>OX465043.1:2313050-2353553 GCA_949841015.1 Aplysina aerophoba
TGGAGAAGGCAATGAACTACCACAGGATCTAAGTGCGATGACTGCAGTACCCGGGCAAAGTGTAGAAGCACAAATGGTCTTGAGCTACAGTGGAAGTGCACCACTCTTGGTGACACCTGTAAAGGGGGGTGTATACAGCTGTGCTATGACTCCAGCTGACCCAACTTGAAATCAAGATCCCTTTGTTCTCACACTGTGGTAGTGGAAAACGGACATCTTCCTGAGTTAATGTGAAATATGTGTTTGTGAAAGCTGCAGGATATCAAAGTTCAGGAGGAGAGGCAACAGGAGAAAAAGGACCAGCAACTGAGCCCTTAACCTGTGACCTACGCTCTAATGCAGAGTTTCAGCCGTGCGACCCACAGAACTGGTCACACTTCTTTGTCTACCATCGCCCCTTATGTGCCGGACGCAGGTGTGTTGCCGACTGCGATCGCTTAAGACCTGCGTCCTTGAGGCTGGCACTTGTGCGATGAATAGTAGTGGGCTCACCGGGCAGCTAGCATGTTGTATAAGCCTGCAAGCCTGGGGCTCAAGAGTTTATCCAATTCAGACTACAAGCTTACAACACAGCAGTCACTTTATTAGGTTACAGAATGTTTTGATCTGTAGATCTACTTCAGCCATCACAAAACTAAGCGGTAGCTCATCAATCTTGTTGTCCATTATACTTCACACAGCAATGAACCCCCACCCTTCTTATCCAACTCCTTCAGAAGTAAAGAAAACACCCAATGTTACCCATCTCATTACTGTAAGCATGCCACATGGTCGTGGAAGGCAGGGTGGTCACCCTGCACGCACTCAAAGCAATCGAGTCTTCCTGAAACAAGGTTGTCAATGCATATACGTATTGGAAGTCAGGTGGATGCAGTGAGAGTATCTTCTGTGGTTCTGCTTTCACACCAGCCACCATGATGCAGACACCTTATTCTCCTGGTGACTTCCAATCTGGGTACATTCCTTACACTTCTGCTTAAATTTTACATATCCGCCAAATCCATACCAGCTTACTGCGCCTGGCTTGTTCCCTGCCCAAACTCCCCCTACTCCCTTCACACTCGGCTTCATCTGAGGGAACATTTCAACATGTGGTCCCTCCATGTCTGTCAGACACGGCAATCACACAGACACAAGGTGTTTCCAGAGGAGCGGTATCCAGTGGACATCCTTCTGACTGATGATGTGGGCACGCTCTCTACTGGTTGTGTTATTTCTGTGAGGAAGCTAGGAAGGCAAATGGGGAAGCTTACATGTGTGTGGAGTTTGTGTTGCTTAAACTACTTTGATGTTAGGCTGTTAGCAGATGCCTAGATTAATTACATTGCTATGCACTGTTTGTTAGTATAAGGTTACGGCCCTGCGGGAGGCCCAGTATTGTAGAACCTTTGTTCTTTGTTTAGGATGATATAACATGGCTTGTACTACCATGTGTTGATGATTTTGCTGAAAGTCCATGCGAAGTGTTTGACCGTTCTACCTGGGCTCCAACCGACCGCGCGCCAACCCTTACAAATGCCTCGTATAATGTCACAAATGTTTCTCAGACGGCTGTCAGAAGTCAACTACAGGGTCAAGGGCATACAGCACCCAAGGGAACAGATAGTGGTACACTTCAATCAGCTGAAGTCATGCCACCTGACTGTCATGGCTGCGGAAGGATGTAAGGTATCTAATATCCCTGTATTCGAAGACACCATCTAACAGGAACCACCTTGGACATCGTTCAAGATGAGGTTTTGGACACAGCTGGTGCTGCTACTCAACAGCATCATTCTCCTAGTAATTCTGAAGTCGCCAGTCCCAACGATGTTCAGGATGTCAACAACCCTCGACGTTACCCAACCCACACCCATCAGGGTCCAGATCGTTATGGCAATTTTGTCAGTCACTGAACCGCGAACAGTTTCTTCATTGAAAGGGGCAGAGCAGCTACGTATGACAGTGTGGTATGCATTCTTTTATTAGCTGTTGAGTTAGCTCCAATAATGTATTGCCATTTACACCTTGTCTAGTTTAATAGACAATAATCTTGCCAGTTCCTGTAATCAATATATTAACATCATACGTAGGAAGTACCTTACACATGCCACTGTTTTGTAGCCTGTCACTCATTGTCACAGACCCTTTGTTCTTGATGATTGGATATCCTACATGCGTACTTGTACTGGTAAAGTCTTTGGGTTTGATTTATTGTGCATTTGACATTGAGGCGTTCGACGAGAGCTTGTGTACAAATCAGGAACCTGCTAATCATACGTACGTATATAGATACAGACCGTCATTTATTTCCAGCGCAGCGGAGCTAAAATAACATGGGAGTTTGGCATGTGAGACTAGTGTCTAGCAGGTACACCATTTGATGATGATGGTAGTCAGTACCCCCCCCCCCCCCCCCCCATATGCATATGCATGCATACGCATGTATGTATATGTATGTCAGTACATGCATCTGTTTACATTCTGTCCAAGTGTACATAGCCTCTATGTACGTGTATACCTGTTGAGTTCGTTCATCTTGGCCTCCATCTCCCTCAACTCCCTCTCCAACTCATTCTTCTCACTCAAAAGCTCTTCATTCTCAATTAAAATGTTTTGCAAGCCTGCAGCAAACGGCAGTGGTCTGTCAGCACTTTGAACAACACAACACAAAGCAGACGACTCAGTGACTACATGGCCAGCATTATGGTGACAGTACATAAGCACTGTTTGTTCGAAAGGTCTGAGCTACATACGTACAAGGTTGAAAATGTACATACGTATGTACATAAGTACACAGCAGGGCCGAGCAACAGTGCATTCTCTACTATCACAATAGCAACTGCAGCAATAGAAACAATATTTGATAGTTTGTTTACTATTAATGGACCCGTTAAATGGATCTGTGAATTGGTTAGCACAAAAACATCCTGTATGAAATGTTAGCACTAATTGCTGACAAAATGGATGGATGCAAAATTCCAACACGAAAGTAGCCGTGTACAATGGTATAAAGTGCTGTCTAAACTGGCAACAGCAACTCTTCCAGGTTTATAAGCTCACAGGCCTTCGTGTCTGGTAGAGACATCACAGAAAACGGCAGAAACACACAAGTGCTTTTCTGCGAACGTTCTTGGAAAACACTTGACTGAGTATCTGTAGTGTTAGTCCTAGAACATATGGATCAGAATATTTAGTCTTGAAAATGCCTGAGTGGCCAGGTATCTCCGACTACGTCGTATGTACGTATGTCAAACGTTTCACATATTTCACACTTTTTCTACAGTAACTCTATCTCCTCACTATCGTCCCAGTACACTTTCATACATACGTATGTACGCACATCCCGTTACTATGGGTAATGGGACGTCACTGTGGGATAAATGGAACAGGTACTGTACGGATGTACATACGTACATATGCACTGTACATCTGGATACCATGGGTAGTAGCTGGAGCAGGAAGGTTAGGTAGCAAGTTTGAATCACGGTAAAATGCCTTTTAAATAAAGAATCGATCAGTTACAGTCACTGTGCATCAGGGACAATCACTTTTAGTTTAGGTATAATACTATTTCTGTTAGCTACAGAACAGTTGCTGTCATGTTGATATCCACGTACGTACATACGTACACATGTAAGTATGTAGGTTATAAAAGGCAACAGGAAGGACATGCTTGGAACTGCTGCAACAATACTATATGCATGACTACAGGGCACCACAGTACGTACGTACATGCACATATGTAGAAACCACGGCACAAGCAACACTCAAAGACACAGGGAATACTTATCAATGCTCAGCTCAGTAGATGGCACACACACTGGTATGTACCTGGTTCCAGCAAGTCAACGTCTTCATACTCATCTGAGTACCTGCCAGTTACACAAGAGATGCACAATGCAATTGGCACTAAACAACCTACACACACACACCACACACACATACACACATACGCATGTATGTTAAACCTATACATACATATATATGCAACACTTCTCACAAACACCATATGAGCATGTCCTATGTTCTTGGACACGAACTATCCTAAGCTGCAAGCTTGCAGAATGCAAAGCAACAATATAGCCAACTGAAAACACCAGCTAATAGGCCTATGGTACTGGTTAGATGACCATTTTCAACTTTACTGCACCGAATCCCTACATTGTCGACACCTTACCCACTAATCCTCAACCCCACAATCCACTCACTCCCAACACTTACTACATACTCATCCACTCACTCAACACACACACACACACGCACGCACGCATGCATGCACGCACACACACACACACACTCAATAGTGTCCACTTACTCCTCCTCTTCCTCTGAGCCGTCATTCTGTTGTTGTCCCTTCTTTCGCCTCACATAACCAGGAACCTTGTCAGACTCAAAGGAACCTGACCTACAGTACGTACGTATGTGCAGAAAGACTCACCACAAGGTACGTACGTATATACATAGTTGATGTACATACGCATACACATATGTATGTTTGGCAGACACCCACAAACCTGCGCAATTCTGCAAATTTGATCTGATGCTGCTCCTTCATTGCTTCAATAGTCTAAATGAACGACAAGTTCAGCAATGTACGTACTGGCACATGTACGTACACATGACCATGGAGGTCTGTACAGAAGTGCACCCGGGAGGCACAATAGAGCTAGGGACATGTCACAGTGAAGGTACTATTCAAGGCCATTCACACTCAAACCTACAGGAGCACTATGAATACATATATGTATGTATCTATATACGTACATTAGCCACACATGCACACACATCCACACACACACACACGCACACACACACAGACACACACACACACACACACACACACACACACACACACACACACACACACACACACACACACACACACACACACACACACACACACACACACACACATCAATGTGTCTCTGCTTCAGATCAGCTGCTTCCTTCTTCATCTTATCAATTTCGTCCAATAGGTGACTAACTGCATGGAAAGAAGCACAGTCCATGTGGAGAGTGACATGAATTGGCACACTATACATAACTCCTACAACACAATGAGCAAGAGTAAAAATTCACACACTCAAAATAAAACTATCAAGAGCAGTTGGCAGAGTGACAATTGAAGGACAGCACTCCATCCCTCAGAACACTTGGCCTTGATGCTTGTACAGCTACGTACGCACGATGCATGCTGCACATGCGTACGAATGCATGGATAATTCGTCATACATACACATGTATGTACGTATGTATGTACATACGTACCGGTTCGTGGTTACAAATGCTTTGCACCAAACAATTGCAATAATGACCTGGAGGTTCTACCATATTGATGCCCTTCGGCTCCAGTAGATACGTACGTACATACGTATGAACTATACACAAATGTACAGTTTGCACATACGTATGTAGACTGATGTGGACGCGGCAGGTCTGTCCTATGTACATCTTGGTTGTACCTAACAACATAGCTGTGTTCTCTTCCTCACTTTGTTCATCCTTCTGCTGCACCTTGGATGTCGCCGTCTGGCTCGCTGCAGTCATGGAGGCCACCTTCTCTTTCAACTGCCGAATCTCATTGCCATTGGCATCCTCCAACTGAAAGTAGCGCTGCAGGTGTGTAGAAAGCGAAACAGGGCAGATACACACACAAGGAAAGCAAACAGCAGAGTAGTGAAAAACACACTGCCTCACACAACACTTTGTTACCAACTAATGAACTAATTGTATTGCCTTTTTTGGTGTACAGTAAATGCATGTACGTGCAAGGTACGAACATACGTACATACAAGCGTATGTTGTTGCACACGTCTGTACAAACAGCAGCAGCAGTGTAGCCATATTGTATCACCATATTCATACGTATGTATACGTACGTAAGTACATGTACGTATACGTTCATGCCAACACTGACACAAGCGACATATGTGTGCATGTACACACAACACACATACACACACACCTCCTCAGCCTCTTTCCGTCGTTGTCTCTCTTTCTCATACTGCTCCTTGAGCTCCACAAGCTCCCCATTGTCCTCACTCTCCCCAAGTGCGTTGTCGAGGTTCTCCAACACATTCTCCACTAGCGGTACTAGGGACTGCACAGCGTCAGTGCCAAACTGATCTGAAGAAGAAGGAGGGGTGGGTCCAGTCATGGGGGAGTGGGAGAGCAAGGAGTGCAGGAAGGGAATGGCAAAGACAGAGGTGTAGGGAGAACAACAGAGGACAGGAAGATCATGGATGACAAATTTGGACGTTTATCTTTTGGGTTCAAGTTGTGAGACATGTCTGTGTTGGTACATTATTACATACATCATTATGATTCCTCCCCACCACCCCCACACATTAATAATTACTTGAAGAGGGAGCTTCTCGCCCCTTCTTGTCCCTAATAATTACTTGTTTTGACAGCGCTGCATGGGACAATTTGCCCTAGTGTACTCTGCACTCCAATCTGCATCTGAATCTGAATATACTTTTTGTACGCAACAACAAAGGGGCAAGAGACGGAGGGTGCTAAGCACAGCATGTAAGTAAGTAATTCGTGCTGTTCTTATCACTGTAACGTACCAATAATATTCTGGAGTTCATCATAAATGTCTTGTTTTAATTTGGCTACTCGTGCAGACACAGCTGGCCCAGGTCCCTGCTCCGATGTCAGCACGTCCTCCCCAGAATCAGACATGGTGACAAACTACGTATGCAGGAAGGCACGTTATCACTGTTACAGTGATATCGATAAAATGCGTGGTTCTCCATCTACAGGCAGTGCGCATGTATGTCTATTGTAACTTTCTTTAAGAGACCATTTAATTACTGACTACAAGGAATTAGAGAACAAACCAAAGTTGTCGATGCTGAAGAAGATTGCGGAGTATGAAGAAGAATCTAGTTGTGCAAAATGTAAAGATGAAAAGCGAGAGGAGGGTCTTGATAAAGCTGAGGGCAGGTACTGCACCGTTTCAAATGGAGACGGACAGATGGCATGGATTGTTTGTATATATATATATATATATAATATATATACAAACATAGCATTTCCAGCCATACTACGCACTAGGTGGGGCTTGCTCAGGCTCGTCCCAATTATACACTAGCTACAACTGGGGTTGAGCACCACACAGATCAGGAGCTAATACATGCATAACCAATTGCAAAACTGAGCTTACATGAACACACACACACACAGACCAACTATTTATGCACACAAATGTGCAGTTCACTTCAAATTCGATCTGTAGCCTGAACTGTCATCTCTGCTGCTGTAATGTTTGCATGCTCACGTACCTTCTGCTCGGCCATTAGGGGCCCTCAATAGCTCTTATTCGTTCTATAGTTTAACTTCTATATATAACTCAGAATATAGTTTGGCTTATGAGGTTGCACTCTAGTGGCACTTTTATAGCCACCCTCAAGGCACTTGTAAGCATACAAACCATCCTTGATTAGTGCAGGGGAACTTTCTCGCTATTACTTTGACTGATGCACTGGAGCATGGCGGGACTAGGAGGGTGTGGTCTTGCTCATTCTATACATGAGCATTGAATTTGGGAGTGGCAAAAGGGAAGCCAATAATTGTGCTGTCAAGGCCATTCCTTGGTCATAGGGGAATTTCACATTAAATGGGCAGTTTGATTGGCAACATCACGTTCATGCAACAGCAGGGACTTGGGAGGCTGTCTGAGAAACCAGTAGATGGCACAAACTGTTGTCATGAATGTGCATAGAATGGCTGCAACTGCTGTAGGGCAATATCTCTGTGATTAAGCACAGCAGAGAATGGTGTCTACAGGACACAGTATGCCCTTCCCAAGCACTTGAGTTCACCACTTGCCATATAGAAAGTCACAAGCATACAACACAAGTATATAAGATTTAGGTGTACGTATTAAGTCATGCAAATACACATAATATTAAACATTCTTAGGAAATGTGCTCATGAGCAAAGCATGTGTTCTACATACAATGCATAGGGGAATGCAGTGCATGTCACCTGCATGATTCTTGCATTGCTAAAGGAATTTAATTATGTCAGCCCAATGCTGCCTTACAATAACAATGCTGATCTCTTCCCATGTTTTCCCCTGCATGTTATGAAGTGGCCTTACATGTACACCCCTTCCCATCATTGCGTTACATCATAAAGAAATGGCCGATGGATGAGTGGGTCTCTTCACAGGGCGAAGCACAGTACAACTACAGGATGTTTCCTACTAACTGGGCCCCTATCGTTGTCTTATACCTTTTTACTGCTCAATAAACAGCTGCAATGATAGACACAGATATTACTGTTGACTGTGAACCATGTGCTTGACAATAATGAAATGTTTGCGGAGGAACTTTTTGCAAATTGCCATCTATCTGTGAAATTCACAAAAAGTTTCTCATGCGAAAACTCTTGCCATACGGTATGCCCTTGTGACTAGCTATTGTTCAACCACCACCACTTCCCCTACACCATTCCCCAGTGGATACCAAACATCACCATCACAATCTTCATCAGCGTCATCATCACTATCATCATCACCATCATAATCAGTGTCATAACCATCATTGCCATCACCACCAGCGTCATCACCATCATAATCATCACCATCATCATTGTCATTATCGTCCATTAGTGTTTATCAGTCAGATTTGACTTTGCGTGCTAACAAATATAATGTGGAATGTTATTCCATGAACAGTACCCTCCTGCACTACATGTACATGTGTGTGTATAGACCACTACAGACACATGTAATGGTGTCATTTATTCTCATGAACATGGGCAGAATAGAGGCACAATGTGCAATTTGTCTAACACTGGCCCACAGAAGCATGACTCAACACACCCATCTGTGGCATCATCCAAACTGCATGTGGTTGAGGCACATGCAAGGGAAGCCCAATGCCATGGAGCACTTCCTTGGTCATAAGGGAGTCAAATGATTATATGAATGATTATTAACAATAGCTGCATGGAAACACACTTGAGGCTATTCTTGATCAGTATATATACATAGGATGCTCCCCCCAGTTTGGCTGATACATGCACAGTGCCCGCTGGTGCAGCTGCAGGACTGGGGAAGCGGTCTCACTAGCCATAACACAACACACCTCTCTGTGCAAGACATCCAAACTTATAATCTTTCGTATTCCACTATGTACTCCATGAGGCTTTCATCGGGATGCTGACGTCGGAGCTGCTGTTGAGATGCTGTCGTTAGAATGCCGTAGCTGTTAGTATACAGTGCAAGTTGCAATACAATTTACATTGAAAGCATTCTTTGATCAGGGTGGTAAGGGATGTTATTGCCGTAGCTTGGCCAATACAATAATAATAATACCAGTTGGTGGGTGTGCAGGACTAGACAGTAGGCCATCACACAACACACCCATCTGTGGCATCATCCAAACTGCAACGGGGAAACCCAATGCCATAAAGTATTCCTTAAATTGTCATATATAGGTGAACTTCACGGTCACAGTTTGGCTGATGTAGGACTTTGGGTGGTGATCTCCGGACAGTGCAAATATTGTGATGAATGTGCATGGCGTGGCTGCTTGTGTGTGTGTAACATTGGCACACCCTTGTATGAGCCAGACACAGCAATGCTCTTTAGAAATACCTTTATGCCACTCCCACAAGATCAAATGAGCCTAACATACCTGGGGTATCTATTGTATACTCTATGTGCACTGGGGACTCCACATCGACAGTGTAGTCAAGTCTGTTGCACGTAGTGTCCATCTTGTAAGAAGACTTTCTTGGTTCCTACCTGTCAATACACTTAAAGCCTTCTACGTTGCATACATCACTACTAGTTGTGATTACTGCAGCCTTGTTTGGGACACCTGTTGCTCCTCTGACTATACACCCACTTACAACAGCTTCACAATTATGCAATCCGTGTCGTCCTCAAACTCCCTAAATCTTCTTGAGCATCAGAGGTTCTATCTACCCTCCATTGGGCATCCCTCTCTGATAAACAGCAGAAACTACTCTCCTTGAGTCAACAATTGCTATAACCCAAATTATAGGAAAGACTGCCCCTTCATACCTTAGGAATCTGTTAACCAATGTATCGAACGTACACCACTATCATACCAGAGGAACTGCACGAGGTTCTATACCTACATGTTAATCAAGTTCGTCGGGAATATGGCAAGAAAGCCATCATCTGCTGCTGCTGATGATGATGATGATGATGATGAAGATGATAAAGAAGATGATGATGGTATATAAAGTTTGTACACAACGCATTTAATTAAAAAGGACCTGGGCACAATGCTAGCACATGCATGATTATAACATTTGCCCTTTATAGTCATAATCATAGTCACAGTCAATTGTTTATTATTATAGTAACTGTTCAGTTTATCCATTATTGTTTAAGTTTAATACCCACTTGTCTATTAAGCTATTTCATGCAGGAATGTTTATGTAATGTTTGCATTCATGTCATATAATGTTGTCGGCCAGTTGGAGGCAGCTGGCAAGTGCAGTCCTTGGACACGACACAATAGACACCAGACAGCCCAATAACAGTGCAAGTACACAATTGGTAGCTCTACTACACACTGCAAATTCTCTAGAAACATGTGGAGATGATGCAATACAATGACCTCACTAGTGAGGATGACCAGAGCAACTAGTGACCCTGATGAATGAAGCATACGTATGAATGGCATATACCATACCCCTACAACTTATAACCATGACAATTATTATAATTATGTGTATAACATACACATTCGGCATGGCATATGCATGGGTACATTAATAATATTATAATTATAGTAAATAACACACCTTATATGTTTATGCAGATTACACAGATTATATTGCAATTGATGTTCTGCAGTATAACCATATGCAAATGTAATTACTGAGTTTCAGAAGTTATATATAATGCAGTGATCATGACGCGTACTTAGAGTGCGAGAGTTCGCTCAGCTCTAATTCAGACTGAGGATAGAATACTCACTATAAATGGATACGGCGATTGCAACAACCAGTTGTGCCATCAACCAAATGTAAATTGCCATGTTTCTTTTATGCTGTTGCATCCATTCTCTGGGTTTAGCAGCACGCACTGAGTTCTCGTAACGAACCTTAAATTTAGCCACAAGAACCTTTAACCACAAGTGCCAAAAGAAGCATGCAGCTGGTATGATTGCAAAGAGAATATCTGCAGATGATAGCCAAGGCATGGCGGCTGGACAATGTACAGGGCCATGAGAAGGAGTGCTCGCAAAAGGATCCCAATCGCCTGAACCACTGTAGCAACAGAATCATGTGCTGAAGGCCACTCAAACGCTGAAAGAAAGTGGCCAGCGATGAAGACTGTGACAAATGTGATCCAGTGCAGATGAATCTGTTCTGCATGAATGTGTGCAGTGATGTCACAGCTGAGCGAAGGACCAGCAAGTGCAAACAACACAAGGATCAGGGTATAGATGTAGACTGAAAGGACAACGAAGACTTCTGCAAAACGCCAACTGTTGTCAAAATTGTTCTCAGTGTTCCTGGCTGACGTTATTAGTTTCTTTGATGGTTCTACGCAAAATGTGTTTGCATGGTCCTCCAAAGCAACTGCTGAAGAATAGAAGTAACACACATCACACCAAGCTCCTTTGCCAGGTGCTGTGTGAGTGTTCTCAGAATTGTGGAATATGTCCTTTTTGCTAATCCCACATCCCAAAACGTACGGACAACCCCTTGCAGAACAGGTTCATTTTCCTTTCTGCTAATTTGACCCACAAAATTTGAAGTTAGGAAGGACGCTTGTGTGTCCAGCTTGCTAATCACTGCCCGTGAAAAGGTATAGACCATTATCAGAGGCAGCAGAGCACGTGTTAAGGCGCACAGGAAAAGAGCTCCGATCATGAATCCCTTATGTGAGTTGATGCAGGAATGTTGATTGGCAGACTGACTGACACTGAACAGGAATATCAGTGCATAGAAGAAGAGTTGAATAACCATAGTGGCTGGCAGAAAGTATGTGATCAAGTTATTTAAGAATGGCAAACAGCGGAGGAATTGGTACTGCCAAACAGGACATGGAACTTCATGCGTGTCCACTGGGGGAATTCGAGAGCCTGTATTTTTAGTGTATGCAGAAGAGTATGTATATGACAAATGACTAAGAAGTGAAGTGTTTTTTACAATAATATTAATCTACTCAGAACCTACGTAGGTTACATAAGACTTGGGTAGCTATATTAATGCAGGTCCTAGCCAGTGTAGCACTGCTGTGGCACTAATCTGTATCAGTCCATTCACTGCTACACTATATAAACACTCTGATATTCTATTAAACTTATGTAGATTGGCTGTGTATACACCATGTTCAGATCCCCGTTCAGATCAGGGTAGAGTAGGAAAAGGGGAGGTGTGGAAAGAGAAGTACTCTCTCGAGCTCCTTCCACAAGAAGTATAGTACCTTTGCAGTGTTGCCGCACAATGATCTTCAAATGCTGAGAATCATTTTGCACCAAAATTTGGATTGCAAATTTTACATTTTACTTGTTAAGCAATACACAACTGTTGATTAAGACTAATTATTAAATAGCAAGACGTCTCAACCCGAACTTAGAAGTGAAGTGTTTTTCTGATCTGCAACCTCAAAAATGATTATAGAGTACCCAAGTGATTTCTAATGACCATGATTCTGTACTTCGTACATCTCCCTAACATTTAATGTTCTACTCTTTTAAAAGCAATCAATTATGACGAACATGCACATACACACGTTCAAGCACACACACACACACACACACACACACACACACACACACACACACACACACACACACACACACACACACACACACACACACACACACACACACACACACACACACACACACACACACACACACACACACACACACACACACACACACACACATCGTTTGCATCAAAATCATCAATGAATCATTCTCGAAATTCAATAAGGATTTGTTTAGCTGCATTGTAAGGGAATATTCATAAGCAGACAGCAGATATATATATTACTCAACATAGGACCCATATTAAACATCCCAACCCATTTTGAGCAGGATTTTACGTACATGCTGGGCTTCAAACTCTAGGTGTCAATGTAAATTACAAGTAAGCATAAATACTGCCCATAATATAAAATTAATACATAAATGCATACATGTATATATGTATACGCAAAATTATACATACTGGATGGGCACAAGAATATAAAATCTTATCGTGTTAAAAGCAAGATATACACTCGTTTTTGCATGCATATATATATAGGTGAAGAATCATAACAAAATCATTGCTTGCTGGAGTGTCTCTGTGTCTCTCTGATGCCTGCATGCAACAGACAAAGGATGAATCGATGGTAACCCCATGCAGTGAGCCACTTTCCATACACTGGGGGGAACCACACAAATCGATAGCTAAATCAGGAGTCGTACATATGTGCTTCCATGATTGTGTGTACTTATATGTATATACACACACATGCACACTGGTGTGAATGTGGGCAGATGAACTGTGCACGTGTGTGCCCACAATCATTGCTGTACAGTTTAGAAAATTGCTATCTGCACTGCCAACTCTGCTAGTCTTGCAACCCTTGCAATTACAGTACCTGTGATTCTGCCATTATACTCCCTTGACTGTCCTCTACGTAATTCTTTAATTTGTTTACTGCAGCTTGACTTCTACTCAGAATTGGTGTCGCACACTAGTGCTTTTATACACTTGATGATGATTGCTTAGCACAGGCTGGGGAAGATTTCACCAGTTGTTTGGCATGACTGCAGGGCCAAGGCAATGGTCACACTAACTATACACAAGACACACCCATCTGTGGCATCACCCAAACTGTATGAGGGAGTGGCACAAGAGAAGCCCATAATAATACTATCACAGCACTTCATGGTCATTAGGGAGTTTCACGGTGTTGATCAGTTTGGTTGATACACAACTATTGGTGCGACTGCTGGTCTAGGGCAGTTATCTCAGAAGCCAGTATAGTGGATGGCGAAACCTGTTGTGATGAGTGTATACATGTAGTGACTCTATATGTACACTTAGGAATGGCTCATTTCAATTGCAATGTATAACGTCTGTATATCTATTTGGCTATAGACCTCCTGTAATAGTAAAAATACCTACATATCAAACGCAAGACTTGGCAGTACTGTGTAGTGGTAATAATATGTGGTGGTAAAGTTTGTAATTCTCAACGGCAACTGATGCACACAGGAAGGTGGCCCTGACCATACATATACATATACTACAGAAACTTTTTGCAGCAATGTGACAGTAGAGAAGACCACGGAGAAGGTGTGTCAGCTTGACACTCCACTTAACTGTCTACATTCCATTTTGTACTTCATGACACTTGCAATGCATCAGCATGCTGTCGGGGGTGATGTCATTGAAGCACTGTAACCGGTACGCTGCCGTTGCACCACTGTAGCAGAAAAGCCTGCCTAGTACTTAATAATATGCTCCATATATAGCATACTTTGCACACATCACTGGGTCATGTCACTCCCACACTTAAACACCCTCACCAACTTTGAAGTATGTGACCACATGAAACACCTGTCCAATAGTGGGTACATGCATGGCACAATATTATTATCATTATTATTATTATTATATACTGGAGACTGAATATATGTATACATTCAAGGCATTCTTTGATCAGGGTAGCAAGGGAACTTATTGCAGTAGTTTGGTTGATAATACCTGTTGGGGGGCCTGCAGGACTAGACGCATGCCATCACTCAACACACCCATCTGTGGCATCATCCAAACTGCATGTGGTTGAGGCACGTGAAAGGGAAGCCCAATGCCATGGAGCACTTTCTAGGTCATAAGGGGAACTTCACACTCACAGTTTGGCTGATGTAGGACTTTGCAATTTGGGTGGTGGTCTCTCAAGCAAGTAGAAAGTGCAAATATTGTGATGAACGTGCATGATGTGGCTGCCTGAGTATGTAAAATTAACACACCCACCTGTGTATGTAACATTGATACGCCCTTGCATGAGCAGGACACAGCAATGAGATCGGGAGGAATACCCTTTTACTACTGTTAAACTGTAGTGTAGCACACCTTTGAACTGTGGTGTCTGATAGATATATATGTAGGTGTGGGTAACCCAAACAGTGGGAAAACCTTAGGAACACGATGAGAATTTATACATACCATTTCATGTATATATATGACATTCTAAATTTTATTTGCTTTTAGAGATGTACGATTAGTTATTTTCCAATTATCAAACTAAGAAGCAATAGTTTTGATGCCAATCAATAGGTGATGATGGAATCTATGCATGGCAAGTTTCAACTGCAGAATATAGATTATGCATAACAATGAAGCAGGAAGACAACATGCTATAGGCAGGACCAGGGAAAACTGACAGTCCTGTACTGACTCTGCTTCACAGTACTTTGCCCTGTGCCCTTCTCTGCCATGTGTGTATACATGGCCTAGTGTGTCCAAGATGCATGCCTCGAAGCTGGAGAATGTTGACATGGTTGTTAGAATGTGACCTGGTGTTGTAATATAATGCATCTCACACATAAAGTGAGTCAAATGATTATATGAATGATTATTAACAATAGCTGCATGGAAACACACTTGAGGCTATTCTTGATCAGTATATATACATAGGATGCTCCCCCAGTTTGGCTGATACATGCACAGTGCCCGCTGGTGCAGCTGCAGGACTGGGGAAGCGGTCTCACTAGCCATAACACAACACACCTCTCTGTGCAAGACATCCAAACTTATAATCTTTCGTATTCCACTATGTACTCCATGAGGCTTGCATCGAGATGCTGACGTCGGAGCTGCTGTTGAGATGCTGTCGTTAGAATGCCGTAGCTGTTAGTACTTAACTTTATGGTTCATATAACATAGTTTCTACACATTTCTGAGTCATGTCACTCCCACACTTGAACAACACCGGTATGCCCTCATCAAGTAAGAGACCTGTTCAATAGAAGTGGGTATAGTACATGGTGCCCAAAATGTACTATATAAATAGCTATACCCTGGAGACGTCTATACAGTGCAAGTTGCAATACAATTTACATTGAAAGCATTCTTTGATCAGGGTGGTAAGGGATGTTATTGCAGTAGTTTGGCCAATACAATAATAATAATACCTGTTGGTGGGTGTGCAGGACTAGACAGTAGGCCATCACACAACACACCCATCTGTGGCATCATCCAAACTGCAAAGGGGAAACCCAATGCCATAAAGTATTCCATAAATTGTCATATAGGTGAACTGCACGGTCACAGTTTGGCTGATGTAGGACTTTGGGTGGTGATCTCCGGACAGTGCAAATATTGTGATGAATGTGCATGGCGTGGCTGCTTGTGTGTGTGTAACATTGGCACACCCTTGTATGAGCCAGACACAGCAATGCTCTTTAGAAATACCTTTATGCCACTCCCACAAGATCAAATGAGCCTAACATACCTGGGGTATCTATTGTATACTATATGTGCACTGGGGACTCCACATCGAAAGTTTAATCAAGTCTGTTGCACGTAGTGTCCATCTTGTAAGAAGACTTTCTTGGTTCCTACCTGTCAATACACTTAAGGCCTTCTACTTTCCATACATCACTACTAGTTTTGATTACTGCAGCCTTGTTTGGGACACCTGTTGCTCCTCTGACTCCACCCGCCTACAACGGCTTCACAATTATGCAATTCGTATCATCCTCAAACTCCCTAAATCTTCTTCAGCATCAGAGGTTCTACCTACCCTCCATTAGACATCCATCTCTGACAGATGACAACAAAACCTACTCTCCTTGAGTCAACAATTGCTACAACCCAAATTAGGAAAGACTGTCCCATCATACCTTAGGAATCTGTTACCAATGAATCAAACATACACCACTACCGGTGGAAAACTTCTATGTGGCTAGGTTCTTGCATGCTGGAACAATTTGGGAAACTACACTAGCCGATGACTGATTTGAGAGGATCTCCAGACGTTTCAGCCCAATCCGGGGCCTTCTTCAATGGATATGACACATACAAAACTGAAATGGCAGACTTTATATGCACCAACAGCGGGAATTAAAGGCGGGAAACAAATGTGTGAGTAAATAACAGTGGCGGGGTATGAGTGTATTTGGCAACTATAGTGAGATAAATTGGCAATAACTGTGATGAAGAGATGGTTCTAATTAAATATGGATAAAGACATGCAGTGGTGGAGAGTAAGGGGTAAAGTACAATGTCATGCAGAGGGATAGTGGCTGTAGTAATCCAGAGGATGGTTATGAGCGGTGGATGAGTGGGTTGTATGCTGCTGTGAGTGGACCTCATCCCTATTCATTTTTTCTTTCTCCGATCTGATGTGCCAGGCTTCTAAGGCGCATCTCTGCCAGTACCGTGGGGCATGGTTGACCACTTCTGCATCATCCCACTTGATGGTGTGATCCTCTTTTATTGCATGTTCAGCCACTGCCGACAGGGCTGCCTCACCTGATCTCAGCGCTCTTCTGTGTTCTGCGAGGCGGTGCTTCAGGGTCCTGCTTGTCTGTCCAACGTATACCTTATGGAACGTTCCGCAGGGGATCCTGTAGACAACACCAGTTCTCTGTTCTAACAAATACACCACTATCATACCAGAGGAGCTGCAAGAGCGTCGAAATGTTAATCAAGTTTGTCGGGAATATGGCAAGAATGCCATCAGCTACAGATTAGCCCAATAAGGAACGCCTGTTAACTGATGCACTAGTCCTTAGACAACATGTTGTATTTTATCATTTTCTCTTTTCTCTTTTCTCCAGTAACTCATTTTATTCTAATTTAAATTTTTACTGTACTTCTATTTTACCACTTCACTGGGCTCCCTGCAAAGTAGCCATGTGGCTAAGAGGAGTTTTCCAGTATAACAATGACATGATGGTGGTGATGGTGATGATGATGATGGTGATGATGATGATGATGATGATGATGATGACGATGATGATGACGATGATGATGGTGATGATGATGATGACGATGATGATGACGATGATGATGATGATGATGATTGTCATAGTCAAGTGTATATTATTATAGTAACTTTTCAGGTTTCAGACTATGCATATATACTTTTTCTGATGATCTCAGTTCACAGCTTCTGATTGAGCTCAGCTGTGCAAGTAGGATTAGTAAATACGTAATATACTATTGCACTTGGTGGAAGAAAAGCTGAGCATATTATTATAGGTTGTGTAAATTAATAATATTATATGTACAACCAAGTATTGTAAGCCGCACTAATGCATATACGTACATGCATTGGCTGTGCCTGTTACATATTATAAAATTATATGCTGGAATGATTGCAAGCAAAATCATGCACATGCACGTTTCTTATATAAAAATTGCTTAATTAATCAAGAATGTACCTTTACTATTTAGTTTGGTATTGTTATTGTATTAGTGCTGTAGTTACGTGCTATGTTATCATATAGATAAAGAATGATAAATTAACATTATTATCATATATATTTTATAATTAAAGTGTACATTATCATTAATAATATACATAAATTAAAAAATACAAAACCATAAATTATGTATTAATCGAGCTATCAAGAATGTATGCGCTATACGTAATGCACATACATGTTAATCCATTAATTGCAGTAAAAGCATGCAAACGAAGTTATTAATGCAGTTATGTCGACTTTCAGAAAGTGCACTGGTCATAATGTGCAGCCTGCAGAGTGTTGCGTATTGATCTCTCACAGCTGGACGAACTTGAACTGAGGATAGAAGACTCACTATAGATTGATACAACAATTGCAACAACCAGTTGTACCATCAAGCAAATGTAAATTCCCATGTTTCTTTGATGCTGTCGCCTCCATTCTTTAGGTTTAGCAGAACGCACTGAGTTCTCGTAACGAACCTTTATCCACAAGTACCAAAAGAGGTAAGCAGCAGGTATGATTGCAAATAGGATTTGTAGAAATGTACCAAACAATGGCGGCTGCACAATGTACAGGGCTATAAGAATGAATACTTCCAAAATAATCCCTGCATAGCGAACCTCTGAGGCATCAAAGGCAGACGGCCACACACACGTTGAAAGGAAATGAGCAACAGAGAAGGCTATGACAAATGTAAACCAGTATGGATTTACCTGTTCTGCGTGCATGTGTGCAGTGACACCACAGCTGAGGGGAAGACCAGCAGCTGCAAACGACACAAGAATTAGGGTATATAGCTGCATGGATATGAAAAGAACAATTTCTGCAGTACTCCATCTGTTGTTGAAACTGTTCATAGCATTCTTAGCTGATTTCATGAGTTCCTTTGATGGTTGTACTCCAAAAGAATCAGATGCATGGTCCTCCAAAGCAACTGTTCCTGCAATAAGACGGTTCATTATAGCTTCATGGTTGAAAAAGGAGCAAATAATTCCTATTGTAACAATGAGTGTGAAGTAGGAAAGGGCATCCACACATACTATCAATCCATCTAGCACACCCCCAAAGGAAATCGAGTATACATCCAATGCGAACCTTGTTGAACCCACTTGAACAAGTATTAAAGTAATAATAATTGCTTCCAAAATAGAGGTGATGCACATCGCTGTAAGCTTCTCTTCTAGTTGCCTTGTGAGTGTTTTCCCAAGAGAGTTTGCAGTTTCTGCTAATCTCACATCCCAGAAAATACGGACAACTGCTCGAAACACAGTCTCATTTCTTCTTCTGCTACTCTGTTTCAGGAAGTCTGAAGCAAAGGCAGATGACTGAGTGCCTAGCTTACTGATCACGGCACTGGAGAAAGCCCAGACTGTTATCAGAGGCAACAGACTGCGTGTAAAGAAATACAGGAAGACAGTTGTATACATAAAGAACCGCTTGTCCAAGCTGATGCAGGAACATTGATTAGCGGAGTGGTGGACACTGAGATCAAGTATTGGCAGAATGAAGGGCAGTTGTGCAATCACAGTGAGTAGCAGACAAACTTTGATGAAGGCACTCAAGGCTGGCATATCATTTTGAACATAGTGCAGCCATCGGTATGGCCAGAAATGACTTAAGTTGAGAAATGTGTTCTCAGATGGTTGATTGACATGTGGACTGCTCCTTCTTCTGCGTGGAATGTCAGCAGAAATATTCGCTTCATCTTCACTCATCTGCTGGGTATTTGGATGATCTGCATGTATGGCAGAAAAAGTACATGACAATATCGTTAAGAGACAGTGCATGGAGGGATGTAAGTGGAAGTAGGAAGTTGAAGCACAAGGGCGATCGAAGTCAGGAGTGCTTCAAAGGCTGCTGGTTCACGGGAGGATAGGTGCATGGATGGGAAGTGTAAGAGGCTGGGAGGATGTTGGCTATGCTAAGAGGAGGTACTGCTGCACTGAGAAATGAATGGGAGAACCACCACCCAATCAAGTGGGAGGAGGCCACGGTAATTGACCAAGCCAGGACCAACAAGGAGCTGTTGCTGAAGGAGGCAATACACATCCGGCTGCAACACCCCCATCTCAACAGGGATGGTGGGCTGGAGCTACCTGGATGTTGGGTGGCCGCCTTGAAAGGCACAGCAGCCAGGGTCGACCGGAGGCAACCCGCAACTTCCGGTGACACCGCCTGATTCGACTTCCGGTGACAGCGCATGATGAGATGCTAGGCTATAAATATGATAGGTGCTCGCGCTAGCTTATCTTCGCCCTGAAGAAGGCCAGAGCATCTGGTCGAAACGTCGGCAAGGTTTTCAACCGTGTTTTGAAGCTGGTATTCGAGAACCACCCATTCTCATGCCTGAGCCAGCTGAGAAGCCCTCACTTCATATATAATGAATTACTCAACTCCTTCCATCCTCAGTTTTTATGTATGGTGCTACATGGGACAATAGTCCTAGTGTGCGGGTCACATGACACACTTCATTAATAATGAATAATATACAGCTATGTCAATGAATTGGAACAGAGTGGTGCATGACCACCACAACCACACACCACACACATATTTCTACCCTTGCCGTTGTGCTGCTTTATATAATGCATATCGGCAGCCTATAGCTGTTCTTAATTAATATACACACACCATTTACAGTATGTATACAATAGGTAAAGGACTGAGGTAAGCAGAGAATGCACTAGCAGATTGTGTGAGGACATAATTTTATATTATTCAATCACATGAGTATACAAAAATAGGGACTACCTCAGTGGAAAGCCACATGCTCACACACACATGCATGCATGCACACGTGTGCACATATGCACCACTTACCTGTATAGGACTGCAGGCTTCTCTTCATGTTTTTAGCCAAGTCGACCATCACTGCATTGGATGGGTCAGCTTTTATTATCACATCACAGGCCACTTTGAATGCTTCATCAGTGCACTTTTTCTTCAGGACTCCGTGTAAGATTTCATTTTGTAGTTTTTGGTCAGTATGCCTGAATATGGTCTTCACATCACCATCAGCAACAATATTCCTCTCTTGAAGCCCCATGATAACAACATTGGCCTCCATTTTCTCAAGAAAATCATCATAAAAGTCAGTAAGAACTTGTTGAGCTGAAAAAGAGCAAAGAATGATGATAGCTAAACACATCTGCAAATATTATATGCCTACCTACATCCACATATTATAGAGAACAAGCTTGTATCATCAAATGGGGACGAAGTCTAATCAAATAGCCATCACTAAGCTTCACAAAGATCGCTGTGCAGTCTTACTGTGAAAATTCTCATACTATAGCCCTCCTACATTTATATATGTATGATGTGTGACAATAATCACTGGATAATTATATATGCCAAACCTGGCCAGGTCAACACCGGTTTGGCGTAATTATCTAGTGATTGTTGCCACACATCACCATAGCCTCACACTGGGCTGCAGTGTAATAATTCCCCATCCTGTCATTGAGCGCACAGTCACACTTACGACTGCTAGCCTCTACCTGCTTCGAACTGTTGAAACCACAAGTGTTATACTTAGGGTGGATACAGAAGCAACCAGTCATCCAGCATCACCATCAGTACGCCACACTGACGAGGCCCAACAAGGCTGGAACAGCTGTCTGTGGCTCTTCCATCTTTGTTTGTTGAATGACTGGGGAGGCGATCACTGGTTGCCATAAATAGGACTTCGGTCCCCCTGACCAGGAATCAATTTGTATTGACCTGGCCAGGTTTGGCGTAATTATCCAGTGATTATTGTCACACATCACCATAGCCTCACACTGGGCTACAGTGTGACAATTCCTTATCCTGCCATATATGTATATATATATATATATATAATATTATATATAATTATATATATACCACCACCACACAGTGCAAGTTGCCCGAGTGCAAGTGCAGTATTTGCGCCAGTGGGTGGATGAAAAAGCTCCACCAGCGCAAGTTGCAGACGGTGAACCACCATGTGTGCAAGTGGACTATCTGCGCTAGTGGCTGCAGGATAAAGCACCACCAGCGCAAGTTGCAACTAGTGACAACTACCATCTGCGCAAGTGGAATGGTTGCACCAGTTGAAAGAAGGGAAACACCATAAGCGCAAGGTGCAAAGGTCAGGACACAAGGTGCAAAGGTCAGGGCCAGCATCAGCGCTAGTCGGTACAGGATGCAGCAACAACATGCAACTACAACCACCACCACCACCAGTGACCGGATAGGACCAGCACAGCACGATGCAGCAATCAGTGCAACTTGTGTGAGGGCTCCCATTTCCTCCTAGTCCTCACGCAAGTTGCACTGATTGCTGCATCGTGCTGTGCTGGTCCTATCCGGTCGCTGGTGGTGGTGGTGGTTGTAGTTGCATGTTGTTGCGACTAGCACTGATGCTGGCCCTGTGGTGGTGGTCTGTGGTGGTGGTAGTTGTATTATGTGGAAGTGGAGGATATATAGGTATATAAGACTCTGCTTGCACACGTAGTGGTTTCACCCATTGCAACTTCCGCCGTTGGTGTTTTCCCTTCCACCCAATGGTGCAGATACCAAGCTTATGCTCGGGCAACTTGCACTGTGTGGTATATATATAAATATATAGGACACTTGCCAAGCCTTAGCGTGTGTGGTTGACGGTGCTCACCAAGTTCTTCTCCGCTCCTGCTACTTTTCCGCGGCAACGGTTTAAAGGTCTTCGTGACGGCAGCCATTGAAGACGATGGCAGGAACCAGACAGTAACCAATGGCGCTCTATACAGAAGAATATTACGCACTATGTTGTCCGTGCTGGTGTGGCCACCAGAAGGAGGCGCGGCACTGCTATCCTTCGAGAAAAGTCTGTTCAAAAGTCGGCCGCCGTATAAACGCCTCGTAAGCAATGCTTCACCAATACCCGTGCAATATAAATACAAGTACAATTATACTAACCCAGTAAGTATATTTTATACTTGGCCTTCTTTCTTGGACAGCGAACTGCTAATTGAGAAATCCTGCTATAGATGTTGTCCTATGGACCACCTCACCAAGTTCACCAAGTTTCAATGATATGTGGTCACATTTTTTTTGGTATTGATACTATGCTGCCTATCTATATAAATGCGCAATACATAATGTATTGTTCAATGAGGATTTATATTGCCACTTTGTGTCCCATTTGCAGGAGAAACAAGGCCTAATTAGAAATTCTGCCAAATTTAAACTCAAGAATTTTCCTCAGCATCAGCGTTCTGCATAGTGCTTGTTCACCACTGCCTCCGACGATGCCAGGAATTATATTATTTATTTATATTATTTACTTTAGATTAGTGGGATATATTGCAACTTGCACTGTATATATATATATATAGAAAATGACATAAATATGCTTCACTTCCTCATTTATTTTATTACCCTAAAAACCAGTGCCCCAGACTGAGGGTGAAGAGCAGGATTAAGGAGTAAGGAGTAAGCATAAATACTGCCCATAACATAAATACATTTTTGCATGCAGATATATAGGTGAAGGATCATACCAAAATTACTGCTTCCTGGAGTGTCTCTGTGTCTCTCCGAAGCCTGCATGCAATAGACAAAGGACAAAAAGGTTGGTAACCCCAGTGAGCCTCTTTCCATACACTGGGGGGAATCACACAAATTGATTGCTAGATCAGGTGTCGTACATACGTATGTGCTTCCATGATAAGTGTGTATGTATATATCGATCTATGTATACACATGCGAGCGCGTGAATGTTGGCAGACTATAATTGTGTATGTGCACGCAGATGCATTTGCTGTAAGATTGTAGTCTGCACAACCAACTCTGGATTCATGAGCTCCACGTTCTGGCACTGCTGGGGCTGCCTTTGATTGATAGGTAGTTGACAGAGGTTCTTCCTTTACTGAGGGAGAGATGGTAGCCACTGGTGAAGGTGTACCTGGGGATTCAAAATCAAGAAAAATGCTTGGTCCAGAACCCTTGAACACAATTTCAAGATCAGTGCTGTCCATTGAAGGGTGGGAAACACAACCTATGGATGAAATGTAAATTAGAATGCGCATAAATGCTCAGTTGTACTACACATACTGTACATATGTACATTCCCTTCTGCTCATTTAATTAGTGCACACTGATAATTAATGCAGGAGAAAATGCTTACTCTTATGCCATACTCCTAGGAGTACCCTCACAACCTATGAGGTACATATAATATCAGTCTTGGATTCTCCTCTCATAGTGTGTTAACTAGTCTATAGTGAAGCGCAGGGCAATGACTACACATCATTTGGTACATACGTACTATAGGGCGTCTAAAACTGCCCTGTACTTGTTAACCCTCAGCGGCGCATAGCGCAGCAAGGGTTACGGTAATTGGTCTGTCTGACTGTCTCTCTCTCTCTCTCTGTGTGTGTGTGTGTGTGTGTGTGTGTGTGTGTGTGTGTGTGTGTGTGTGTGTGTGTGTGTGTGTGTGTGTGTGTGTGTGTGTGTGTGTGTGTGTGTGTGTGTGTGTGTGTGTGTGTGTGTGTGTGTGTGTCCGAGCCAAATCTGGCACTGCAGGCTACGAGGTGACTTATGAGCTATACCAGTGGATTCAGAAGGACAAAGTAGGAAGTAGTGCGGGGCGGTGTGGGTATATGCGAACCTATATATAATTGTCAAGCTCCACCATAGATACTCTACAGTACGTAATCAGATTGGAATCATTTATTATTGCATATTTTGTGGTATTGTGACTATGCCTGCCTCGTGTATAAAATATCCATATGACGTCACTTCCTGTGTGACTATGTAAGTAACATTGGAAGAGGACAAGAAAACTGTCCTATGAATTCACATTCGCAGCGAAGCTACAGGACATCTTTCTTATACATGCTGCACACAGCACGCTACTGCATGGATCAAAGCAAGTAATGAAAGTGCTTCAAGAGTGGTAAAGCCGTTGGCTATACAATGCCTTTGTTGCAAAGCTACAACAAAGACCTATACAGTCGCATACTTAAAGTAATTGCATGCATATGTTGAGCTTCTACACTAGACTCTTGTATAGTGGATACAAGAATCTGCAACAATGTTAATATAGCCAGCAAAGTTTGTTGCATAACACGCGCCGAGTTCTGCACTTTAGTGTTTCATTGTCAATGACATCATCAACCTCAAGAAACATCACATAGTCCTCCTTTCATAAGTTTTTGTGGTTCCACCACATATATCACATCAGGAGCCAATATAGCAGTGATAAGTAAGGTCCATACAACTGAGCTGGAGAGGTCAGTTAAGGCTCAGCAGCCCAGTGAAGGAAACAGCATCAAACAAATGCATACATGCAGTCACAAAGATAGGCTGTCAAAGGAATGGTGCATTTGGTTGGAGCAAGGAAATAAAAAGGCTACTCTAGCTGTTAGCTGTGTAGGCATATACTTACGTAGTTCATTTGTTTTGATTTGAATATTTGTACAACTGATTGATTATGGGTTGTGATAGGATTCTCCTTGCAAACTAGGAGCTGTCCTATGTGATGGAAGATGGCCTGCTAGGTCAGAAGGAGGAGTGGATCCAAGCCAGTCTTACGTGTAGCACAATGACACAGCTATCGCAGCATGCAGTTAAACAGATGAGATGTACGTACCAGCTGTAGTCCCCGAGTTCGGTCGATCAAACCACATCAATGGCTCCTGCAGACATGTAGCATTGACAAGTGACCTGTCAAAAGATGTACAGACATGCTGTGCAGTTTGTAAAGGGCTAAGTGGCAAGGGAAATCTGAGAAGGGCATACAAACAGCAGCTCATACATATAACTTGATCACATGTGAGTTATATCCATTTTGTTTACCATAAGCTGATCTTATATACTTTACAATGTTTACATAACATCTCTAGGCATGAAATTTCTGTGTCACCACGGCAGTGCATGTGATGTCATGTGCTGTGCGCATGCCATAAATCCACTTGGACAGATATCCGTTCTGCCATGCACCGCAATAAGGTGTTTGTCGTCTGAAACTTTCAGAACCCGAATGATTACGATGTTTCCCAAAATTCTATGATGTTTCATTGAATGCAAGATGGCATTTTGTAAAGCCAAGCATCTATTGGTATTCCATTTTATGGCAGGTCATGAGAAAGTCACACGACCTACTACTTTTTAGGGGTGGCTCAGGGACTAGTTGTGTCAGAAAATCGGCTTGTGGCAAGTGAGCTTAAGATGCAGAGGCACAAAGAAGGGTGATTTTGAGAGCCAAAGAAATGAAGGGGTCTAAGTTCCCCTTTATGGGCAGTTTTGTCACAGTCTTCCTATCAGGAGTTTTAAGGTGCATGGGTTAGACTGATTGGAAGGCAAGCTAGATTATATATCATAACTTGGAAAAAAACTTGATTTAAAAAAACTGCCCACATGGAAAAGTTAGATTGAATGTTAATGCCTTGATCTAAGCTCTAAGATCCTCACTTGGTTGCTTCCTTACTTGCTACAGCGATGATTTGTGCTATTTTATTATGGCTAGTGACAAGGTGATTTCATGCAACAGAGATGTGTTGGTCACAGACCTAGACCAGATGATTGCAGCATAAAGGTGGGGTTTCACGTTTGTGCTAAAGTTGTTCTCCGGACTGGTGGAAAATATGATGAAATGGGGGGGGGGGGGGGCGGGTGGCAATTTTTGCTTATGGTGAAGCCATATTGTTTACATAATATATACATAATGTATGGTAAGAAGGTTGGTTGCGAAAATATTGACCTGAGGGCGCTTATATCAAACCTAGGCGTGAAGTGCCGAGGTTAATATATAGCGCGAGGTTGATTTTTACAATCAACCTCCTTACCATACGTTATATTTTATGTTATTATTATACGTTATATTGTATGGTGATTCTGAAGCATAGAGAGTGTGTGAAGGCTTTATCGCCAGCCAGTGCAAGTAGCAGGTGACGCCATTTGCATTCCTTATTAAATGCCTAGGTGGACGTCGCCCTACAAGCCAAATTTGCGCATGCGCGCAGTAGATTCTATCGCCAATTTCAAATGTTGCATTTTGCGATATGCGATGGAACAGCAGAAAACTCGGAGACTCTCAAGCGCCTGCTATCTGAACGCTTTCAGGCTGTTGCAGGAGAAGAAATCAGTCAGCCGAAGAAGCCCTACGTACCGGCTAACACGCGGTGCTCAACTGACTGGGCAGTTAGGACGTTTGAGCAATGGAGGGATTCCTACAATTCCAAACAGAACGAATCTCAGTGCCCATGCGATATCTTGATGGCAGAGGATAAAGAAGCGCTGTGTCACTGGCTGTGCATTTTCGCAATGGAAGTGAGAAAAGAGAGTGGAGACCCATACACACCACAAAGCATAGTGTAGCTGATGTCAGCTCTAAATCGTAAGATATTATTGGATGGATCTGGTGTTCATATCATGGACAGTAAGTGCCCTTCCTTCCAGCCCTTACACACTGTTTTAGACAACCATTTTAGATCACTCCACAGCCAGGGCATTGGAACAGTGCGTAAACAGGCAGGATTGCTCACCTTTGAAAATAATCGTCTGTGGGAGTTCATCCACTCACCTTATCACTTATCATATTTATGCTGTTTTTGCGTTTAATGGTTAGTAGCTACCTAGCTAGGTAATTTTGTTCATGATGTCCATTTTAACCTGAACAATTTACCATCTCATTCAAGTTTGCTTTTGATGTCAATTTTTAACCCAACAATTACTGTATGTTGAATAGTGACATGTCTAGTATGATATGATAGTGAACCTCCTTTGGCGTTGTTATGGCATATAACATATCTTTTAGCCCTATCCTTTACTACAGGATTGCACAATCGCTACACGATACATTGGATATAACATGCGATAGTGTTTGGCTGTTAGATATGACATTAACCTTAGGCACAGGTGAATGAAGCAATATAGATACAATTATGCAAGTGTGTAAGATGGTGAACAAACATACCACATTTGTATCCACCAAGGCGTACATCTGGTAAGGTAGTACCTACAGTGTGAAACAGCAAGATATGAGAATGGTATATCATGACATTGTATAATCACAATTAATTAACATTTCACAATTCCACAGTACATACAGTCACACAATGATACACTAGGAGAAATTGTAACAGGCATTCCATCCCGTGTCTTGTTACAGTACATAATACGTGTGCAGATACAATACATATGTAGTACAATTGTATTTGGCAAAATTTTGCAAAGTCAAAAGTGCGCATGACAGTCATCCAGGCCAGTCAGTAGACTGACATCTCAAAATGTCAACATGTGTCTGAACTGTATTGACCCAAAGGCCATCACATGAATTGCCTAAAACTGTAACTGTAACTGGAATGTGAATTTGATCAGCATCAACGTCATTGCAAATGGTGTCTTCCCAATAGGTGAAGTCTACAAAAAGCCACGAAATCAAATATCTATATGTGACTACCTTGCTGTGCTCTTCAATCTAAAAGATTACATTGAAAGCCTCACAACACTGTGGCAAAATAGTTCCATACTTCTCAGTGTTCATAAGCTACAGTGCTGGGAGATAAAGAGGAAAAAATATTGTCTTGGATGTTTTCCACATGCTGTCGTGTTTCACATGAAAGAATGGTTAGCATCTAGTGTAGGGTTCACACTTTCTGGACGGTTCGGTTCCATGGAATAGCCCATTTTTGCTCTGAAAAGGTTAGTGTTGCTTTTCCATTGTATAATTGTACACAAATAACCACCACTATCCCGATATAGACAGCACTATCATGCTGTATTGCCCAGTCAAACAGACAGACACAAACATACGTACTCAGATTTTAAAACACACTAGCGATTACCTCAGTCATTCCCAGAAGGTCCACTTTGAAGGTCCTGCTGTTTTTCAGGAGATTTAGGCACAGGTCTACTGAGGGCTTGAACAGGAAGACGTCTGGGATGGCCACCTCAATGACGTCCAGCTCCAGGAGGACCCACACTGTCTCCAACTGAGTGTTGCGTTGCATGATTTCACTGATGTACTGCCGAGGGATGAGATAGGTGATGGTTGTGCTGTGGCGCTCCTCTGCTCCATAGTAGATTATGCTCTCCTCTGGGATACCGTACGCTGTACTAAGGACATGAACATGGAGACGGTGGCAATCCTCCATTGTGACATCACTGAATGGCTTCTGTATTGTTATCTCAAATGGCACTAGCTTCATATTCTTCTCTGTTGGTTTACGACCTTTACGTCTGGGTTTCTTCTTCAGCAATGTAGCCCTCTTGTAGTGGATCAAGTGAAGGTCGTAGTAAGAAAGAATGACTTCAGCGACGTTTCGCTTGGGTGCAAGTGGAATGGCAGCCACAGCCTTCCTGAGGAACCTTGTGTCGTCCCATTTTTTTGTCACAGACATCTGATTCAGGAGTCCTTCAATCGACTTTGCTGAAGTAATCATCCTTTCTGTCACCTTCCCGTGATGGAGGTCGAGTTGACAATATCTGCTGGCTAGCTTTTTTACATCTGCAAGGTGGGGCTGAAGCAACTTTGTGATGACACCGAGGGCGTTACTGTAGAGTAGTCTGATGATGGCATTGGGATCAGATTCACACCGAAGATCTGAGATGTCTTGCGCCAAAAGATCCATCTTCAAATCCAGGTAGTCATGGTGTCGTTTATGGGGCTGTAGAACAAGCTCCTCAGAACTCTGACTAGATGATCTAGGCCATTTTCTTTGCAGCTCTGTATGATAGATGATAAAAACACGCTTTTGTGTCACTGCTTACTGGGACATGCATAATGAAATAATATTCAGGCAATATTTATTATGAAACACCTTATATGGAAATTGAAAATATCCCCTTCACATGACCCAAGTAAGTGGCCATGGTGTGAACAAATGTTACTGCACAGAAACACAAAAGTGGGGTAACCAGGAAGTGCTGCAGGTGCGGTGTCAACTATGTTCAACAGTAGCACTGAACCCAACTGAAACGAGATGTGACACATGCAAGTGAGGAACGTGACTGCATGGTAGAACAAGCGGCTCAAGGAAAGGCAGCAAAGATTCAGTGACAATACCATGGTCCAGCTGGGGATTGTTGACTGATATTGTCACTCTTGTGTTTGGGATGAAGTAAATGGGAATGTCACTAATACCTGTACGGTAAACACTTTCTCTGGTGACCAATTACACGCAGCCTACCACAATCTTGGGAGCCAACAACAGCTTATTCGTTTTAGTCACAGTAAGACATGGGTGCAGGGTTCTGCTGTCACCTCATAAGAATGACATCTCTTTCAAACTATTTGTTGCACTCACATTAGGCAGGTGGATTATGCAGAAATTGCCAGGCTACCATCTTCAGTGCTAGTACTGCTATAATCATAGCTTAGTTTTCTCCATATAAAGGGTATAGAACAGACACTATCCACCTTTACAGGTCTATCATCACATTACACAGTAAAAGCTCAAAGCAGCATTCTCAAGTGTAGTCCAGCGCATGTTTTCTACTGGAAGCTACAATATATATATTACAACAGAACCACGAGGTAGAGAAACACCAAAGTGGGGTGACCAGGAAGTGCAGGTGTGGGGTCAACCACGTTCAGCAGTAGCACTGAACTCCTGAAACGAGATGTGACACATCATGCAAGTGAGGAATGTGACTGCAGTTTAGGATGAAGTAAATGGGAAATGCACACCAGTTCTGCCCTGGACTTAAGATAGGGTACCACACTCGTTTTGACTTGTGAATGATGGTGGGACCAGAAGTGAAGGTACCGGTCCGTGTGGGTCTTCTTGCAGAACACTGAGGTGGTGAAGGTGTTCTTTTCCCCCTTGACTAATATGTCCAAGAAGGGCAACTGATCCCACCACCATCCACAAGCTAAGACGAGTGTGGTACCCTGTGTTAAAGTCATGGGCAGAATGGGTGTGCGCAGGAGACAGCCTCAAGTGAAGCTGAACCATCTAACAAGGGTGTTCCAGACAAATGGGTACCCACATGCAGTCACAGAAGGGGTACTCAACAGGAAACGAAGAGCCCCCCCCCTCCCCCCCACAAGTGCAGAGGATGATGGTCAGAAGCTGCTGGTGCTGCCCTATGTCAAAGGTCTCAGTGAAAAGATCGTCTGGTCTGCCACCCTCTGAACATTAAGACCGCCTTCAGGTCCTCTTCAACATAAGAAGCCTCCTCACTCACATCAAGGCCCCAACCCAGAGGAACAGAAGTGTTTGGTCAACCGCGTCCCCTGCGAATGTGGCTCAGCTTATGTTGGAGAGACAGGAGGCAGATGAAAACTCGCCTTGAAGAGCACAAGAGAGCTGTAAAAGCATGGCCATGGCCTTTAAGGTGGTAAGGAAGGCTCAAGGCTTCCTTTAGGGTACATTACTTTTGACTATGTAACTCTTAAACAATACAACCATTCATATTCAATATTGCAGATATGATTATCAAGTAAATTTCCCATAATCTGGTGATAGTCATTGATTGATAGGCACTTCAGTTCCTGAGATAATCTAATTAGTCTAAGTCAACACCTTTCACTTCAGCTAAAGTCTACCAGCTTCAGGGAAAGTTCTATCTAGTTCTAACCTGGATGGCTGGAAGGGATCAAACCTTATGCATATTGTGACAAAAGTAGAAAAACAATCGGCTAGACTACCCTGTGTTGTCCTGCTACGATGTAAGTGTGCGGACATGGACATCCACCGTAGTGGCAAGAGAGCGTCATCTGGGCCCATGAAGGGCGCAACAGAGAGCGGTGCCAACTGGACCCACAAACAGCTCACAACATAAGGCAAAGTAAAGAAAATTCCGTCTAGCGGGAATTGAGTATATTGCAAAAAGGTACTTACCTCTGTAGAACTGGCGAACTGTTGGAGCCACTGTGCTGTAAGGCCTTTTCGGGAAATGCCACCCCTCTTATGCATATGATATGCAAACTACAGGCAAGCGTGCACAAACCAATGGCAGCGATTGATTATTCATTTTCCTTTTTGTTGCAGAGTTATTTCCATTGACTTGCAAAGCAACAAATCTTGCAATAACTTCTACAACATTACAATTTTCTACAATTGCTGCCAAATGTTTTTGGGTACGACTATGTGCTATCAAAAATGAGATAATGCATCTGGATAGACTGCAATGCGCCAGACTAGACACGCCAGCAACACCATTGTCCTACACAGGAACATGTCAATGCAGGCGCCCTTATAGACGTTGCGCCTATTTCCTAAGCTCAACACTAAGAAGTAGATCTATTATACCTCCTTAAGACCTTTCAAGCATTCCAATGTGCGCACTCACCAACGCGAAGCCAAAGCCGACTCAACGACAATCAAGCCAATTTACTGTGGTTTTCATACCTCACTTCACACCTTTTCGTGTTATTTTGTGACGTCCTGAATGTTTACATTCTTGCTACAGCTGATCGTTACAGTTCAGGTCTAACAGGCGTATCGCAACCTTCCTTAGATAACTGCACAGCCAACAACCTCACCTTGACACTTTCACTCTCGACACATTGTACTGGAATCTAGGAGGCATGTAGCTTCTCTGTCAGTTGCAGTCACATTCCTGCTGACTGGCTACACACATTCGGGATACAACAAGATTTTAGGTTGTGCCCTGGGCATTCTGGTTCTTCGTTGCAGGAGTATTTTCACAGTTCTCAAGGATACCTATTCGCACATACAGGGGATGTTGCAGTGCATGTGTGATGGTGCTAAGAAGGTAATGAAGGCACTCCCAGCAACACAACTGGGAAGCTGGCAGAATGCTGTGACAACTGCTGATGCATGCTGGTTGACGAGGGGTAATTTCAGCCAAATTTGTACCTTTGTTATAAAGAACTACCTGTCTAATACCATTCTGTGGTATGGACATGTGTGCATGCATGGCAAAGACAATGTCATCGAGGAGCGATTGTACCCTGGTACATCAAAGTCGACAAAGGGTTTCCTGGCTGAGAAGGTCTTCCAGCAGGCACGTGATAAGGGTTGCCAAGTGGTGGTCAACTGGCAGAAAAGAGACTTGTCATCGGCAAAGTCTATCCTTTCGTCTTTTCCATCTGCACATATCATGCACTGTGCTGGCCATGTGGGACGTGCTCATTCACACCAACTGAATGACCTGAAGACAAAGAAGACCTTTATGAAGGCATTCAAGGACAAGCATGTGAAGAAACATCCAGCCATTACCTCTGCCACTTGCTGCTGCACAAAGGGAAAGCACAGAGCAGGATGCGGCTGTGTTACAGAAGGTTCATCAGGAATGCCAGAATTAGCCACTTCCTTGTGTGCATTCAAGCGGAGAAAGACCATACTGTATACGCACAACGAATGAGAGAACTTGGTCAGTACCATGCGAAGGGCAGTGCTCATTCCACCCAGCTCATATTTGTTCCTGCGGCAAATGTGAGGATGACAACCTTCATTGTGCAGGAAAGCCGTATGAGAGCAAATGTATTCTCTCATGTGAGCTCCATGCTCTTGGGTATGAGATCGAGTGTGAAAATAGAGCCTCTAACTTGGACAGTGTAATCCATCCAACTATGGGCCGTGGGCATTCAAACCTATGTGAGGCAGCTTTCAGTGTTCTCCCCCTCTACCGCACCAAGAAACTAGTACTGCACTGGCTGTCCTACATCACCCTGACTAACTGGGGGCTAATCATAAGCTGTGCCAATAATCTTGATGAATCTCCATATCTCCACGTACATCTCACTGTTTAATCACATAGGTCTTCCCATACTTCATGGCATGGTAGACATTTGGAAGGAGGATATGGAGCAAAGGTCCAAAGTGCTGGCAGAGAAGACCACTGAGGTGAAGAAATACCTCAATCATCTGAAGAGTGCACAATGTATTGGTTGACAAAACAGCTTTATACAATTTTGTAGTCACAGTAATTATTGCAATTATACAATACATTGTGTTGCCTGCATCAGCTGCATCAGGTAGCATGTATCAGCTGCAGATGTATATAATTATGGATAGTCCCAACTACTAGCTCCTTGTCTGTGCACAGGAGCATCTTTTACAATAGGCCATTTGGCCTGGAATAGGTCCCGGTATCGTCACCACATATATGTACCTGCAGCATATACAAGCAACGAGAACTATTATATTACTATTGGTGTACGCTATATACGGTACATGTCACAAGTTACTTGTTTTTTATTCCGCCGAAGTCCATGGTTTGCCATCACAGAATTCCGTGAATGTTCGCGAAATTTTCTGCAGAGCATCTGTACCCGCTCTGCAGACTGGCCGTGGGAACGTACCAACTGTGGAACACTTTCCTCGAAATACGGTTGCTTCGCTTAGCCGGCAAGACCGTTTTCACCCTCCTGGTGAAAGCGGCCTAGCTACGCGAGACTAGGAAGACACAGAGTGGTGTGAAGGAGGGGTACGTGTTATGCTATATACGTAAATAGCGATCTACAAACGCATGTACTGCAAGTATGTATATGTTTGTTGCTTGTAGTGCAAATAGTGTCCTACATACGCCATGCAAGCAATTCGAGGTGGTTTGAAATGTGTTCGGAGCAAAGTCGAAAACATGGCGGCATTACTAGACAATGTATGTACATAGATACAGAAGCGATACTTAGCTCATGATTTTGGAGTCCCAAGAGCGGTAGCTAGCAACTACAAGTGACTAGTAGCAACTAACGTGTAGATGGTGTCAACTTCTGCGTGGAATTTTTCTCTTGCTGCGGATGCCACGCGGCCGAACTGCAGAGCGCGCGGAAATGAACAACCTGCCACGCAACTATTTGCGGATTCCCGACGTGGCAAGCCTACGGAAACCTGCAAGTTACTTGTGACATGTACCGTATATAAAAACTTCCGTATAATAGCAATCGGGGGGCGACAGGGAGAACCATTGGGGCACTTAGGCAGGAGGTTGTGGATCGTAGGGAATTGAGCAAGACCACTAAATTAAGGGTATATAATGCTATTGTAAAGCCCACACTACTCTATGGCAGCGAGACATGGACATTGCAGAAGAGGCATATGAAGAAGTTGCAGGCAGTGGAGATGAGGTATCTGAGGAAGGTCAAGGGAGTGACAAGAATGGACAAAGTGAGAAGTGATGATATTAGAATGAGACTGAGACAGGAAGATGTAGTGGCTACTGTGCATAGAAAGAAGAAACAATGGCTGAGGAAGATGGAAGAAATGCCAGAGGAGAGATTAGTCAAGACAGTGTATATGGAAGAGATGCCTGGAAAGAGACCGAGAGGGAGGCCAAGGAAAAGATGGGAAGATGACTTGTAGGTATTAATGATCTGACTGAGCTTAGTATTATAATAACTACTATATAGTATAACAACTGTATATTTTTCTGGCTACCTCCTACATAGGAGAAAAAAGCTATTGTATGATTGATTGATTGATAATAGCAATCTGCATGTATTACAACAAGTCCTGTATAATTAGAGTCGCACGTACCTCGCTGCCTTCAGGATCAGGCCTGGGCACCGCATCTTATTCCTGTGGAAAGCGCGCCCTGATAACTTCTTTTAGGATCACTGGAAATAAATAGGAGGGCTGGTTGCCCTCAAAATGACCAGCCCCAATCTTCCCATCATACTGGAAGAGAAAGGCGGGATTGCAAAGTTGATTGTATCCGAAGATTGCCTGGCATCAGCGCGGAAACTCACCCAAAGTATGCCGTACAATCGACAGTACAACTTCGACCGCCCATCCTTCCCTGTTGCATTGCTGTACGCCGTCTTTAGTATGGCAACCAGTCCTTTTGGCGTGCTCTCGAAACTGGAAGCACAGAAGCCATTTACCTGCACTAACATTTTCGCTGTACGAGCAGTGTGGAGCAGGTGCTTATCCAGTTTCCATAAACTTCGCATTTAGAAGCGTAAGGGGTTCCTCTAACGTCCAGTTGACCATGGTCATACCTTTTGCCCTAGCAGCAATTACAATTTGGACCATCAATTAATCAGTTGTACTTAGACATACACGCAAATTTTAGTTTTTCTTTGCTCTTATAATTCATGCAAGCTGTAGTGTCTGCGATAAAACTTTGGATACATCAATGAGAGCCACAATCAAACATCTGTACCAAAAATTGTGCAGATTTGATTTCGTTGCTTGAGCCTTACCTGCCACCTTAATTGTTCCAGTTTGCGACCATTTCACTAGTTTTACCACGTGTGCTAACACATTAGATAGGAGCCGCCATTTTGAATCGGGGACATTCCTAAACAGACGTCACTACCGTGACTTCTGATACTGTGTTGCTCGAAAGTTATGACTGTGTACCTTACGCGCGCCCTTGAGTCATGTACGTGTACACGTGCGATTAAGTGTTAATAATATAGTGTGATTGTCGATTTGGATCAAGCAACGTTTCTAGCAGGGCCGGAGGAACCGGTCCGGCTGCTCCGGTTTTGGCCGGACCAATATTTTAAGCTCCAACAATATTTTTTCAAAAAAACTAAAAAGAACACTTACAGAAACGTTGACCTCTATCGTTATCGTTCTTCGCGCGCAGAGGCGGTAAAACGCCATTTTGACGGTTACTTAATGCTGATAAAATCGCTAAGGTATACTCTGGTTATTACGTAACCTGTAAAATGGTGGAACGGAGATCCGAGCAGGAGTTTAGTCTTGCACGCTGTACGCGCGCCACGTAGAAGCGCATGGTTCTGGTTACAAGACTACCCTTCCTGTTCAACAGAAAGGGTAGTCTTGTAACTAGAACCATTACTACTCTTCCTGTTGATCTTTTGGATTGAGACAATGGCGCTTCAAAGTCGTTGGCTACGTGCTCGAACTTGCCGGATCTCCCTCCTCAACCATCGCATCCTCCTTCAAAGTTCGTCTTCCCCAAACGTGAGTTTGGAAAAAAGCAGATAGTGAAGAGGTCGTGCCAGGCGTCCTGGTTTTCCACGTGGCCCTGGTTGCATTACCATACACACAACCCAGATGACGTTGTATTTTGCCATGTGTGTGTGTCTGCACTGAAGTCCAAAAGGATGGAACGAAGCAGAGGCGATCTTGCTTTTACAAGTAATGGCTTTAAAAATTGGAAGGATGCCACCATCAGCTTCAAAAACCATGAAGCATCTGCAAGCCATAAAGAAGCCTTGCAAGTGGTCATGGTGATACCAGCTACATGCTCAGATGTGGGTGAGATGCTTTCTAGGGAACATGCCCAAGAGGAAAGCGAGAATTGTCAGTGCCTAATTCGGATACTGTCAAACATTCACTTTCTATCTAGACAAGGCCTTGTTTTACGAGGTGAGGGTGACGTGACTTTTCATTTGGTTTATATTATTGTTCTGTAAATGTGCATGGGCCATGCATCTTTGCAGTACTTTACTTACTTGCTCGCCTGCACCCAGCACTCACGAAAGTGGTCTGGTTAATGTAGAGGTGCTTTAAAAAAAATTTGCGAGCGGAGCGAGCAAAAAATTTTCATGGCCTGACCAATCCTAAAATGCTTCCTCCGGCCCTGTCTAGTATTGTCTTCCTGAAGCCTGAAAGTATGCCTCGCCGTTTTGAGTGCATATGTCAGAGAGCGGTTAGTACGACTGTGGCAGCAAGGCAAGACACCTGCGCAGATCGGAGAGAACATGTGAAAGAAGACATTGTGACCGCAAGACATACTAGTAAGCCTTGGTTTTCTGCGGCTGTCTACTTGCTCTTTGCTGCATTCCTCATCTTCTATCTCCCCCACAGTACCATCCTCCTCTTCTACTTCAGAAATCGCTGTGGTGGCAGGTGAGCCAAGAGACAACCAGCTGTGCCTTGCTCTCTGGACCTTCTGCGAAGGAAGTCAAACGTACGAGATTGGTTGCATGTTTCACTTAGGTGCGTGCTACGATTCCACGTATATATGTATCAACCTAGCATTGATATGTATGTAGATATGAGAGCTACCATTTTTCCTTTTATTCGCTTCTGCCTTTCTCTTCTTTAAGCTCAACTCTTCTGCCTTCTTTGCTCTTGTGCCTTCTCCGCACTTGTTCCCATCTGCTTGGTCTTGGTGCCTGAGCCCGCAGTCCTTTTTTAGGAGTTTTTTTTCAGAAACGTCTTCTGTAGCTTTCTTCATGTCCCTCCTGCCTTTGTCCTTCGTTTCACCTTTTGTGGCGCTGACCACTCCAGCAAGTCTTTAACTTCTCTTCGGTATTTTCGTGAGTTCAATCGTGCCGTTACAAAAGCTCCAACCATAATGTCCTGGGCATCGAGGAGAATATGCTTGACGCTAACTCAATTAGTCTCGCCCTTGCAAGAGCCTTCTGTCCATTGGATTAAGACCTCGTTTCTCCTCCGAGCCACTTACAAGTGCAGACAATCTCTCTCTCACAACTGAAGTTCACATGTTCCGTCGTTCTGACATATTAGCAGCAATTACCAGATACTCGCACGTGTACATGGGTGTGCACCTGTGTGCACGCGATAATTGGGTGTATAACTTTCGAGCGGCACTGTATATATACATACATACAGACACACGGTGAGACTGGCATCCAGATTACTTGCCTTGTGTTCCAACTTGGGCAATTATTCAATCACATGAGTATACACAAGTAAATAGACACACACACACACACACACACACACACACACACACACACACACACACACACACACACACACACACACACACACACACACACACACACACACACACACACACACACACACACACCACTTACCTGTATGGGGCTCCAGGCGTCTCTTCATGTTTTCAGCCAATTTGATCATCACTGCATTGGATGGGTCAGCTTTTATTATCACATCACAGGCCAGTTTGAATGCTTCATCAGTGCACTTTTTCATCAGGACTCTGTGTAAGATTAGATTCTGTTGTTTTAGACTAGCATGCCCTTGGATGGTCTTCGAATCTCCATCAGAAATAATCTCTTTAGCTTGAAGCAACATGGAAACAGCATTTGCATCCATTTTCTTAAGAAATTCGTCATAAAAGTCAGTAAGAACTTGCTGAGCTGAATACAAAGAGGAGAATGATGATAGCGAAACACATTTGCAAATATGTTTTAAGCTAGTTCATTATATGACTACATCTACAGCCACCTTGAGAACCAGTTTCATGGCCAAATGGGGCTGAATTCCACTCAAATAGCCATTACTAAGCATCACACAGACCACTGTGCAGTCACACTATAGGTTATTATGGACTCTTACTATAGCCACATACATTGACATCTTTTCATCACTCCAGCGGCTGCATATGAGCACTTGCATGTGTGCTCCTTTTATTATATACTATGAACCAAGAATCTTATTTATCATTATATAATTACATGTATATATATATATACCACACAGACCACCACCACACAGTGCAAGTTGCCCGAGTGCAAGTGCAATATTTGCGCCAGTGGGTGGATGAAAAAGCACCACCAGCGCAAGTTGCAGAGGGTGAACCACCATGTGTGCAAGTGGACTATCTGCGCTAGTGGCTGCAGGATAAAGCACCACCAGCGCAAGTTGCAACTAGTGACAACTACCACCTGTGCAAGTGGAATGGTTGCACCAGTTGAAAGAAGGGAAACACCATAAGTGCAAGGTGCGAAGGTCAGGGTGCAAGGTGCAAAGGTCAGGGCACAAGGTGCAAAGGTCAGGGCCAGCATCAGCGCTAGTCAGTACGGGATGCAGCAACAACATGCAACTACAACCACCACCACCACCAGCGACCGGCTAGGACCAGCACAGCACGATGCAGCAATCAGTGCAACTCGCGTGATGGCCCCCATTTCCTCCACAAATCTAGCCCTCACGCAAGTTGCACTGATTGCTGCATCGTGCTGTGCTGGTCCTATCCGGTCGCTGGTGGTGGTGGTGGTTGTAGTTGCATGTTGTTGCTGCATCCCGTACCGACTAGCGCTGATGCTGGCCCTGACCTTTGCACCTTGTGTCCTGACCTTTGCACCTTGTGTCCTGACCTTTGCACCTTGCACCCTGACCTTCGCACCTTGCGCTTATGGTGTTTCCCTTCTTTCAACTGGTGCAACCATTCCACTTGCGCAGATGGTAGTTGTCACTAGTTGCAACTTGCGCTGGTGGTGCTTTATCCTGCAGCCACTAGCGCAGATAGTCCACTTGCACACATGGTGGCTCACCCTCTGCAACTTGCGCTGGTGGTGCTTTTTCATCCACCCACT
>OX465043.1:2353753-2458753 GCA_949841015.1 Aplysina aerophoba
TATATAGAAAATGACATACATATGCTTCACTTCCTCATTTATTTTATTACCCTAAAAATCAGTGCCCCAGACTGAGGGTGAAGGGTCCTGCAATTGATTGTTTCCTGCATATAATTATAGCTATGTATGTATGCTCAAAAGCTAAACATCAATCCACATAATAAGTTTAGTACTATACGTATATACATGTATGCATGAGCCTCCACGACACCATAGTGTATTGTGCTTACAAATTATATCCATTGCTGATAATTATACTACTACCACCACATGCAGGGCCGCCACAATGATAATGTCATACCAGCAGCATGACTTTCTGGTGTTCTTCCATAGCCTGTTGGTTTCTGCACACAATGGATTAAATTTGACAGTAAGATAGATTAAATTGAGAGTAACCCATGCAATGGTATGCAATGGTATACACTAGCTACAACTGGGGTTGAGCGCCACACAGATCAGGAGCTAAAATAATAGCCATACATGCATAACCAATTGCAAAACTGTGCATACGTGAACACACACACACACACACACACACACACACACACACACACACACACACACACACACACACACACACACACACACACACACACACACACACACACACACACACACACACACACACACACACACACACACACACACATCTGCAGACCAACTATTTATGCACACAAATATGCAGTTCACTTCAAATTCGATCTTTAGCCTGAACTGTCATCTCTGCTGCTGTAATGTTTGCCTACTCACCTTCAGCGCTGCCATTAGGGGTCCTCAATAGCTCTTTTTTGTTCTGTAGTTTGACTTGTATATATAACTCTCAGAATATAGTTTGGCTTATGAGGTTGCACTCTAGTGGCACTTTTAAAGCCACCCTCAAGACACTTGTAAGCATTCAAACCATCCTTGATTAGTGCACGGGAACTTTCTCACTAGTACTTTGACTGATGCACTGGAGCATGGCAGGACTAGGAGGGTGTGATCTTGCTCATTCCATACATGAGCATGGAATTTGGGAGTGGCGAAAGGGAAGCCAAAAATTGTGCTGTCAAAGCCAACATTGGCAGTTTGACTGGCAACATCACGTTCATGCAACAGCAGAGACTTGGGAGGCTGTTTGAGAAACCAGTAGATGGCACAAGCTGTTGTAATGTATTTGCATGGAATGGCTGCATGCACCTGCTGTGTGGGCAACATCTCTGTGATTAAGCACAGGATGGCTCAGCAGAGGATGGGGTCTACAGAACACTTGTGTACATAATTAAAGTAATATAAATACACGCAATACGTATTTAACATTCTTAGGAAATGTACTCAAGAGTAAAACATGTGTTCTACATACAATGCATAGAGACATGCAATGCATGCCATGTGCATGATTTTGCATTGGAATGGAAATCAATTATTGTTTAACAGAAACATGCAATAAAGTGGCTACCGACCTGTTTGAATTCCAGGACTAACATCACCTACTTCTCGTGGACTACTTCTCACGGTACCCAGAAGTCATCAGATTAACATCAACCACCTCAGCATCTGTAATCTCTGCAATGAAGTCACTTTTCACCAGACATGGTATCCCGAGTACCATAGTGAGCGACAATGATCCTCAGTACGACTCTGCATGCAGAGATGAAGACATTTGCGCCACTGTATGGATTCAAGCACATTACAAGCAGTCACCACTATCCACAGAGTACGTAATGGCCAAGCAGAGCGCACAGTCAAAACTGTGAAGGGCCTACTCCAGGACTCACCAGACATTTTCCTGTTACTGCTGAGCTATTGTGCTACTCCCTTGCCCTGTTGTGGTCTCAGTCCAGGTGAACTGCTAATGGACAGAAGACTCAGGACTGATGTTCCAGAGACAAAGCGACGTCTCACACCCAATTGCCCCCACCTTCAAGGCTTCCTTGAGAAGGACAAGGAAATGAAACAGAAACAGAAGGAAGGCATGACTGGCAGCACAGAGTACGCTCTGTCCCAACATTGCCAGACAACACTCCAGTATGCATGGGTCAACACGCAAGGTCACCAAGTGCCTGGAAGAGTCGTCACAACCGCAGACACGCCACTCTCCTACGCATGTGATGGAGATCCCCTCTGGTGGTCGCATCAGAAGGAACTGGAGTGCTCTGGCAACCCATGCAGAGAACACTACCACATCAACCATTGACACAGCAAACAACATTGCTTGCAGCAAGACAACCTGATTCCAAGCAGGCATACCCATTCGACCTCCTGATCGCCTAACTTACTGGAGAAAGGGAGATGTGGTGCGAAGTCCTAGTAGTGAACTACTTAAGTGCACGAACTTTAGGCTTATCTATTATGCATGATCCTTTGGTTATTATCTATATTGCATGAGCAGTACTTATAGCAGTGTATGCTTGTACTAGTTGAGTTGTGTATTCTTGGCTTGAGTAATAATCTTAAATACAAGTGACTGACCCGGACGCGATAGTGACAACGCCTCACATAGTAGTGAATGACCATCATAGTTTGTACCATTGTGTGTAATTCACAGAATCTGGCTAGTGGCATCTGTGACAATTAAATTACCCGTAGGCTTATTATGTAGCTGTTCTCAAGCCATGTATACGTATAGTATAGTGTTAAAACTCAATTCTCAGAACTATAGCTTTGTGCACGAATAACGTTTGGTGCACACCATGCAATGTAACCAGAATGCAGTCACATGCAATTTATGTGTGACCATGGGTACAATATTGTTTTAGTGACCAATCTACACATAGTAATTATTAGTTATAAATCCCATCTTACTCATAGAGCGCTCAGTGAGGCTTTGACTGTCAGCCTCTACCTGTTTCTGTTGAGGTGTTGCTCAAGTGCTTCGCTTGCATGGGAGGATATAGAAGCAGCCAGTCATCAGGCATCAACCATCAGTACGTATGGTACACTGATGAGTCCCAATAAGGGTGAAACTGCTTTGTGTGTGATAACCGGGAGGCGATTACTGGTTGCCGCCACAGGGCTTTGTGTCCCCCTGGCCATGGATCAATTTTATTCACCTGGTCAGGTTGGTGTAAGACCCAGTGATTAATTCCATTTATCTACGTACTGTATATAATTATGTTGTAATATAATAACATAATAATACTATAGGAATACCAATGCATATTGTTTGGTTCTTTGTTATACAGTCTTCCTCATGAAGCAGAGCCGTTCAGATAGCTAGATAGATGACATGCATACAATAAACTAACGTATTTCACCATCAAACATTATGGTACTTTTGATTATGGTTAACCAAAAACAACACTGCTCTACATAGAGGTTTAATAACAAATGCATGTACATTAGAAAGTCCACAGAAGAAACTGTTCAACGGTTTTAGATTGCATATCTAGCTACGTACATACTGCATGTCATGTAGCCACATTATTATATAATTTACATGCAGTACTCTCTACACACAGCAATACATATTATAATGATACGCTGTAAAATAACTACATAGCTAATTGCTGCGACTACCTGAGGTTCATAATTCGTCAATTATACCTACATAACAATTTTCCACCAGGGCAGATTGCTTGCTTGAGTGAATGATGGAGAACTCACTGATGAGGCACACAGTTATAGCTGTGCAGACCAATATCATCAGTCCAGCCATCATGACAATTCGACCTCCATGCTGCTTCCTTACGCCTGCTGGCTTGGCACGCCTTATCGAGTTCTCCTGGTGGAGCTTGAGCCACAGAAACCAGTAAAAGTAGGCAGCAGGCACGATGGCATACAGAATGTGCAGCACACTTCCGAGTTGTGGTGGCTGTGAGATGTATAAGACAACAACCCCACAGAACTGAAACAACACTCCAATCGTCCGGTATGGAGCACTGCTGTGGGCAGTGGGCCAGACACATGTGGCAAGGAAGTGGCAAAGGGCAAAGTATACTACAAAGAAAAGCCAGTATAAGTGAACATTTTCTCCTGTCACATGTATATTCTTGTTACCGCTGATTGGCTGCCCGGATGATGCAAAAATGATGAGCGCCAGCACATAGATTTGCACAGCAACAACAATTATAATCTCGCATTCTCCCCATTTGTTGTTAAACCGATTCACTGCATTCTTTGCTGCTTCCAGTAGCTTATTTGACGGTTTCACCCTGTACCAGTGAGAATAATCAACCAATTCCACAGCTGAGGCAACTAGGCGATTTACAGTGGCCTCGTGGTAGTAGATGGATGCTAGTATGCCAATAAAGAAGAGTAGCACAAAATAGTAACTGCCATGAAAAAGTTCCACCAGCATGCATATAGTGTAGCTGAGATCTTCAGGAAGAGAGTAGTCACGTGGCGAGAAGCCAGTTATTCCAATACGCGCAAAGGCTAAGGTAATGAGGAATGCCTCACAGATGGATGTGATGCACATCATCTGAAACTCAAATGTAAGCTGGCGGGACAGATCCTTCAGAATTGTGCCATGGTCCTTATTCAACGCTGCCTGATCCCAAAAGTGTGCTACTACAGCTGTCAGTACTGGGCCGTTCCCCTTCTTCTCAATTTCTTGCCTCAGACTGATCGATGGGGATACACCATCAAGTCTTCGAGCCAAGGCATGAGCAGCCACTACAAGCACAAGAAGTGGCAGTAGGCAGAGACTGAAGAAGCGAAGGAAGACGGACAGCAGCAAGAAGAACCAATCTCTAACTGAATGGTGTTCAAATGTATGCTGGTGAATAGCAAGAACACCCAACACTATGTTAACCCACAGTTGGAGAATGATCAGCGCCAGCAATGCTCCAATGGCGACACTTTTCAGCAAGTAAGATCCAAGGTAGCTGTAAGGCCACTTCCGGTTTGTATTAAAGAGTGGCACTGATTCTTGATCCGGTGGGATTACAGATTCATTAGCTGGAGCGTCCTCTTCTGGTGCATTTGAGGGCTCGTCGTCACCCTGACTGTTGATTAGGTTTTGTGGCCGTGTTGGAGGTTCACAAGACTTCTGTGTAGGTGTGTCTTGGTGCTGATCTATACGGTATGAGGAACAATGTTGTTCATGTATATGCACAACCAAGTGATACTTTTCAGTGATGAGATGGCTTGTTTATGTCATCTGCACTGCATCATCACGTGGGTATACACAAATTGCAAGTTAAGTCAAGTCAAGATTCACTTCAGCATATAGACATATAGGTGATGTATATAACTGCAGCTTGCAGGTATTACCTTTGCAATTACTATCCAGTACACTTTAAAACAAATGCATGTTTTGGTAAACCTCTATGTCTTCCTTCATCAGTGACACTACACTTACCAGCAGGATCAACGAAATCATATACGTAGTTAATGCCGACAATGGTTGCATGGGCAAGGGTATAGTGAGTATAATTATACGTAGACAAGAGGCAGGAAGTCATCAAATCATGGTTGCAATGAAGAAGGAAGTCAGGCAGGGCTGCCCTACTTACTTCCATTTCAGCACATCATCAACACAACAAACATGCTGCATATTATGCAATTCGATAATAATTTGCCTGCTTAGCTTTAGAAGGGTATGGGTATCATACATAATATGTACATAAGGCAACTTACAGCAGCAACTTAGCTAACAGTAATGCCAGCAGAGTTAATTGGGTTGTGAATCTATCACTTAGTATACAATCATGCTTGGAATTTCACACTTGCATTCTATGCATGACTTGCGTCACACAAGTTATATACATTATACGTATATTCATTGGTACCTTCATATAATCTATAAGCAACTTGGATGCTCAGATTAGAGCAACTAGCAACTGCGAGACAACCATCTTGCACAACTTTTTTGGTAATTTCCAAACATACATACAAGAGGCAACTAAGTTGAGGCAAGTTGCATGGTGTATACGTGCGATACCTTCTATGGGGTGCCATTCAGGTCAAAACTATATATGCATTCACAATTTTGGGCAACTTAGCTGTTTCACTGTCCAACTTATAAGTTGGACTGTCCAGCTTGTAAGTGGGACATTCAAGTGGAACAGAAAGTCTGACCAACATATACTTCCGATTTAGTTAGAAGTAACCCCCACCCCCAGCGGAAAAGTCAGCTACGCCTGACTACTTCTGTTTCTAGTTGAACTATAAAGGAGGTGCCATTGAGCTTGTACAACGAGGGCGCTTAACAGTCTGAAAGGGGGTATAATTATATAGGTGAAGCGAAAAAGACAGTTTCCTGTGCGCTGTACTGAGTCAAAGCAGAAGCGAAGCGCACTAGATTTACTTCAGAAACAGACGAATCTAGAACAATACGAACTAGCCTTGTCTTGAGCGTGCTGTGAGTTGTGTGTAACCGTGAATTAGCATCAGAATTAGCCGTACTGAAACATATTCTGCCGCACCACTTTCAGTTTCACTTCCCTGTCGGCTATGTGTCAAAGGTGTGCACCTGACTAAATCTGAAGTACGTATACATATGTTGGTCAGACTTTCTGTTCCACTTGGATGTCCCACTCACAAGTTGGACAGTCCCACTTAATAAGATGGACACTTCCACTTAATAAGTTGGACATTCCCACTTAATATGATGGACACTTCCACATAATAAGTTGGACAGTCCCACTTAATAAGTTGGACAGTGAAACAGCTAACTTGCCCAAAATTGTGAATGCATAGTTCTGATCTGAATGGCACCCCATAACCTTCTATATTAAGATGCAAAACCTACAAGTTTTGTACAGACCTTTTCTAAAATGCTTCCAACAAAATTAAAGCAGTGTGATCTACAAAAGGTGTAATCAGCCCGCTCCTGTATGTGTATACTAGTGCATGACACTTACGTGGCAGGTGTCTGATTACAAATGCTATGAACCTCTCTAGGATGGTCTCCAGGGGTCCTGACTTCTGGTCTACGTCAGCACGGTAGGCTGAACACAAAAAGAAGCTTACATAAAAAGTGCTTGGTGCAGTAAAATCACACCCTATAAACTAGCAAAATGCACCCACACGCACGCACGCACACCCACACACACACGCACACACACACACACACAACACACCCACACACACACAACACACCCACACCCACAACACACCCACACATACACACCCACACAATGCACACACACACACACAATGCACACACACACACACACACACACACACACACACACACACAACACACACACACACACACACACACACACACACACACACAACACACACACACACACACACACACACACAACACACACACACACACAATGGAGGGGGGCTATATGTCACATTTACGCACATGATGCTGTATATACATTGTCCACAGCTGGTGGGCTAATCACATCATGTGTATACACGTGCATATACATGCATGTGCACACACACACACACACACACACACACACACACACACACACACACACACACACACACACACACACACACACACACACACACACACACACACACACACACACACACACACACACACACACACACACACACACACACACACACAATGCACACACACACACACACACACACACACACACACACACACACACACACACACACACACACACACACACACACACACACACACACACACACACACACACACACACACACACACACACACACACGCACACACACACACACGCACACACACATACACATCTGTTGTAGAACTTCGACCCTAATAATATGCACTATGCACGACTTCAGACACTGTTCAATTTTTGTACGCATGTATTTTGAGTTTGGACTTCACTCACTTCCTGTAGCTATGCCTTCAATTTTGTTTGCCAGATCCTTCTGCTCATTCTTTAGAGCTGCATTTTTCAGCTGCCTGAATGTAGCTTGTGCGCCTTGCACTTCTCGCCACTTACAAAGAAGCTGCCACGTCTGCTCTTTCAGATCACTTGTCCGATACTCAATGGTATAAATATCTGCATCCGTGAGACCTAGGCGTCGAAAGAACATCCTCCATCTCTTCCCTGAAATGTTGTCATTCACGTCAAGTAGCGCGCGATCTTCGGGCACCCGTTGAAAGCAATCTTCTATTTCAGAAGCAATCCCTTTTTCTCTTTGACTCTCAGTAGTGCACGTGTCTGTTGCCGCCTGAATGCAATATGCATACAATGGTCAACTGACTTGTAGCTAGCTATATGCCTTGTAGAAAACTGGGGCCATCGAGAGATGTCCCACGTGCATCTAGCGCATGCAGCTGCCTGTATAGTTAGCTAGCTATACGCACACTGCCAGCCCTACTGGCCTTTGTGATGCATGCTTGCTTGCTCACCAGTGATTCCATCAGGCTTTTCCTGTACCTTTCAGCGTGCCGTGAACCCGAACCTGCTCAGAGCCGTTAGCTAGCAACTTCGGTATCCCCGGACTTCGCAGCACTCGAAAATGGACCGGAGCTTTTACTTTTATAGCTACCACGGGCATGGATCAATGGCATTACTCATGCATTCGAACTATTTCCGTAATCAGCGCGGGGGACCTTCGTGCAAGATATGCGGCTACAAGCTATATAAGGTCAGCTAATGGACCACAGTGACGAGCCATGGATTAATATCTATGGTAGGGACTAACCCTAGGGCGGTGTGGTCACCCACATCCGGACACGCCCATTTGCATTGCTATTTTTTATGGTAAATCCCGTGTGCCGTGCTTATAAAATTATGGTCGATTGTAGAGTGTGTGTGGTCTGCTACGTCTTTGAGGAGCCACCCATGTGCATGACACAGCAATGGGGTTTTGAGAAAATTCCCTTACACCACACCTAACAGGTACAGTTTGCTGATGCAGCAGCTGGGTGTGTCAGGGGTGTGGCTTTGTCAACAAACTCTCACATGTGGACTGCAAAAGTAGCTATAGCGTAACGTAGGTGCAGGCAGCTGCCTATTAGGGCAACCTCAGGGAACGTGTTATGTACGTGTCCTCAAGACACTTCAGCTGGCATTAATATATATTGTGTACACAGAACAATGGGGAACAGACAGACCAGGTGTAGCTAGCTATAGCTATAGCTATGTATATAACCAGCTGAGCAACAGGGACACAGAAGCAAGGATAGAGACTGCCCCAATTTATACACAAGGAACAGCTAAAGGGGGCATATACAATTGTATAATGCATGCATCTGGCGTGTTGTGAAACTGAGTATCTACTATGTACGTACAGATGGGTGGGTGTGGTATGTTTGGTCTACGTATATATAAAATTAATTATAAACTTGTACTGTATATATGCATGCTAAGCACTATAATATCATACAGAGTCGACCAGAGCAATATAGGAAACCTACCACATGCAAGTCACAGTGTACAGCTGGGAATTTCTCTCACAAGACCCGGCTGAACTCACTTCCTGTGCTATGTATTACACTCCACATTCTGTCACAGTCAATTACCTGCAGATATGCTGATTGGGCCTATCCTCAGTGCTGAGGTATCCCACAAAGGCTATATGTGTTGAAGTGTTGAGGCACTGAATGCCAACTGTAGGCATGCATGTGGGCGGGTGTATCTATAAGTACAATGTGTTGGTGTTTTTAAGAACATGAGAGACATGTGTGTGCATGCATGAATGCAGAAAAGCTCATTTAGCTAAAAGAGCTAACAGAGACAAGACTAAGAAGTAATGAAGATTCTCTATCACTCTGTGTTAGGCACCATCGATCAGTTTTCAATCTTTAAACTCAAAAGGTTCACCTGTTGCACACTCAACATATACAACTCAATGAATAGCATAATCAATTGGATGGTTGGACCATAGCCGCAATATTATACGACCTCAGTGAGCAAATTTACCTTGGTGCTTTGCGCCTAATTTGATAAATATGATGCTTCAAATGGCTATTCGCATGCAGTTATCATAAACATTCAATGGACATGGCAGATAAACACATTTAGAGTACAAAAATCAAAGATGCCATTATGACATTGTATGGTTAATCACGTTTTACATTACTATATAATTATATGCATGAACACCACAGAACTGAAAAATATTTAACCTACGTACTCAGGTTTGACTCGCATGATTGAATATTCACTAAATATGGACAAGATGATTGCAACAATCAACTGTGCCATCAAGCAAATGTAGATTCCCATGTTTCTTTCATGTCGCCGCCTCCACCCTCTGGGTTTAGCAGAACGCACAGAGTTCTCATAATGTACTTTCATCCACAGGTACCAAAAGAGGTAAGCAGCCGGCATGACTACAAAGAGAATCTGCAGAAAGCTGCCAAACAATGGTGGCTGGACAATATACACAATTACAAGGAGGAATGCTTCCAAAAGGACACCAATGACCCGATATTCTAAAGCACCGTGTGCAGATGGCCACACACACGTTGAAAGAAAGTGGCCAACTGAGAAGATTATGACGAATGGGAACCAGTACAGATGCATCTTTTCTGTATACATGTGTGCAGTGACACCGCAGCTGAGGGGAAGACCAGCCCCTGCAAAGAACACAAGGATCAGGGTATACAGTTGCACGGATAGGAAGAGGAAGATTTCAATAATACTCCAGCTGTTATTGAAGTTGTTCACAGTGTTCTTGGCCGACGTTATGAGTTCCTTTGATGGTTGCACACTGAATGAATCTGCATGGTCCTCCAAAGCAACTGCTCCTGCAACAAGACGGTTCATTGTAGCCTCATGGTTGAAAAAAGAGCAAATAATTCCTATTGCAAGGATGAGTGCAAAGTAGGAAAGGGCATCCAGACTCTCTATCACAACTTCCAACACTCCCCCAAGGGGAATGGAATATGTATCCAATGCGATCCTTGTAGCACCCACTTGAACAAGCATTAGAGTTATAATGGCTGCCTCAAGAGTAGAAGTAACACACATCACACCAAGCTCCTTTGCCAGGTGCTGTGTGAGTGTCCTCAGAATTGTGGAATATGTCTTTTTTGCTAATCCAACATCCCAAAAAGTACGGACAACCGCTTGCAGGACAGGTTCATTTTCCTCTCTGCTAATGGCTTTAAGGAAGTCTGAACCAAGGGAGGATGATTGAATGCCTAAGTTACTGACCACAGCACTTGAAAAGGCCCAGACTGTTATCAGAGGCAACAGTCCTCGTGTAAAGAAATACAGGAAGACAGTTACAAACATAAAGGACCACTTTTCCATGGTGATACAGGAATGATGAGTGGCGGAGTGATAGACACTGAATGCAAATACCAGCATAGAGAAGAGCAGCTGCAAAATAACAAGGAACAGCAGAAAGATTCTGATCAAGGTACTCAACAATGGCAGACGAGCCTGAACATGGTGGAGGCATTGGTACGGCCAGAAATGACGCAGGTCGAGAGCTTCAGCCTTAGGCAGTTGTGAGCTCCCAGGTTCTTCTACAATTGGAGGATCGGACGGTTTAGGGTTCTCGTTTTTACTCATGGGTGGAGTATCAGAAATTTGTGCGACGCTATCTGCACTTCTTGAGTGAATCTTAGCAAATGATGCTCGCTTCTTCTGGACAATTGGATTCTCTGTTTGGAAAAAATGGTACAAGGGAAGACAAATATGACTAATTGATCAAGCATGTGACTACCATATGTGTGGAAATGCTTGTGAGACAATATTTTTGTGAATTTCATGAATGACGACACATTCCAAAACATTTACTTCATGAACATTCTCATCTATCTTATAGTACAGAATATCATATAGTATACGTTGGTGGTATACTATGTAAAGCTGTACTAATACACATGCTATACAGAATATAAAAAATCAAGTACACATGCATACTCACGAAGTTTTGTGATAAACCTCTCCAGTAAGTTGCCCTGAGGTTCTTCCTTGTCACCACTTCCTGTGTATGTAAAGCAAGATATCTAACTGCATGCCTCACTATGATACGCATTGACATACACATTCCACACTATTCAATTACACCTTTACAGGACTGCAGTGATATATATGTATTGCGTGCATTCCTGACATACCTCCTTTTGAGATAGCTTCAATTTCCTTGGCCAGTACCATTTGTCCTCTCTTCCTTGCTGCTTTAAACAACTGCTTAAAGGTCGCTTGCTCTCCCTTGGTATTCAACCAGTGGCACAGGCACTGGTACTTCTGCTCCCAGGGCTCATCGAATTTATATCTCTCAACTATAGCATCAATCTCACTGTCAGGTATGTCAAGCTCACGAATAAACATCTTCCAGTCAGTAGACAACCTGTGAGACACATCCATGAGTTCCTTGTTGGTGGGGCTGTGTGGCGTCCCATGATTTTCACCCTGTAGATGAAGTACACGTACAACGGACAGAGGAATGACACCACAACGCAGCTAACCACTGCATACTTAACATAGCTATAAGCTCTTTGCCATGCGGCATAGCTAGCTCATCAGCTCGTACGCTCGTAAGATCAACCTTCCAGGAATTCCCTCACCTTTTCGCGCTCCATCATTCTTTTGACTCTGTATAACAGGACAAAAATGCGATCAGAGTAGCCGTAGCCCGGTCGGTACGGCCACAACAGGGAGTTGATGCGGAATGGGTGTGGTACTTCCTGTTGCCCTGGAGTCCCTCGCACTATATAGTCCCTCCCACCGTTGAGGGGGGTCTGGTGTACATTCCCATTCCCATTTCCAAGTTCTCAACTCCGAAAACTCACGGGTGCGGCCGAGGGGACTGGAGGGGACGCCCACTTCCCATATTCGGCTACAACAACAGGTTCGAGCATGACTCCTGGACGCGCGTGACAGGATACGCCTATAGGTACATAACTATGGCCGCATCATTCTGCCTGCCCCGCAGCTAGTTGAAAAGAACAAGTTACCAAGCTACCAGGGGACGTAGCTAGCTAGCTAGCTTAGCTAACTTCGGCCTACGTACGTAGCTATGGTGGAAGCGTCAAAGGTTAGACTGAGCACTGAAGGTTTATAATCTTGCTTGGTAGCTCACTAGATAGAGTCAAAGTTAATTCTTCCATCTTATTCTACAGTGTGGAAATGAATCGTCTCTGCGCGTACCCTCCAACAAGAACCTGATAGGTGTGGCGCAAAGACTAAATTCTGACTGGAAGATGTTTGTTCGAGAGTTAGATGTCCCTGAGAGTGAGATTGAAGCTACAATGGAGAAATATAAGTCTGATCCGTGGGAACAAAAGTACCAGTGTCTATGCTACTGGTTGAATGACAAAGCAGATCAAGCAAGCTTTGAGCAGTTGATTCATGCAGCAAGAAGCAGTGGACAACTGAAGCTGGTCAAATACATTGAATCCATTTTGAGAGGTGTGTTTGGTGCATGTGTCCTGCCTAGAGCCTGTATTTGGATGCCAGTGCTTTGTAGTTCGTAACTATTATGTATCATTATACCCGTTGCAATGGCAACGGGCAAGTTAATAGTGGGGTATATTTAGGATATACGTGAGATTTGTTTATTAGTTCAAGGATGTACCCTGTAAAAAGTGAATCAATATGTCACCTTGTGCACTGAATCAAGCCTGCATCACAACTACACAAACACTGACCACTGATCAGTTGAATGATTGATAATCCATACATGGAATATCTATGTTTGAATTGCAAGCCAAAAACACGACAAACTAAAGTAGGCATTAGTTAGCTAATAGTCAGTTAAGAAGCTGGAAAACCAGATATTCAGCTCTGCCAGTGAATTGTCTCTGCCAGCGAAGGTGGAGGAGGTGCACCAATAGCTCTTCTGTAGCACATGTAGAGGCTTTTCCACTACTGTCATGTGAATGTGTTGGAGAAACTCTGCCAAGAGTGCGTGCATCTATACATAACGTCAGTAACTTGTTCAGTGCACCAGTTTCACACTCACCAAGAAATCGATTGGGGGGGACCGTAATCGGCGTGACCAGTAACGTTGGCTAACGTCCATTGGAAACATTGGCAAACGATCTTTCTCCTGGTTCTCCATCGCACACTAACTAAACTCACATATGGTTCCTGCCCGATCGCCATATGCCAACAGAGTATAAATAGTTGTAGCCATGGACTCGGATGTCTGTCAGAATATGATTACTTGGCCTCAGCTTCGCCTCGGCTTCATAATATATTCTGGCAACCGGAGGCTATAACCTATACCTACACCACTTGACCATATCCTCTGAGTTTCACACTATTTCAGCTAGATTTTCATTATTATTATTTCTACACTTAATATGTTTATATAAATGCACTATGTATATACTATACATCACATGACACACACACAGGAAGTAGCTAGTTAAGGGTAACTTGATTCTAGTATTATAGGCTTCATTCAGACTACATACTCTACATGTATAATGTACATCATTCCTGTAGAATGTTATTTACAAAAATGGTGCAATATTTGTAAATCCAGTAATATCATATATTTCTTCGTTTCCTCTTACTCTTGTCGTGTGTATAGGTATGCATGCAGGCTCTTCAATTTCTCAGAAGAGAGAGCAAATTGCCTCCAATGGTACTGAGTTCGCAAAATTTACCCAGAGTTCAAAAATGCCCCACCAACTGCCTAAGGCTGAAGCTCTCGACCTGCGTCATTTCTGGCCGTACCAATGCCTCAACTATGTTCAGGCCCGTTTGCCATTCTTAAGTGCTTTCATCGCAGTCTTTCTGCAGTTCATTGTTATTTTGCAGCTGCTCTTCTCCATGCTACTTACATTCAGTATCTATCACTCTTCCAATCAGCATTCCTGTATCACCATGGAAAAGTGGTCCTTTATGTTTGTAACTGTCTTCCTGTATTTCTTCACACGAGGACTGTTGCCTCTGATAATAGTCTGCACCTTTTCAAGTGCTGTGGTCAGTAAATTAGGCACGCAAACATCCTCCCTTGGTTCAGACTTCCTTAAAGCCATTAGCAGAGAGGAAAATGAACCTGTCCTGCAAGCGGTTGTCCGTACTTTTTGGGATGTGGGATTAGCAAAAAAGACATATTCCACAATTCTGAAAACACTCACACAGCAGCTGGCAAAGGAGCTTGGTGTGATGTGTGTTACTTCTACTCTTGAGGCAGCTATTATAACCCTAATGCTTGTTCAAGTGGGCGCTACAAGGTTCGCATTGGATGTGTATTCCATTCCCCTTGGGGGAGTGTTGGAAATTGTGATAGAGAGTCTGGATGCCCTTTCCTACTTTGCACTCATTCTTACAATAGGAATTATTTGCTCCTTTTTCAACCATGAGGCTACAATGAACCGTCTTGTTGCAGGAGCAGTTGCTTTAGAGGACGATGCAGATTCTTATGGTGTACAACCATCAAAGGAACTCATAACATCGGCCAAGAACACTGTGAACAACTTCAACAACAGCTGGAGTTTAACAGAAATCTTCCTCTTCTTATCCGTGCAGCTGTATACCCTGATCCTTCTCTTATTTGCAGGGGCTGGTCTTCCCCTCAGCTGCGGTGTCACCGCACGCATCAATGAAAACCAGATGCATCTGTACTGGTTCCCATTCGTCCTAATCTTCTCAGTTGGTCATTTTCTTTCAACGTGTGTGTGGCCATCAGCACGTGGTGCTTCAGAGGTTCGGGTCACAGGGCTCCTTTTGGAAGCACTCCTCCTCGCAGCCCTGTACATTGTCCAGCCACCATTGTTCGGCAGCTTTCTGCAGATTCTCTTTGTAGTCATGCCGGCTGCTTACCTCTTTTGGTACCTGTGGATTAAGGTACATTATGAGAACTCTGTGCATTCTGCTAAATCGAAGGCCCAGAGGAGACTGCATCAAAGAAACATTGGAATATATATTTGCTTGATGGCACAGTTGGTTGTCGCAATCATTGTATCAATCTTTAGTGAGTATTCCATCATCCGAGTCAGTTCTACTGTGTGAAACTTGTCATGTAGTCCATCTCTCAGACATCATGTAGCTAGGTGTACTGTCTTACAGTTGATTGTATTTGGTGCATTTTATTCATTATGAACTATTGACTGTGACATGAGTCCGTACCTTATTTGTCATACAGTAAGTGCCATAATGGTAGGTATAGTAATTTTATTGGTTTATTCAATAATTAACTTTATGTATTCTTCAAACCATGTATCTTATATAATGGTTTTTAAGGATTTTGTTACGCCAATCCAGTAGTTTAGTGGACATGTGAGGTGTGGTGTAGGTTCATAAGTGCATGGGTACACATGCACGTATACATACAATTATATTTGCTCCTCGTCTATATGGTATTATATGCATATAACGCACATAAATTATTATAGCTTTTTAAGTCATGCATATTTACATACAATTCCATTCACTTGTTTATGATGCACCTGCACATATTATGCATGCATGCATGGGAAGGGCCGTGATGTCAGGAAGAGTACCTACATTGGTTATACCATAGATCCTCCAACAACGGGATTGGCAACTCCCAGTATTGCGTATAAATTTGTATAGACCCTTTGCACGAAACCAATTAACTGCCCTACTTCCTTAGCAACCGTTGCCAGCCGCCATGTTGGAGGACAACGTACGAGCATACGTATATATATACGCTTTCGCCGGTCGGCGTCCGTGAAACTGTGTGCATTGTAACCGGACTGCATCTGCGCGCGCAGCGTCTAGGAGAAGATGGCTGGACTCCTTTCTGGCTATTCAAGCACGATTGCAGACGCGGCGTCGAGGAAGAGGTATGCAGAGAAGCTCGAATTGGTGGGTAGGATTGATCCGTACGAAGTTGCCAAGGGCGACTGGCAAGACGATGTAGACTTGTGGCCAGCAATCACACAACTTCAGGTGTGTATGTACCTCATCCTAGCTCCGAATCCCTACTCAGAAAAGGATTTCTTCAACTACAAAGCCTGGACTGCTACCAGAATTTTGTGCGAGGCTGGGTGAGGCAAGTGCTCGTGAAACCCGTTCGTGATAAGCGAATTGTGATAGGAAAGGATAGTCTAAGCTAACTACAAACCATTCTTGAACAGAAGTGATTCGTGCACAGCATGGGTAAACTAATGCTCGCTTCTACTCAGGTGAACCACTCCCAAAAGCTGAATGAAAAGCCACTGACTCCATGGGTAATAGCCTTGGAAAGTGGCAAAATTCTTGCTGCACACTGCAACTGTGCAGCTGGAATTGGTGAGACATGTTCCCATGTTGCATCATTGCAAATATTTGAGACACTGTTGATGGGTGAATCCCAAATCGATATCCAATGGAAGTGCTAGACGGAGTCGCATTAATATTAGTGTCAGGAGTGGTTGTTGAAATGGTGAAAGTGATGTGCCACTTACTAGGTAAGGCTGAACATAGGAAATAGTTAAGACAAAACATACCAGTTGGTCAGCCCAGTATAATATCAAATCTTTTCGTCCTCATCCTTTAACATATCTTCATTCATTACATACGTCTTCAATTTGTCATTAGCCTCCTTGTTCTTCTTCAAACACACAGCAGCAGTAGTTTCTAGCTGAGTACACTCAGATCGTGAGTTTTCTCCCCTTGGTGCGTTATCACGGATGGTAAGCGGAAGAACCTTACTCCCTTTCCTCTATCCAACCTATTGCCACACCCCACCACAGCACAGACGTTCACCATTGTTGAAAGCACGTTGCTGCCTTGCTACGTTGTCTAAAGCACTCGTCGTTCAGCTTGCGCAGTGCATAGACACACGAAGCACTTCCTTCGTGTGTCTATGCGCAGTGTAATAAAGCTATGGTTACCGTCAGCTTGTCCTCCAACATGGCCGACAGGAAATTGTTCGCGTCAAATGACGTAACGTGCAAAGGGTCTATTGTTTATACGCCATATATAACGTAATAATTGTCGATGAAGTCATACTTCCGGTTTCTAGGTGTGTTACGCTCTGCTCCCGAATGAAGACATCACTGTAGCCACACGAAATGCTATCTGTAGTGCTTGGAAACGGTTTAGAAAGGAAAGCTATAGCTAGATGTCATCTGCTAAGGCTGTGTAATAGCGTAGTATAATTTGCTAAGCACATTTCAGAAAGAAACATTGCAGTATTTGAAGAAAACGAGGATTTCTATGCATTTAATCCATTTTGAAGCAGTTTACGCTGAGGCGGTAGCATGCTTCACTGTCAGACATTGGCCGTTAGAAAGTAAGCTCCGTGCCCTGTGGAAAGATGCACATTTCGCCTTGTACAAGCCTTCCTGAAGGTTGCAATACGGCCAGATGTCTACTTTTACCTAGGCTGACCTTGAAACAGCCTTAAGATTGCGTGTTGCGTGAAGCATATCGTGTTTGGTATCATTCGAATCAGCTAAAAGCGCTACGTAGCAAGAGACGCCATTGTTTCCGGTTATTTGCTTCCGTAAGGAGAAGTGAACGTCAGAAGTTAGCCAATTGGCACTCCGGGTGACAACGATGTCGCAATAGAGCTGCTCAATGACATTCATAAAGCAACTACAATTATATTCATAATTATTGCACGTCATGAATCAAATTATATACTGAATAAGTAGCACTATAATCTACATTGACACCCGCTCTCACATTCTTGTGGCTTAAATTGCTAAGTGTTAAGCAAACAACGGAAGTCTTCCGTTATTGCAACACCGTAACACACCTAGTTCCCAATTTTTTTCGAGTTTCCAATCCCGTTGTTGGAGGATCTATGGTTATACGAAGCTACCACTCCACGTTGAAATGGAAATCAGTTCGGGGTAGTCTAGCTAGCCAGACTAGGCGTGTTCCGAATGTGACCAATTTCCGGAAACTATCGGATATTCTCATGCACCCCCCCGCCCCACGATGGCCGGAAGACCGATTCCCATTGGACCGAAAGAACCTCCAAATCCAGGTGACTATGCTACTCCTCATCAACAGCCACAGCCCGTGGTTCATACAATGTAGTCTCACGCAACCAGACCGCCCCCGAAAGCGATCTGGCTACGCAAGACTAGCTACGTATAGCTGGTGTCTTCAACTCGGATGTCATGTCCCCTCTCTGGCTCTGCTCCTTCTTCTGCTGCAGATCGTCCTACCCTGAAGGACTTACTTGACTTTGTAGTACCCCGAATAGCTGCTGTTTGGTATGACGTGGGGCTACGATTGGACCTGGATCCACACGTCCTGGATGATATTGAGACTGAGAAATCTGATAGACCCAGAAAGATGTTTAATAAATGGCTGCAGAGATCCGACTGTTCCTGGCAGAAGGTACTGGATGCTGTAAAGAGCACTTGCGGAGCAAAGCCAATGGAGGACATTCGTACAGCTCTTGAAGAGGCACTTCTACCATCTCCAGGTTAGCATGCAAGTAGGACACGCTAGCTCATAATAGTCATATGACGCCTTAAGTCCTTAAAGCCAGCTCCAGCAGCAACTGAACGTGCTATACTTCGAACCTGGTGACGTCCTCACACACCGCCATTACTGAACTCTTATTTGACCAAATGCACCACATAGCAAGTACCACATCGATGAAGTGCCAAAACACCTAGTCTGGTGATTCCACGGACATTAAACAACATCACTTGAGCTAACTGCCAGACCCTTTCTCGGGGCGCTTGCACAATACTGGAAAGGGTCTGGCCACGTGAGACTCATACCATCATGATGGTACCGAATGTTCTTTTCATGTGGGCACTGTTAAGAATGCAGCTAAAGCTGCTGAAATGGCTGAATTGAAAGTTATAGTGATCATATTTTGGACTACATTGGCCTGTGGTTTGACAGATGGAAATTGTCCTTGAATTAGATGCTTCGACCCAGACTCAACTGCTGATGATGACTCTAGTCTGGATTGAATGTCTAATTCAAGGATAGATGCCATCTGTCAAAATCCCAGGCTAGTGTAGTCCAAGATACGAGCACAATGCCTATTCCCAGCCACTCAAGTATCTTTCAAGTGAATTGAAAGTTTTTTGGCTGCTGTGTATCAGGAATAAGCATAGACTAATCATGCTTAAATTTAGTTACCCTAGCCTAAATCTACCAATCTATGAGCTTTTGAGCATTGAAAGATTCTTAGGTACCAGCTTGAAACAGCTTAAAATGGGCTAAAAGAAGCCTTGCCGGCGTTTGACCAGGATCCACTGGCCTTCTTTAGGGCAAAGAATTGAAGCTGGTCAGGACACTCTTTATGCCTGAATTCTGTGTCTATTGGTGTCTCGAATCGTGCATGGCTCATCAGCGGGTGTCGCCGGAAGTTGTGGGTTGGTACAGTTAGTCCTGGCTTCCTGTAGGGTGGGCGCCCCCTTTTCAAAAAAAGGGTTTGTTGGATTTGGCCTGTCGCAGGGCTGACATTGCGTCAGACCTCTCTTTTGCGACCTTGGCAAAGCCAGACCCAAAGAGATTGGGGGCGCCTCATCAAAGAGGTCTTCGGATGCCAAGTGGAGTAGATCAGGATTTAGTGATTTCAAAGCATTTTGCCTTCTTTCTACACTAAAGTGGGCATGTGTATTGCCCAGCAATTTCAGTGCGTTGGATAATCCAGTTTGCAAAACATCATGATCAACCGACTCACCTGATGCAAGTTGGTCTAGTATCCCGATGATAGGCGCAGCAGCATCTAGAGTAAAGCACTGAAAGCGTGACAACACCCTGTCCCTAGCTACCACGTCCCCCCGCACCAGTCGTGCCATTGAGGCATCCAGCTTTGGGGGTTTGAGACAGTCCATGAGAGGGAGTGGGTGCGTGGACAGGAGTTCCCTCCTGACGCCATTCGTCAGAGGGGTACTCACATAGGAGGAAGTTGTAATGTCCAAAGTAGCCTCGGAGATCGATCCTGATGTGTCCTCACTTACCGACTCGCTGTCGGCGAGGTTGTCGTGTTCGGCATAGAGGGCGATGGTGTCGTCCTGCCGCATTCCAGTATCATCGGGGCCAGCGCATCTGAGAGGGCTCGAAGGGAGTTCGCATCCAGCTGGACCATGGGGGCAGTGGGGTTGCTTGAACCATCCAACATATCGGTGATAGACGGTCAAAGAGGAACTCGTCCAAAAAACGCAGTCACTATCGGTGAGCAAATGAAGGCCTGTTATAGCGGGTAAGTTTGGCGCCTTTTTTTACCATAACAGTATTGGTCATGTGACAATGCTACTAATTTTGCTATCAGTGAGTTAATATGTTGAGGCCTAGACATGCTGATGTGAAGTCGGAACCCCTGAAGTGTAATAATTATTATTCAGAATATAATTATACATGCGAAATTGCGGATGGTGAGAGCGCACCTCACGGAAAATTGTAAGATTGCTAGTATTTGAGTTCACTCGTTGCTACAGTTGCGCTCGATTGGAGTTTCTCAGTGGATCATGAACAAAAATGCTTATCAGGTACGAGGGCAATGGATCATGGAGGTTCCTTACTATCTCGACCGTACACGACGAGATCTTGAAACTGCGTCTGCCCAGCATTTTCACGAGCTATGTCGTTGTGATCTTGTCATCCTGCTTCATCTGCTCTTCTATGACATCCAACATTGTGCGGGTGAGCTTAAAAGGCCTACCACTCCCTGGTAGGCAAAAAATTGTTCCATGTGTCTTGTACTTCTGTATGGTTGCCCACACTGTCTGTTTTGGTATCCGATACCCTTCCGCAGCTAGGGCCACATTGTCGTAAGATATCCTCCACTCAAAGTAGAGTTGAATAATTTGTTGCTTGAAGTATGCCATCAAATCACACTTGAAGCAACACATACGTCGTAAATTGTAGAGAATTCCACGAGTAACAGTTAGCAGTTAATAGATAACTGGCAACCGATAAACGTTAACGTTTATCCGTTAACCGTTATTGGATAATCGTTAACTCTTCGCTGTCTGTTTTTATTTGTTGTGTATATCGTATCACATTTAGGAGGAAAGGTCGCACGACTGTGCTGAAAACTGGGACCTGTGCTCTGTGACTGAGTTTCAGCCAGACAAGCCATGAATCCCAGCCATAACCATTTGCCTTCCATTGCCAATGGCAACAGGTCGTACTGTAATGTTGCAACCACTTGCAATTGAGAATGCTGCTTTGAACTTTTACTGTATAATGACCTGTAGGTAGACCTGTAAAAGTGGATAGTGTCTGTTCTATGCCCTTTATATGGAGAACACTAAGCTATATTTATAACAGTACTAGCACTGAAGTAGCCTGGCAATTTCTGCATAGTCCACCTGCCTAATGTGAATGCAACAAATAGTTTGAATGAGATGTCATTCTTATGAGGTGACAGCAGAACCCTGCACCTATGTCTTACTGTGGCTAAAACGAATAAGCTGTTGTTGGGTCCCAATTGTGGTGGGCTGCGTGTAATTGGTCACCAGAGAAAGCGTTTACCGTACAGTGACATTCCCATTTACTTCATCCCAAACACAAGAGTGACAATATCAGTCAACAATCCCCAGCTGGACCATGGTATTGTCACTGAATCTTTGCTGCCTTTCCTTGAACCGCTAGTTCTACCATGCAGTCATGTTCTTCACTTGCCTGTGTCACATCTCGTTTCAGTTGGGTTCAGTGCTACTGCTGAACATGGTTGACACCACACCTGCAGCACTTCTGGTTACCCCACTTTGGGATTCTGTGCATTAACATTTGTTCACACCATGGCCACCTACTTGGACCATGTGAAGGGGATCTTTGTAGTTTCAATTTGATTGAAGTAATTCATAATAAATACTGCCTAAATATTATTTTGTTATGCATGTGCCAGTAAGCAGTGACACAAAAAGCACGTTTTATTGTCTATCATACAGAGCTGCAAAGAAAGCGGCCTAGATCATCTAGTCAGAGTTCCGAGGAGCCAATTCTACAGCCCCATAAACGACACCACGACTACCTGCATTTGAAGATGGATCTTTTGGCGCAAGACATCTCAGATCTTCGGTGTGAATCTGATCCCAATGCCATCATCAGACTACTCTACAGTAACGCCCTCGGTGTCATCACAAAGTTGCTTCAGCCCCACCTTGCAGATGTAAAAAAGCTAGCCAGCAGATATTGTCGACTCGGCCTCCATCACGGGAAGGTGACAGAAAGGATGATTACTTCAGCAAAGTCAATTGAAGGACTCCTGAATCAGATGTCTGTGACAGAAAAATGGGACGACACAAGATTCCTCAGGAAGGCTGTCACTACCATTCCACTTGCACCCAAGCGAGAAGTCGCTGAAGTCATTCTTTCTTACTACGACCTTCACTTGATCCACTATGAGAGGGCCACATTGCTGAAGAAGAAACCCAAACGTAAAGGTCGTAAACCAACAGAGAAGAATATGAAGCTAGTGCCATTTGAGATAACAATACAGAAGCCATTCAGCAATGTCACAATTGAGGATTGCCACCGTCTCCATGTTCGTGTACTTAGCACAGCGTACGGTATCCCAGAGGAGAGCATAATCTACTATGGAGCAGAGGAGCGCCACAGCACAACCATCACCTATCTCATCCCTCGGCAGTACATCAGTGAAATCATGCAATGCAACACTCAATTGGAGACAGTGTGGGTCCTCCTGGAGCTTGACGTCATGGAAGTGGCCATCCCAGACGTCTTCCTGTTCAAGCCCTCAGTAGACCATTGCCTAAAACTCCTGAAAAACAGCAGGACCTTCAAAGTGGACCTTCTTGGAATGACTGAGGTAATCGCTGCATGTACGTATTGTATGTGCTAGTGTATTTTAAAATCTGAGTACGTATGTTTGTGTCTGTCTGTTTGACTGGGCAATACTGTGGATTGTGTTTATGCGATGTCATGATATACCATTCTCATATCTTGCTGTTTCACACTGTAGGTACTACCTTACCAGATGTACGCCTTGGTGGATACAAATGTGGTATGTTTCTTCACCATATTACACACTTGCATAATTGTATCAATATCTATATTACTTCGTTCACCTGTGCCTAAGGTCAATGTTATATCAGTCAGCCAACAGCCAAACACTACTGCATGTGTGTTATGTCCAATGTACCATTCCTTCGTATTTTTCCACCAGTCGGGATCCGAAGAGAACAACTTAAACAAACACAAACTTGAAGCCCTACCTTTGTGCTGCAATCATCTGCGTCTGTGACCAACGCGTCTCTGTTGCATGAAATCCTCTTGTCTCTAACCATAGTAAAATATCTAGCTTGCCTTCCGATCAGTCTCAGCGGTGCACCTTATTACTCCTGACAGGAACACTTTGACAAAACCGCCCATATGGAGAACTTAAATCTTTCTTTGGCTTTCAAAATCACGCTTCTTTGTGCATTTGCTTCTTAAGCTCACTTGCCACAAGCCGATTTACTGATACAACTAGTTCCAGCTTCCCTAAAGTAGCAGGTCATGTGACTGTCTCATGACCTACCATAAAATGGAGTACCAATAGAAGTTCACTTCACGAAATGCCATCTTGCGTTCGACAAGAACCATCATAAAATGTTGGGAAGCATCGTAATCATTGGGGTTCTGAAAGTTTCAGACGACAAACACCTTATGCGGTGCATGACAGAATGGATACTGTCCAAGTGGATTTATGGCATGCGCACAGCACATGACATCACATGCACTGCCACGGTGACACAGAAATTTCATGCCTAGAGATGTTATGTAAACATTGTAAAGTATATAAGATCAGCTTATGGTAAACAAAATGGATATACGTAACTCACATGTGATCAAGTTATATGTATGAGCTGCTGCTTGTATGCCCTTCTCAGATTTCCCTTGCCACTTAGCCCTTTACAAACTGCACAGCATGTCTGTACATCTTTTGACAGGTCACTTGTCAATGCTACATGTCTGCAGGAGCCATTGATGCGGTTTGATCGACCGAACTCGGGGACTACAGCTGGTACGAACATCTCATATAGCTACTGGGTACTGTATCTGTTTAACTGCATGCTGCTATAGCTGGGTCATTGTGCTACACATAAGACTGGTTTGGATCCACTCCTTCTGACCTAGCAGGCCATCTTCCATCATACGTATAGGACAGCTCCTAGTTTGCAAGGAGAATCCTATCACAGCCCATAATCAGTTGTACAAATATTCAGATCTAAACAAATGAACTACGTAAGTATATGGCTACACAGCTAACAGCTAGAGAAGCCTTTTTATTTCCTTGCTCCAACCGAATGCAGCATTCCTTTGACTGCCTAATCTTCGCGACTGTATGCATTTGTTTAATGCTGTTTCCTTCACTGGGCTGCTGAGCCTTAACTGACTTCTCCAGCTCCGTTGTATGGACCTTACTTATCACTGCTTTGTAGTCTCCTGATGCGGAAGTATATGTGTGGTGCACACCACAAAAACTTACAAAAGGAGTACTATGTGACATTTCTTGAGGTTGTTGATGTCATTGACAACAAGTACGGGGCAGTTTTAGAGGTCCTATAGTACGTATGTACCAAATGATGTGTAGTCATTGATTGCCCTGTGCTTCACTATAGACTAGTTAACACACTATGAGATGAGTATCCAAGACTAATATTATATGTACGTATGTACGTATGTAGGTACTCCAAGGATTACGGATCATAAGAGTAAGCATTTTCTCCTGCATTAATTATCAGTGTGCACTAATTAAATGGCAGGTGTGTGTACATGAGCAGAAGGGAATGTACAAATGTAAAGTATGTGTAATACAACTGAGTATTTATGTACATTCTAATTTACATTTCATCCGTAGGTTGTATATCCCAGCCTGTAATGGACAGCACTGATCTTGAAATTGTGTACAAAGGTTCTGGGCCGAGCACTTTTCTTGATTTTGAATCCCCAGGTACAGCCTCACCAGTGGTTACCATCTCTCCTCCATCAACTACACGTGAATCAAAGGCACCCCCAGCAGTGCCAGAACATGGAGCTCAAAAATCCAGATCAGGTGTGCGTGAATGCACAGACAACGGACAAGTGGAGAAGGCAATGAAAGCTTTTGGTCTTCGTGTCCAGTTGCTGCGTTTGTCGCACAAGCTGAAAGATGAAGGCAATCAGCAAGATACCGAATTGGACGTGATAAAGTCGTTTTTCAAGAGCAAAATGTCGGCGGAGCACTACAACCAGATCACTAGGGGGTACCAACTGTTTGCTTACCTAGAGGACAAAGATTTGATATCACAAGACAACATACAAGCCCTGGAGGCGCCTCTGGATGCGTGCGGGAGGAGTGGAACTCTAGAATGCTTGTCGACAACAGCGTGGGACTGCCCCTTGGAGCTTCAGAGCGGCGTCTTGGCGAATCTGGACATGGAGGTCTACAGCGCAACGGACACTTCCAAAGTAGAGGATCTCTATCAGCAGTGCCTGTGTCGCGTGGGCAACGGGATCGCTACGAGCGACGGATCACTAGCTGAGCTGGTCTACTTGTGCCCCGAGGTACCGCTCAGCCTGGTGAATTCAAAGGCGCTGTGCCGTCCCCGCCAGCTCTTCAACCACCTCGAGCAGAAAGGTCTCATCAGTTGCTGGAGGTTGTCTTACCTCTACTGCCGCTTGTGTGTTCTGGAGCGCAGGGACCTTTGCAAAGAGGTGGAGCAGTATGCCTCGTTTGCTCGCATGCATATGCCTCGGATCAGCTCTGTCATGGAAAGGAAACTGAAGAAGAATTATGTGCGATCCCACTCTGACCCAGAGAGAAGAGACGGATCTGTGTTTAATTTGATGAAGAACAAGATGTCATCACTGCCAGCATCGTTGCTACGCCTGCGCAGGCAAGGTAATATCCAACAACAGGAAAGTCTCACAGAGAAGGATGAGACTACCCCACACGATGATAAGAGGGAACAGGTTAGCGAAGCAGGAGGAAGGAGAAAAGATGGCGGTGAAAATTGTGACGGTCCACTTGTTTACAAACCGAATAGTGGCAAGCTTGCCTTGCAGCCGAGCGGAGCTGTTGATGCCCAAGATAGAAGCAGACAACAGAGAGACAGAGCAGCAAGGGAAGGTAAGAGACATTCGGCGCCTACAAGTTCTTCCGATACTAGGGACAGGAGCACAACACAGGACATAACGTTGTTTAACCACAAGGTATACAGATACCTGCAGAATGTCCTGCTGTGGAATGTTTCATACGGTCTGTTTTGCGCTGTGCTAGTCCTTGTAGCTGTGATGATTGTCATCAAGTTTCTAGTTGAATTGTCGGCCTGCGGCTGTGGTACTGCTGTGCTGAATCTGCTGGGCAGGGCCATGACTAATGTATGCATCCCTACCATCATCCTCCACATTATGGTGAGGATGACGGAAGACAACTGTGCGAACAGCATGCGTGTGCTTTCCTGCTGTCGTGAGTCTGAGCGCGCCCTCGACGCCGTGATCCAGAAGCTCTTATCACGCCAGGAATTGGAGAACTTGAAGGGAATGTCGTCTGCAGTTGAAATGGTGAACTTTCTGTTAAACTCTAAACTGACCTTAATCGTGTCAACAGCCCTACTGCAGTCAATGGCTTTCTTTGTACAGGTGTTGTACCTGGGAGCTGCTAACTACCCGCACTTCGCAGGGATCGCCAGCCATGTTGCCGCTGTGTGTACAGCTGTGATGGTCTTGGGGATCTTCTTCATTCACCTTGTTACAGGCGTTGCGGTGTGCCTGTACCTGTTTGAGATGCGTTTACAAGAGTACCTGGCTTACATTGCAAACACTGCGCGAGAGCTGCACGTGAACACAGTGGAGGAGTCGGCTGAGGAGGCAAGGGAGATTATTTTCCAGCGGTGGAGAACCTTCCGAACTGTAATGACCTTTTTATCAGTAGTTCACATACTGTTGCTGATGTACAGTATATGGTCGTCTACCCCTTTTCGTTGCTGCGGTGACAGTGTCACATTCAACGAGGTGGAACTGAGAGAGGTCCCTACGTCTTGGCTTCTGTGGATCATCATCAGTTTCATCTGCCACACATGCGTGTACAACTATCACAGCTTCACCATCGCGCGCATCATGGCCGTGATGCTGCAGATGTTTTCTTTGTTATTTTGTATCCTGGACCACACCAGTCTCAAATGGGGTCTCATGATTCAGATAACCAACGTCGTCTACCCCTGTGCCTCCCTCTTCTGGATCTGTGTGCTAGCTTGTCGGAACGTCCACCTGAGTGTGTTCTTTAGCGTTAGTGGCGTCGAGAAAGAACACCGACTGCACACTGCACCCATCTGGTTCACTGTCCTGACTGACATCCGCTTCCTGTTCCATGCCTCACTTGCTCTTGCAATCGTTCTCACTGTACCCTCAGCTATGTACAGCGAGTACACTCTCTTAACCAAAGGTGCCCAATCTGTATAGCAGACTGCACTGAGCAGCTACAGTGCCGCCTTGTCTTATTATAGTTACCATTTTATACTTTTTATGCTATTATGTATTATCTGAGGAAGTACAATCTTGGAATGTTATATTTTTTGTACTGATGTTTATATTGTGTGTAAAACTAGTGTGTTGTGGGCCTGTATGTATGCATGCTGCTGTGTAGGACCGCTACTGGTGCAAGATTTGTGATTTGTACGTATTCTGTGCATATTATTATCCAACTTTTATTTCACCTGTTGAGCATGGCAGAACATGCATGGGTAATCATGAACGGTTCAAGATGATACTGTTATCAAGGATAGTATGAGAACAGCACTATATATTACGTATAATTAATACTTTGAATTGCCCACACTGTGTTGTGTACCCTGCACAGCCAGCTGGGTGCAGTCTTGGGATCGAGGTGATGTACTGGTGTCCTGCGTACATGTACTTGCATGATTATCCCTTTCATGCAGCCTAGGATCGCACTAGTCTCACATGTCAGAGGTACAATTGTGCACACAAGATAGTGCATGATACACCACTTCGTGCACACTCCATATAACGCTCATACACACACATTCATTAACACAAATCAGTGAGCTTTGTGATCCTGCCCTATACCCCATGTCCCTGCATACATTCAATCATCTGATGGTATGGGTAGTGCAAATCTCAGAAACAGACATTATGCAATACTGTATACATTAGAAACAATGATGAAGCAATACATAAAAATAGTGCGCAGTTCAGCAGCGGACAGTGTATGTATACTAGCTGAACGAAAATAGCCTGTTCTTCTTGGGCAGAGTTCCTCCACTGGCCATTGCTTTCTCTACCTCCTCCAGCGGAGGTGCGTGTTGGAGGTCGCCCAGAACAGCTAGAGATCGGTCGTGAGTGAAGCATCTTCTCACCAATTCAGGCCAAGTCTGCAGCTAAGACTGCCTCTGTGGGTAGGGGGTGGAGTGAGCAGGGAGAGAGGGATTGAGGGGGGTGGGGCAGAGAGGTGGATGAAAAGGGGTGGGGCAGGGAGGTGGATGAAAAGGGGGTGGGGCAGGGAGGTGGATGAAAAGGGGGTGGGGCAGGGAGGATGTACGTGGTGGGAAGTTGTTCTGTTCAGACAGTATTCTGCAGAGCAGGTGAAGTTTTCAGGTGCTGTACAAGCATAGTTAGAGTATGCGTACCTATCTTGGCACACAGCTCCCCCGCTGTATGGACTGATCCCCAACGCCACAGACTAATCTGTCCCGTAGCATGTCGTCCAAGCTCGGCCCAAACTCACAAAACTCCGAGAGCGCACGGAGCTCTGACAAATACTGAGCTACTGATTCTCCCTCGCGCCGAAACCGGCAATTAAATCGGTAACGTTGAACGATGGCTGACGGCTTGGGGTTATGATGCTGTTGCATGGCAGCTACTAGCTCATCGTACGTCTTGTCTCCCGGCTTCTCCGGTGATACCAAGGTCCTGAGAAGCTTGTACGCCTTCGGCCCAATCGTTGTTAATAACACCGCTCTTTTTCTTCCAGCCTCCTCGATGCCGTTAGCCGTCAAGAAATGCCCCAGACGCTCTGCGTACTGTGTCCAGTCCTCTTGGTCAGGCTCGAACTCTCCCACGCTGCCAATTGACGCTGCCATGATGCAGACGGTGCACCCGCAAGTTCCAGCACCTTCGTCGCCACTTGTAGTATCTTTCCCTGACGGAACGCACAATGGGCCGCGGATATATTCGAGCAATAATTCAAGATCAAGCAAAGCAAGGAGGGCCTCACAATACGTGCCCTCAACTTAAATAGACAATTCATACATTGCGTCCAAACACGGTACAGTACTAAACAATCCACAAATCATAGGAGTTACATGTTCTAGTTCAAGGGTTCCAGTTATAGGTTATATGTTACATGTTATACGTTACATGTTCTCTACTCCTAATCACCACAACAGCTTTGTACTCCAAGGCTTGCCTACCATTCGTCCTACCCTGAAGGACTTACTTAACTTTGTAGCACCCCGAATAGCTGCTGTTTGGTATAATGTGGGGCTACGATTGGACTTGGAGCCACATGTCTTCAATAATATTGAGACTGAGAATACTGATAGACCCAGAAAGATGTTTAAGAAATGGTTGCAGAGATCTGACTGTTCCTGGCAGAGGATTCTGGATGCTGTGAAGGAAACATGTGGAGCAAAACCATTGGAGGACATTTGAAAAGCTCTTGAAGATGCAAGTTAGCATGCAAGTAGAGTCAAGGGCACACTAGCTCATACCATCATGATCATACCGAATGTTTAGGGTATGCCCAGCCAAAGGATTAATCTCCTTTTCGCGTGGGCACTGTTAAGAATGTAGCTATGTAAAGCTGTTGAAACGACTGAAATGAAAGTTATAGTATTCATATCTTGGACTACACTAGCCTGGGGTTTTGACAGGTGGGAATTGTCCTTGAATTAGATGCTTCGGCCCAGATTTGATTGCTGATGATGACCCTAGTCTGGGTCGAAATGTCTAGTTGAAGGACAATTGCCATCTGTCAAACCCCATATGCATGCTAATGTAGTTCAAGTACTATGCCTATTCCTAGCCACTCAGGTATGTATCTTTACAGAAGAGCATGCATGTAAGTCCATGTATCCCAGGTGTCTCTCAAGTAAATTGAAAGTTATTTGGCTGCTGTGAATCAGGAATAAGCATAGACTGGTCATGCTTAATTTTAGTTTACCCTGGCCAAAAACTGCCAATTTAGGAGCTTTTGAGCACTGAACGATTCTTAGGTACCAGCTTGAAACAGCTTGAAATGGGCTGAAAAAAGCTTGCCAACATTTAGACCAGGATGCACTGGTCTTCTTCAGGGCAAAGAATTGAAGCTGGTCAGGACACTCAATTCAGACATTACTGCAGCCTTAAGTTGCCTTCTGCATAAAGCTCCTGAGTGAAGCTGAGGGAGCATCGGGATGCCTGCCAGAGAGGGACTCTAGAGAAGTCAGCAGTATTAGAGCATGTTTGAAAAGACCACCACTCCATCAAATGGGAGAGGACAGTAACTGACAGACCCAGACGCCCCGGGGAGCTGCCACTCAAGGAAGCCATTCACATTCACATGGTTCCTGATGAGGAATGCCTCAACAGAGACACCAGGCCTGGGATCACTGGATGCTGGATGGCTGCCCTGAGAAAACAGGAAGCCAAGACTAACTGTACCAACCCACAACTTCCAGTAACACCCGCTGATGAGCCACCCGCGAATTGACATACCATAAGATACAGAGTTCAGGTATAAAGAGAGTTCCTTTGGGTAGTGTGAACTATGAATAAGCACGCATATGTACATAGGTTTTGTGTGATGTGTGTATAGTTGCACACAGTGTAGTTTTTGTTAAAAACTGCATGCATAGATTTTTGTATAATGCATCTGAAGCTTCTCAAAGCTATCCTTTTCCCTACCTCATGGTTCTGTTGTAATATATAGTAGCTTCCAGTAGAAAACATGCGCTGGACTACACAAATCAAAATTGTAATGGCCTACATAGTCAACTCACTCTGTATCAATACATGTGTCATCCATTGAAAGCGTGCATCTGCTAAATTCTGCTAAATTGCTTTTATGTACTGGTTATGTTACCTGAATCATCAATGTGGTAATAGAAGAATGAAAATGCAGTGCTTGAGTGTGGACTGCCTCACTAGTTTAACTCTTCTTCTCTCCTGGTTGTCACTGCAGGTAGTCAACCTGAATGTTTGCCAGAAAAAGGTTAACACATGTACACAGAAAATGCTAAATTTGCTGTAATGCGGAGGTCTACATGTTTCCAGGTCATTTCAGTACATGCTAGTATGTTGTTCTGTAGTAGTTTTGGTGATAGTGAGTGTGGACCTTGGTGTAGTTGAGAAGGCCTGTACCACAAGGTGCACGTGTATCAGTTAGGGTTTCCTCTCAGGCAAATATGTTGCACCGCATATATATGTATACTATATGCTACAACAGCTGACCATTATCAGTGGTTGAGACCATTCTAATCCAGTCACTCCAGGCAGCTTACCTCTGTCCCAGTTTAGTGTGTTCTGACGCTGAATGTGCCAGCTCTCAAGGAGGCACTGTGTGGTGACAAAGGGGTGGCTGTGGATGACTTTTGCCTTGGACAGGTCAACACAATGGCCTGTGGACCATACATGCTCTGCCAAAGCCGACACACCCACATCACGGCTTTGGAGATGCACAGCCAACACATTTGCCAATATATATTTGTGCTGTAGTGATTTCTTGGATGTGCACGTGTACTATAGACTAGGTAGCTGTATCACTTGGCTGAGTAGTGTGCAACATAGATTCTGTCTGATTGCATAATATCACTAGAATACAGTCTGGCCTCAGCCAGCCCAGATGATCAACTCGAAGAGGGACACAATACAGAATGCATACAGTATAAATTGTTCATGCGGCTAGTGAATGTTGCAAGTCGAAATAGCAGCTGGTGCATATTTATACGTAAATAGAAATAACCTTGGCTGCACCATGTGCATCCCACATACTTGCTGTCATAAACAGAACTTTGACATCAGCAAAAACAGTGGATAGTGGCTGGAAGGTACTATGGCTATGCTACATGGCACATCGTCAATCATATCCTATAGCTATAGGTCGCCTGCAGATGCCTCCTGCTCAGCAGATAACTTTGCACCATAATGCATTCCATCACCCACTGGCTATGGCAGTCAGAGGCCTAGGTGCATGCAGGTGTACGTTGCATGTGGCAATTCAGCTGATTTTCAGAAGAATTAATGTGAATGATAATGAGCCAACTCCCATACAGCACTCCTTCCCTGTATGTGGCGGCTGTCCCTACAGGAGTGAGTATTCAGGCCAAAAGTGTATGTGCTCCTCGTGGAGACCAGCTAGCTGACACATTGATCCGCGTAGAGAGAAGTCTAGGGAGGCTCAATTTAGCTACTACCTGCAGCGGCATGCAGTCCATAGGGGCAGCACTGCGCATGCTGCTGTGTATATAATTTTATGTACTGTGTACACATGACCCTACTGAGCAGTGACCTGATGGATATCCTTGTGATTGTGCATTATCCACACGGCACACAGATGTGCCTATACAAAGTTTATTACTCTTGGTAGCTACCTGTTAAATTTTTTTCTTGTTATAGGTGGCATGTGTTAGCGCTACAGTTATATATGTATAGCAGATGTACATATTAATATAATGTTCCTGCAACTTGCAATATAAAGTACAGCAACATATAGTTGCGTGCATGGCAGATGGGGATTTGTACACATTACCCAGTGTAGGGGATTAATGACAAATGGTAGTAATCACTGGATATTACGCCAACCTGACCAGGGGGACCGAAGTCCAATATTTGCGGCAACCAGTGATTGCATCCCCAGTCATCAAACAAAAGGTGAAAGAGGCACAGACGGCTGTTTTGCCCTGATTGGGGCTCATGGTTTTAGTTTTACTGACCTGGTAATCTGCCTATAGAGCGCTCAGTCACGCCTTAACTGTTAGCCTCTATCTGTTTCTATTGAAACCACAAGTGTTTCACTTGGAGGCTTTAGAAGTAGCCAGTCGTCCGGCATTGACCATCAGTACGCCACACTGATGAGCCCAAATTAGGGTGAAACAGTTGTCTGTGGCTCTTCCATGTTTCGTTGGATGACTGGGCAGGCGATCAGTGGTTGCCGCAAATAGCACTTCGGTCCCCCTGGCCATGATTTTAGTTTTACTAACCTGGTCAAGTTGGTGTAATATCAAGCGATTACTACCATAGTCATAATTATAGCTACAGACTTGCTTATTCCATAGATCATCTAAACTATAATCTATGCTTATTCATAGTGGCTAGCCAAGAATACAACTCAGTATCTCAGCTTCTTTACTTCACCACCATCACTGAAGGACGCAGCTGAACACCAGAAAGTTTCTTTGCTTGATTTATGCTACTGCATCTTTATGGACAATTATAGCTAGTAGTGTAAAGCAACGAAGTGTAAAATGATCCATAGCCCCGCGAGACTAGCTAGCTGTCTAGCTACGTGTATAGAATATCTATAGTATATAGTACGGTGATATATCAGACCCGCGGTAAATATACCGTATTATATACACTATATAGTACGGTAAGTGCACACTGACAGATATATGAATCCTTTTCCCTGAAAAACGACGCCATTTTCTCCAAAGTCCAAAGTCACATGTATCAAACCCGCTTCCGTTCCAAACTGCGGCAGCCATTTTGAGGAAGCAGGCCGGGGGTATTACGTAGTAGGTGCTTTCCCGCGGAAACCACCGATCCAATGTTGTCCGAATGGCGAACGACCCTGGTGAGAATACCACACACGGCATATGTTGGCTTCAGCTCTTCCGCGACCCCTTGTGACTAAGAGAACAGTAGCTAGGTCTAGAAAGATCTACCGTCAAACCGTGTGAAAGGTTTTCAATGTGACTCCCTGAACATACGTAGATTCTGGCATAACATTAAATCAGTGGCAATCATATCAATCAGGATATTTATTCAGCCTTAGCAGATCGATCAGCATTTTTAATTAAATCACAGGGCTGTTACATTCACAGAAAACCCTGTTTCCTTCTTTTGTGTGCTGAGGGTTGAAATTTTCACCAGTACCACAGTGTGAAGCATGACTGAACACTGAAATCGGGCGAACTGATTGTGAGCAAATACGTAGCAGAATCAATAACAATGATTGAAGGACGTTTCGGCCACGAAGGCCTTTGTCAACTGTGTACAACTGCTACGTATTTGCTCACAATCAATTCGCCCGATATCAACAAAGTAGCAATGAGCCTCTACGATATCATTGAACACTGAAAGCCTTGCAGATATTTAAACCAGATGCTGTGGTCTTCTTCAGGGTAAAATTTAGCATTCATAGAGTATAAGGCCCCCACACCACTTTATATGTGTGCTGATGAAATACGGAGTTCTCGTCATCACTGACCAAATGCATGTGTATGGAGGTGCATGCATTTCTTGCAGTCGTACACTTGTGCTATTTAACTCTCTTCCCCTTGAAGGGTTTCCAACTAAGTGTAGTGATGAAGAGCTCACCATGTGTCACAGCCCAAGTGCGCGTGAAACTGATCACCACCAATCACCGGCAGCCAAACCCATGGCAGATGAGGTGAGTGCACCAGAGGAGGAGTCAGACCACCGAGGCACTCAGCAGGTCGACAATAAGCATCTTAGCAACGGGCATGAGCACGAGAGACACAGGAACGAGTCACATGTTGGGCAGTCCCAGCAGTGTGCATCGCCAGACCAGGATGGTCTCACGTCTGTGCAGCATCAGAGGAACCTTTCAAAATATGACAGTTCAGACCATGCTCAGCAATTTGAAGCAGAGAATCAGACAGAATTGGAAGTCACAGGCGATCAAGAAGAGCCTATACTTAATATCAAGAGTTTTACAGCGTATGTTTGTGTTCGCAAATTTAGTTACTCTACTCGAGTTGTGGCTTTCGCCCTCACTGCTCTCATGTGTATGCAGATGTTTCTTGTTAGCATGGACTGCTATGAAAGCTATGGCATCCGCTCAGAGCATTCACACTGCTCCTGTTCGTTCCCCTTTCCGTGGCTTGTCACTGCCATGCTGCGCATCACCTCAAGGTTTGCTTTTCCGTTGTTACTCAGCATTGTGTTCTGGCGCCATGTGGTGTGCAGGAGAGCAGGATCAGCGGCTGAAGGCCAAGCAGTTACTAAAGGGAAATTCTCTGCTGAAATACAGAAGAAACGCAATCACCCAATTGTCCTTGAATTTTGTAAGAAACATTGGGATTCTTCTGTAAAACAAAATGCTGATGGAGCCACACTTTTAAGAAGTATCCAAGATGAGTTGAATGCTGAGCTCAACTGGATGTGTCTCACTTCCCTTCTGCAGTCAGCTATCCTAGTTGTGTCTTTGTTTGCTTTCCATCTTGTTGCATTTGATGTGCATGATAACAACTGGGTTGACTCCTCATTTTGGCTAGGGATTGTTGATTTGCTTTCGTTTGGAATTATATTGGCTGTCTCTGGCGTCATGCTGTCTTTCTACTTTCTTGAGTCAAAGATCAAACGCTGCGTTAGAGCCATTTATACCTTGTCGAGCAAAAATCGCGCTCTTCGTGAGAAAGCAAAAGCCAAGGAGCACTGCCTCACACGTCGATGGTACCCGCTTGAAATTGGAATGCGTTATGCATCGGTGATAATACCTGTCATTCTCATCATGACGTGGGCTTCTGATGTCCCTTTGAGCTGTGGGTTTTCTGTCAGTGTCGAGGCAATCACAAATCACTCTGCAGCTGCTTGTTGGTTGGGGTTCATCCTTGTCATTGTGTTTGGGCAGGTGATGGTAACCAGCCCATTCAGACCGTTCTATATCCGCTGGACTGGACTCGGTATGGAGTCTGTCGTGCTCTGCATTTTCTACTGGACTTTCCCTACTTACAAGTGGATTCAGCTGATTCATATTCTGTATGCCATTGTTCCACTCAGTTACTTAATCTGGTACCACGTTGCATCCATTCGCCGACAGTGGATAGCAGTCAACACAGAAAAAGAAGAGAACCCATCCTATGTCTCAAGGCTGTCCTCTCGAATAGGATTCTTTATCCTCATCCTGGCCACACTTGTGGCCTCACTGCGCACAGAGTACAGCCATCTTAATCCCAGTGCCATCGGCAAGTATAGCACTGCAGACATTGATGCACAGCCAACCATTATGAGCCAATCTATCATTCCACCTGGGATCAGCGGCATGACGTACGAGAGGGCTCTTTTGCGGAAACTGGCAGAAAAGCACAATGCTATGGTATACTTTGTTGAAGGTATACTGGAAAATGACAGTGATGATTGTGATTCCTCCCACTTTTCTCCACCTTCCTGCAATGTGCTGCGGCACAATCGCCGCTACCATTAAGGACAAGAACGCCACAACTAAAAATAAAGCATAAACCCTTGTGGCAAGACTGTGTGTGTGCAAGTTCACTTTAATTACTGTGCAATAACATTTGTGCTTAGCTAGCTATGTAGCTACATATAGCTATATATATCATGTGTATTTTGCTTACAGGACACTACAATAATGCTAAGTGTGACTGTGTGCGTAATGTGACTGCAAGCTTGTATATAGAGCAATAATTACATTGTATTGAAATGTCATTTGGTATGGAATATAGTCCCCCCATGTGTCCTTTCCTACGGTGAATCACAACCCCCATACAGTTGTACCTCAACAGTCACAAAAGGGATAAAGTGTGTGCATTCGCTGTCAACAGCTGAATTCTGCAGATGACAGAAGCAGCTATAACAGAGAAGAAATGACAAGAAAGAAATAGGCATCGAAACAAGGAACCAGGCCTTACAACAGAGTTTTGGTTTGTGAAGTGTGAGTATATTTTAGAGGAGAACACCCAGCGAGAGAACATGGAACCTATACACCATACAGTGCATAGTGGAAGAAGATGAGCAAGTGCTGCAAATATATAGCTACATACGTACGTACTTGATGTCTTTTGCTTGCAAGTGCAGCGTTAACGCAGCGTGGTAGGATGGTGGCTCTTTGGGGAAATATTATATACATTGGAATTTGTTTGCTGAAAGGTTTGTGCATGTATAATAATGTCAGTTGTGTGCACTCAATTACATTTAGCTAGAGTTAGCTCTGTGTGCATATACATACATGCACATACAGGATGCAGGGGAACATCCTACTAGTTAGTATTGTAGGGCGATGGGGGATATATATATAATTATATTCCCCGAACGTTCAGGGGGGATACGGTATTCACTGGGAATAATGTTTTTGGGGAGATACGGTATTCAAGGCTGCCGGATCACTCTTGACACGGAAAATACCATAACGTCGCGAGGGACTGCCCATTACGCTTGCAGTTGCCCGTTTTATCACACCCAATGTGATATTTAAGGGGCTGACTCGACGGATTGGACTCTGTTTGCTCCCTCTTTCCTTATCACTGCCTCCTCCCTGTGCATCTGAGCCGTCAAATGGTGAGCAAGTACTACTGTTTGCTCGTCTTTCCGCTGTATTGTGCTCTCTCTGTGGTGTGATATAATTTCTGCCCCCCCCGTCCAGCCGGCAAAGAAAAAGACGAGGCGACGGAAGGGACTGGGAAAGATACCAGAGTGCTGTCGTAGGAAAGTAACTGAAAGCGAGCTGAACAGGATAGCGGAAGTGCTGCCCAGCGATGTGTGGAAGAGGTTTGCTCGTGCACTGGGGGTAGGAGACAGCGAACTCCACGACATCCAGGTAAGAGACCGCGATCCCGAAGAGCAGCGTTACCAAATGCTTCGCGCTTGGTGGAGGAAGACAGACGAACCAACTTTCCTCATCTTGTGGGAGAAGGCGGCTGCCTTACAGCGTCTTCAACTGGCCAGAGCCCTCTGCCGTGTTGCCAGTAGCTGCGATCCGGACTCGCCTTCGTCTCCGATGTCAGACATAGAGGCCTCCTTTGGCGGTAAGCAGTGAGATACGTAGCTCGGTGTAAAGTGTGGGCTTCAATCTGGGGAAGTGATCGAATGGGCCACCCCTTGGAAACTTTAAATTACCCATAGAGTGTCACAATTTACGTACATTCTCATATACTTTAGTTTTAACCTTCACTCCAATGAACTCACAGGAGCTGCACTTTGTATCTGTGAATGAAACCGCAACTGATTTGCATTCACTGAGTCATGCATCTTTGGCAGAGACAAGTGGTCCAGGATTGTAATTTCCAGACACAAGGCATGCGACCAAACATCTCTCATCAAATATCTCTGTGCTATCTAAAAAGTGATGGCGTCACCTGTTCTTGGTAGCTAGCCGTATACATCTACTCCGCAGTTACTATTAGTGTTCATGCCGGTCCACACTGCTCTGATGTCGTCTCCCTCCTGTCCTGATGAACACAGTAGCCATAACAAGTGTTCAGATAATTTTAGCTCAATGCCCACTTTCTGGTAATTACTTCTGCTGGAGATGTGTGTCTATCTCAAAAGATTAATTGCCCAATGAAATACGTAATTGACGAGACATACGTACTTTGTGCTTTTGCTTTGATACCCTATTATCCAAATTTTCTGTATATAATTAGTCCACTAACGTTCAGGGTACAGTGTGTTTAGTCTTTACCAAATGTTGTTGAAACAATGTACATTAGTGACTACTTATGCTTGCGTATATCATTTCATTTTGTGGGCTCTCGTATGGGTGCATCACACTTCCGTGATACTCACATGTGATGATGTAGTCTGTAAGGCTGCGTTTGGAGGATTTAGCAGCACATTGAGTTGGCAGAGGTTAGGCAGATCTTCTCACTAAGTACGTATGGAAGTTTAGCATCACCTGTTTGTCTGTTTGGGATGACTTTGCTTCTTAAAAAAACATTTGTGGCCGTGTGTGAGTATCCATTGGCCTGGTAGGCAAGTGTTGTATGTACATGTACCTGTGCCAGATCTTTGGTTGTTCTTGTGTTGTCACCAGTGCCGTCTGACTCTTAGGTCTCTCTGTCGTACACTGCTTCTCCTTGCACCACATCTTATCTTAGTTTCACTGCCCACTTCATTCAGTGTCCAAACCACCTGTTCTGTCTCCTCTGTACCATGCTCAACATTCCTTTATGCCCTAGCCTTCTGCTGTCTTCCTCGCTTCAAACTCAGTCCGTTCACATATTGCTATTTCAGTAGTTTGCGGCATGAGATGTGTCTTGCTTGACCAGGATTGTGATGGGAGACACGCCAGAGACACAAACAGGTAGAATAGATTTGCCCTCCAAGTGACACAGAAAGCTAGGTGCCAATCATTTACACAAAGATTCATAGTTGTACCTTATCGGATGGTCACTCTCTTTGATATGACTGGATTTAGAGCCATCTTAACTGACTGCGTGCCAGAAGTACTCATCCCTTGCCTGTTTACTGCACTGGCTTCTTCTGGTTTGGCCTTGCCCAAGACTTCTAGAGCCCATCCAATTCCCAACTTCCCTCTCTTCCTATATATGTCCTTTCTTAATATGAAGTGAGGGCTTCTCAGCTGGCTCAGGCATGAGAAAGGGTAGTTCTCGAATACCAGCTTCAAAACAGGGTTGAAAACCTTGCCGACGTTTCGACCAGATGCTCTGGCCTTCTTCAGGAAGAAGGCCAGAGCATCTGGTCGAAACGTCGGCAAGGTTTTCAACCCTGTTTTGAAGCTGGTATTCGAGAACTACCCTTTCTTAATATGCTTGTACAGTTTGTGCATGAGGAGACTGTGCATGCCACCACTTCATAGCATTTATTGTACACTATGTATGCCTGTCAGTGTACATAGTGACCATGAATGCAACTGACAGATGACATTGCTTTTGTTAGCATGACAACTGAACCTGCCCACTGCTAATGGAGTTAAGTGCCTTAGAGAAGCCCTGGAGCGATGATATGTGCTGTCTCCTGCTACACTGTTGTGGCATGGTTGAGGTGTTTGGTTTGGTTTCTTCTACATTCGTATTCTTTGTGCATAGGCGTTGAAAATGTCTCTGGATTTGGGCCGTCAGAAGATTTCCCTACCGCTGGTAAGTGTTGTGTGAATGTACTAGTGGGTGTTGACAACGCTTGAGTTAGGCTCTTGAACCATGAGCCTTATGTCAGCTGTGACTATACTTATATATGAAGGTGGTTGTATTGCTTCCTTGGAGGTCACCTTCTCAACCACTGTGATATGCAGATGTCAATAATGAAAGAGAGACAGTAAGGCATTTGTTGTGCCATTTCATTCTATCCAATTTCAATATTGTCTGAAAATCTGAAATGACTGGCTTTCATTTGTCGCTGATGTGCACATATGTACATACACTAGGTGTTTTTCACCTGCTAAGATAATGTAATCATGCTAAAGGTAATTGTGGACCTTCCCTGAAACCATGCACCAGAGTCTTTCAGAATCCTCTGGAAGGCCTGTAAACCTAGAAGCGCTGTTTGGGAGAAATGCAAGTGGGGCTGTGTACGTACTGTATAGTGTACACTGTAAGGGTGCACAAAGTGCCTTGGCTACAAAGAGCATCATGCTACGTAAGGGTAATTTTGAAAGTGAAACTAAAAATAATAAGAGGGATTAGCTGAGTCACTGACCACCCTGCATTTCAGCCTGTCCATGTCAGACCTTCTGCAATACTTGAAGCATACTATGTGGCAAAAAGGTCACTTTATCTTCATAAGTGACCCCTTTTCCTAGACCACTACACATATTATGTACTATAGCTCTGCATAATGTACGTAGCTAGGAATATATAGTGCCAAATGTGGGGAAATGATGCAATATTCTGACGATTGTGGACCTTCCCTGAAACCATGCACTCTGTAAGAATCGTCTGGATGGCCTGTAAACCTAGAAGCGCTGTTTGGGAGAAATGCAAGTGGTGCTGTGTACGTACTATGCAGTGTACACTGTAAGGGTGCACAAAGTGCCTTGGCTACAAAGAGGATTGTGGTATACTTAACATTGTGGCACAATTCTGTTGTATGTTTCTGCCTATCTACTTAAATGAACATACATAGGATTTACACTACAGGCACCATCACAGGCAGCAATTAACCACTCACCTGTAACAAATCCGTCTAGCATTAATACTCCTATAGTCCATGTACGTATGTACAGAATGCAAAGGCAGAGGAATCCAGCCTCATTATTCTTACGTATACTGGAGAGGCACTTAAATCTAGCTGTGAATGTTTACTCGCTGCCGCATTAACAGTGCATATATATGCTGTGTGTTTGCACCACTTCTCTTCCAGTTAGACCATATGAAAATGGAAGCGCGACGCCTGCCACCACCTTCAGTCTTCAAGAGAGTGGTTTACCTGATGAAAGTGATACATGCGAGGACAGAGATTGGAGGAGGTGGACAGATCCAAGAATCACTAGACCAAGTGAGAGGCTTTGTACGTATGAGTGCATTGTTGTTAAATAGCACGCATGGCACTGTTGGGAATGACATCACTTGCCACATGTACACTGTACACGTAGTGTAACTTCCCAATGAGCATACACATTGCCAAACTGGTGCAAACTATGAAGCATTTATTGTCCCTAATGAGTGCCCATACGCCCATGTTCACTCCACTTGTGTATAGCTCCCTTGTAAGGTCATTGTTATCTCCTTCAACAGAGACCTTACTGGGGCACCAGCATCAGCTGAATCACTCAGCCAGTCACATAGGGATTTTCAGGAAAGATAGCACTCCAGTGTCAGGGTTTAAGGCTATGTCAAATAGGAGCATATCTGATGGTGCCACCACCAGTGAAAAGAACAGAAGCAGTGAGTACCCATACTTGTGGTACTTGGTTGGTTTGTAATAGTTGTGGTGTATTGTACATGTCAGGGCATGTGGTACTGATGAGACACATGACACACATCCGAAATTCACAAGAAATAGTTTGGATATGTAGCAGATGTACATTTTTCATTGCTGCCTCCTGACGCCTTGAGTACTTGGAATGAAGTGAAACCTTCCTACTACAGTGGAACCTTTGTAATGAGGACACCCCCTAGACCAGATCTAACTGTCCTGATTATGGAGGTGCCCTGATTTTGGAGGTTCATTATAAAATTGTATAATTATATTCATGTGCAAAGATATGCAATGCAATGTTAACATACTGCTACTACGTAATTGAGCTATTGTATAGTGGAAAATTTTGGCAAGGATTTGAATTTGGCGATCCTCATCCATTCAATTCACTACTGGCGGCTGTCCTGTTAGCTATGACACTGTGCAAGTAGCTACCTGGAGAAGATTTAACCTGAGGACAAGAGTAAGAGTGGTAAAGACTCTAGATCTTCATCCAGGAAGGATGTCGATATGGCAGATGTACAGGGGTCTGCAGTAGTCTTGTGAACCAGACCCCACCCTTCTGTCGGCCATTTATTTGTGACATCACACATGGACGAACAGCTGTCCTGACGTGCACCTGGGTAGAAGAGCTCTCGCATAGGTTATGTCCCAGAACCTTCCCGTCCGCGTATGACATCACAGTCATTAATGGACGGCAGACGGGTGGAATCTGGTTCACGAGACTAGACGCGCTCCGCATAGAAGAATCCATTGCATTGGCATGGTCATCTCCCATTCACAGCTGAGGTGTTCAATGCCTGTTTGTTATGTTACTGCGAGATTTTACCACCTGTAAGGGCCAAGTAAGTATATGCAACTACTTAAAGGGATGCTGTCACAACTCAGAGAAAATCACTGTTGTCAGAATCCACTTGGCTCTCAACATCAGAATCTCCAAAAACACCTGACTGAAGTTAACATTTATACTGTCTGCATTATAGTGTACATTCTTGTAAAGGCCTGAGTGGCTAGGTAGGTTTTCCATCAGATACTTGTTGCAAACTAGCCAAAATTGACACTTGTTCAGACGTTTCGGTAGCCAACTGCTACCTTCATCAGAGAATGACCAAGGACCAATTAAGAAGTGTAGAGTGCTTTCTTTTTCAATCACTGATGAAGGTAGCAGTTGGCTACCGAAGCATCTGAACAAGTGTTAATTTTGGCTAGTGTGCAGCAAGTATCTGATAGAAGTGTACATTCTGTATAATATTATTAATAGACCTATTTATGTGGCCGCTATACTGAATATTCAGGTGTTTGTATTTCGAAGTGTGCAATTGTATTGGAGGAGGAGGTTCCTGTTCAGGATCTTTAAGCAGACTTCAGTACTTGCCCTTCCTTAATACCTCTCCTATCTTGTGATGTGGACGTTATCCAGCAAGGCAATATCTGCCACACTTGGATAGCATTCCCTACTTTTTCCTTTGGGAATGGTCTTTGCTACAAATTAGTGAACGTTGCTTTGGCCTATATAAACCCAGAGATGACATTTCAGGGCGATCTCGTGCACTCGCCACAAATTTGTCCTGTTTCTCAGCTGATTTGTTACAAGCACCATCCCAACTCAGATTCATTGTATAGTCAGTCACTGAAAAATGAGACAATTACGACATAGCACTGCACCATTCGACATTGTCTTCATGGAAGCTACAGTCTGTGGACTGACGCTAGGTTGATGAGGATTTTGTAAACTCATTCATGAATCTTAGCCCACCGTGAGGACATAGGTCTAGCGTACACCAGCATATGCCAGTATACCCACACATAGCCACAAGTCCTCAGATTGTATTCACCACCAGTGACACTACAAGTGGTTGCACTGGTGGTGGATACAATGTCAGCCAGCCAGTCATCCCAACACATCCATCGGTACGCCACACTGGTGAGACCCAATAAGGGTGAGACAGCTATCTGTGGCTCTTCCGTCCTTTGTTACAGATGGTTAGGGAGGCGATAACTGGTTCCTAGTCAGTAGGGTAAAGCAAATGTACCCAGGCTGCTCAGCATTGTCTCAGTGCAGCAGACAGCTTTGGGGTAATATGTACTATATACATACCAGCAATTACCCAGAGAATAAATGCTGCCATATTTACTACACACCACAGTGTGAACAGACCATACTTGCGAATACACTGTATGCATCTGAACACTTTGTAAGTGCTTTTATCATTAATTCCATTTCAATAAACCTCTGCTTCTAAGAGTTCAGTCTCTTTTACACTTCTGGATAATGCTTCAATTGGTTTTACATCTTTCGTACCTTTGCAGTGGTTTCCAACAGCGTAGTCAAGGACCAGGCACCTTCATCATCAAATCCCGTTAGAAGTTCTACAGAAGCCTACTGGGTCTGTGACGTTAGTGACTATCGCATTCGTGCAGTCGTCAATGTGGCTAAGAAAAATGGAGGTATGGTGACCATTTTAATGGGCATCATGTTTGTGAGCGTACTCGCTCTGTCCTTCCAGAGTGTGTTTACGGACATGCTACAGCCCAGTGAGGATTCACCCTGCAAGAGAAAGCTCTCACTTTCTCCAATGCTGCAAATTGCACTTATAATCCTCAGCACTTTTGTCTTCCCCAGCATTCTTACATGTGTCTTCTGGCATGTTCTGAAGAAGGGAGTAGGAGATCAGCACCTGCAGTTTGTAGAAGAGCTCATGAAGGAGGAAAACAAGGAGATAACAGAATTTGTTCAATCTTACGTTAGAGGCAAAAATGACACGCAAGAAGCCAACTTCTGGGAAGACGTGAAACAGCTGCGAGGCAACATGGAGGTTGAACTGACAAATACATGCATCACTGCCATCGCTCTGGCTGCAGTAGTAACATTCTTCTTCATGCTTTCTTTTCCAGCCACTGAACATACTTCATACATGGAGATAGTAAGAATGCTCCTCCTTGGCCTGGTTCAGGCGTTCTCTAGCATTATGTTCGCTTTCTACTACAGAGACATGAGCCTCAAGCACTGCATTTGTTCCTTACATGCCGTCTGCAAGGGACATCCAAGCCTTAGTCAGAGGGCACAAGAAATGGAACAGTCCTTGACTGAACGCTGGTTCAAGTTGGAAATATTCTGTTGCTTTGCATCTGTGTTGTATCCTCTTCTAATGCTCGCAAGTTGGTCATCAGGGCTGCCTCTCAGCTGCAAGACTCCTCCTGTGGACCAAACACAGAACGTTGTATGGCTTCTGTTTGTTGGGATCACAGTTTTTTGCCAGGCATGGGGAACAACCTTCTACAGCATTGGCTCATTGCGGTTTGTTGCTCCCATTATTGAGGCAATATTTTTATTTCACATATATGGCAACCAGGCCACCTGGGAATGGACACAATACTTGAACATTCTGTTTTGTACTGTTCCCATTTCCTATCTGGTGTGGTACAACCTGGCCACCGTGCATTGCCAGTGGGACACTCTTGGTGCAGGCGACAAGCCAGCCAGGATGTCGAGGCTCTACACGCGAAGTGGTCTCCTAGTGTTGCTCATGTTGGCGCTCTGTGCATGTACGGTGACTGAGTATGGCTACTGGACCACAGACACGGTTGCTTCCACTCCAAGAAACTTCCTCAGTCTACCTCAAGGCAAGGTCCACAAGTCATGGGAACAACTGCAGCTGCTAGCAAGCCAACACTGTAGTCCCATTCCAAGTTCCGAGTCTGTCTGCTCTGAAACTCAGGACAATATCCAGATATTATATGATTTGCTTTATGCTAGAGCGAAATGCGTATTTATTCCATCCTACTTGAAGGAATCACTGCTCCCTACATTGAGCAAAGTTAGGGAAATCATAGACCTTTCATCTTCTCTGAAGACCAAGGAGCTGCAGGTCTAACCATGCACCGGTCGGCTGACTCCTTCCCGAGACAAATCAGTTTATGACATACCTTTAACTTATGCCTGTACTAACTTTCCTTACTCCTTTTGCAAGTATAGTCAGATTTTGTAGACTATTATTGTATTTTGTACTATACATCTAGTACATATTATAGTATAATATGTGTAATGTGTCGTGTATGTGCATACTTTGGAAAGAAAGATCATATTATTATTTATGGATCGTAGTATTTATTAGCAATGCAAACATTATAATTAATGAATTTCATCAAGACTATCATGAAAAATTGTATGCATATCACTTTATTATCTTTTGTATACATACGCATATCATTGTTTATATATACTGATGCATTGGTATGCATGCAAAAGCTATGATTGAGGTATACATTTTATCTTGACTGTATAAAACTATAATTATAGTGTACTCATAGAGTACATACCCCGCACAGAATATATAACATTATAGCTATATAGAAGTGCAAGTGTGAACAAAGAGACAGGAATGAATTTAAGCATTAAGTGGATATAAGATATGCTATGATTTCAAAAGAATCTGAGCTTCATCACAGCACAGGGAGTCAAAATCACAAACACACAGCAATTAATCCCTATCAACAAGATATGATATGTTATGAAACAGATGGATACTCGGTTGCATACTGTATAGTGTTTTCCAGGCCACTGCATTGTTGCATCTGAGACAGAAAAACAATGATGAAACACACACACACACACACACACACACATACACCACACACACACACACACACACACATACACCACACACATGCGTAGCTACCAATAGGCAAGTACATATATTACGGCTATACAGACAGCCAGTAGAAGTGGACAAAGTGCATGAATATATATATCAAGACATTGGAACCTATCTAGCTACAGTGTGACAAGTTGGCCTAGCTGCCAAATATCCATTTGCACAAAGGTATATACCTGCCATTGTATAAATGAGCATATTCAAAATGGTGGACCACAAAAAGCAGTGCTTACTCGGCAATTGCTGTAAACACCAGTGGTCTTGAACCAATTTGAAGATGCTGGAGCAGGTTTGTCCACCAATGCCTGCCGCTTACAAGAAGTACAAATGCCTAGATGTTGATATCTGCCGATGTTTGTGTCAGCGGCAACGACAACAACGACAAGACCGATTGCTTTACTCCTTGCGCAATAGCGCAGGGTAATTATTGTTAATAGCAAGCTAGTGTATACATATACTACATATAGCCGTGCAAGTGCATAGTACTTGTCACAAGCATACATATACTTTTAATGTATAATAATTACATCAAATGGCAGAGGAAAGTCTTTATCAGATAACATAACAATATAAATAAGTTATAAATACGTATGCATCTGTTATTTATCTCTTTTTAATATGACTGCATTATTATATATTATAATTGTTATATAGTGGTAAGTGTTGTGTGTGATTTATGTAGTGTGACCCGGATTATTGAGCACACAAAGAATCGTATGAAATTGTACAAGATACGCACAGCAATTTAATACCGTCTGTGTGCCACAATACTCATGATAGCATTTTTATAGAGACATTATACTGTAAATTATACAAATGCACATAAATGAAGTTAAAGTTGCAATGTTGTCTTAATATGTGCATGCATGCACATCATTGAATGCTAACAATTTCTATATAAAACTGGGTAGACTGTTTCTGTCCCTTAGACCAATATAATACGTGGCCAGTATATAGATGCTTCGATGTATGTATAATTGTAATGTCATCATGCAATAAAATTAATGTAGAATATATATTGCATCAATTTACCGTTTACACAACAACTCTTCCATAACAAATGTTAAGAGAAATTATAAATTATTTACACAGGCAGCAGTGTGTACTATTTAAAATTACAGTAAAACGCTATATAGTCCATTTGTTTACCACCTGTTCTAGCCCTATGAAATTATGCAAGTTACATACTGATGATCGCTACTTTTACAAAACTTTGATGTAGCTATTCAAAAACTATGTTTCAACGACTGTAAAAGATTAACAGCAATTATTGTGTGTGCATGCGTATTTCACAATATGTCTTACATTACGTACATTCTGCTGCCTTTAAAGATGTTGAATGCATGAGAGGCAGGCACACACTTGCCCTTCGCTGCATGTGCAACTCTTTTGGAAGCTTCCTTTGTCAGCACTTGGGCAGCCAAGAGCCCCCGAGGACCAAAAGAAGTGACATGACAACGTGTCCTCATGCTCCTTGCTAACTGCTAAGCTTGCATATTCAGTGTACACTGAGGCAAGCACTGCTGCTACTAGGAGTAGTATCAGGCTGATTGAGTAGACCATCTTCTTCACATGGATATGCTTGTGGTTCTTGCACCGATATGTAAACAGGAATTCATAAGCAACAATGGCGAAATGGTACCAGAAGCAATAGCAGGCTGGAAAGATGACATAAAGTACCTGAAGGTATTGCGCATAAGCTGCGCGCTCCTCATATGTGCAGAAGATGAGCAGGACTCCCAGTATCTGAAGGGTGATGCCAACAGGGCGCACAAGGGGGATGAAGAAGACGCTGGTAACAAGGAGGTGGGAAAACAGGGTTATTATGACAAACCAGAGCCATTGGATCTGAGCATCACTTTCCAGCTGATCTGGGCTGACCTGTACACCACAGCTCAGTGGTAGGCCGGAGGTAGCACTGATGATGAGGAGAATGGAGAACAGTCCTGTGCCAAGGTGCATGAATATGTCCACTGCACACCAGGTGAGTGTCAAACGATTGACGGTCCTTTCACCTTCTCCTTTCAATGACTCAGTAAGTTTCACAGTTTGCTGGGCAGCATCTGAGCCAAAATCTCCAGTGACTAAGCTCTCCACCTCCAGCACAGCAGTGATGGTGTACTTGAGCTTCATCTCAAGAAAGCAGAATGTAAGCATCAAGCTGCAGAAGATGCTCAGAACCAAGCACGATATTATATCAAAAAGTCCCAGCAGAGATAGACCAATCATATTGGGGTAGACCACTGCTGGATAATGCACTGCTCCAAGTCCAATCACAGCAAGGGTTAGCAAGACGCCCTCAAAAAGGGAAGAAAGGCACATAGCATGAAGGTCATCTGCAAAGTCCTCCCTGGCTCGTTGAAGGATTTTCTTCTTCTGCTCAGCCATAGGCTTTGCTTCATCGACATGAATGTTGAAGAGAATGAGGGCAATCTTCCGCAGCACGTTAAAGTTCTTGTCCAATTGAAGTTCTTCTAGAAATTTCTGTCCCCTATGAACAACAACATTCAACCTTTTCAAAACATAGTGAAACCCGAGGATCAGCAGTAGGGGAAAGACAAAGCGAATGCTGTACCTCAGTGACACAGTGACAATAAATATAAGTCCACTGTGTTTGCAGGTGGAGGGATAGGAGGATCTATTGTGCAGCAAATGTGCAACCTTGGCTGTGGCAAACAGTTGGATGACGAGTAAGATGTACAGTGTGACCAGAACCGAGTTGCGGATGAGGTTGGGAAATTGCTGGTCTTCTTTAAACCAGCCTGCAAGAAGCCTGTATTCCAGAAAGTGCATTGGGTTTAGCTTCAGTGTCTCTTCGCAATTGGCTCCTTCAGGGGGTTCTAGACTACGGGGTGGACTGGGTTGGGCGGTACTTGCAAGCTCACTTTCAACTGGAGTGCTAGCAGCTGATGCAGCTGATTCAGAGTACTCAGTCAGGTATTCTACAATGAGGGAATTAAAAATTATACAATATTCATATGCATGTGTATGCATACATTAAAATACATAAACACTCCAACATGCTAGGTTTACAAACATACATATGGACAGAAGTCTAACGTGTCTTCTCAGACGTCATGGTAGTGACGTCTATTTAGGAATGTCCCCGATTCAAAATGGCAGTTCCTATCTAATGTATTAGTGCATACCAGTAAAATGACCACAATGGTGGCCAACAAATTGAAGACCTATATATGCCTTCATATAGCTGGGGAGAACGCTGCCGTGGATAGACTCACTGTAAGGTGGTAAGTACGTCAGCGTACCCAAAGGCAACATGAAGTGCGTGCAAAAGGAAAGCGCCATAGATCGCAGTTACCCCATTACATCTTTTTCATATTATTATTATTCCCACCAAATTTTTGTACGCTTCTAGCGCTTGACACAGGACACCTATGTATCCCAGTAATGCATGAGGATGCGTAGAGGTACCTAAACCACGAGGAAATCAGCGCTGTTCGCATTCCGATTCATACAGCATTTGGGGGAACGCGAAGTTTGCTTCCCCAATGTATAGACATACGTACCCCAAAGCCGCCATATTGTTGCATACTTGTACGTACAAATACTACTCTTGTGAAGGCCAACCTCGCACATACTTTTGAACAGCGGAGAACAGGCTGGCTACACTAGACTACAGTACAGTGTATCCTACGCAGCATTGCTTGTCAAAAATTCAGGCATGGCAAGAATCCAGGTCATGCTTGACACAGCAACATCTCATGCCATATCTTTCAAGATTCAGCTTGAAATGATGGATGAACCTGCTACTGTCTCTATATATGATCACATCTAACGCACACCACAGAGGCCGGCCATCATATGAGTCTTATCCCCCCTTTGCTTGGCATTCAAACCACCTTCTGCTCAATCAGCATGCAAGGACGAACGCCTAGTACACTCCAGGGATCTAGTTCCCCAAGAAGAAAGAGTATACAGGTGTAGTGTACTGCATTCCCTGCGGTACACTAAATGCCTACCCTCATTCAAAAATGCTGAGCCTTCCACACACTGTCTAATAAACTTCTATGGATTTGAACACTTAATATGTAACTTGACAGGAGCACATAAAATGCTAAGAAACACATGCAAATGTGCATGCACACACACACACACCTTTGCTTTCACTGACTTCTCTAACTTTCCTCATGCTTGCTAGGTGAGGACACCGCACTTCCTCTGAGCGCAAGGCATTGTCCAGCTTTTCCTGTGAAGCATCTGCGTCCTGTGAGCTCCAGAGCTGAAGCATCTGGTAGCGCTGCTCCACAGGATCAGCGGGATGTTTTGCTACAATGTTGTCAAGGTCACTATTGTGAAGGCCAAGAACTCTCCCAAGGGGCTTCCATTTGCAATTTGGCAGATTATTGGCAATTCGTTGCAAGTCAGTTTGTCTCAGCTGAGTCGGATCTCCTAGGGGCTCAGCCATCCTGTTGACCAGATGAAATGTAAAGGAGGTTTACAACATACAACTCCTGTACACCAATTGACCCTTCCCTTCCAGAGTTGACCGCCTAGCGGAAACGTTAAAACAACAAAACAACATAATATTATATATATATCTTCACTGTGTGGTCCTGCCCCACCCTTAATATAATACGAGGAAACGGGCTGCGTCTCTAAGATAGCGACAGGACTAGCCACTACGTGTACGCGTGCACTACTGTCCTGCTCACACACACGTATACTACTATTATATGTAGCTAGTACTCTACGATCAAATATATAGGGTACTCTGAACAGGGCTCTCACGTCAAGTGTGCATGGTCTCTACCGGCTTTAGGCTATAATAATAATGTTATTATATATACCCAAGGGTAGGTTTTGCCCGCAAAACCCCGCGCGGATACAAGGCTATATACACTGACAGTGCAAACAGGAGAATCAAAGTCTGTGCTTACCTTCGTTTATAGTTTTATTGCTTATCACAGACGCACGGGCTACGTATACGTGCCAATGAAGTCAACGGAGAATATTTGTCTAATTCTCTCTCGAGCGCGTATATTTATATTGACAAGTAGCTAGGTTACAATATGCGGAAAAGGAACGCATTCACGTGATAAGACCATGCAGTTACAAATGCCCATGGGCGGTCAAACCATGCTTAATCAAAATTTAGTAGGCTACTCCTAACTGCTTTGAGACGCGGGAGAGAAACAGGTACAGACAGACATCGCTGAGAGGCTACTGCACATGCAATATTCAAGTTCGCTTCCTCCTTCCTTGTAGCGTATGTAAGGTGCTGGAAAGCCTCCACCATCGAACTTCCACTGTGCCTTGTTGCTGTTGCTGTTCACAGGAGCAAGACTGGTGTATTCCGTATAGATTGACACCGCAACACTGAGAGATATCAGACACAGTAGGGATGACGATGTGGCTAAATGTCGAATGTGTAGAGTTTTTGGCCCTGTGGAGTAGTAGATGAATTTCAGTTCATTCGCAATGCGAAATGAATGGTACCAGAAGCTGTAGCAGGCTGGCAAGATGGCATACAGTATCTGAAGGTATTGTGAATAGGCTGCTCGATTCTCATAAGTACAGAAGATGAATGCGACCCCGAGTATCTCAAGGGTGATGCCGACAGGGCGCATGAGAGGTATGGCGAACACACTGTTAGCAAGGAGGCGGGAAAACAGGGTGAAGATGACAAACCAGAGCCATTGGATCTGAGCATCACTTTCCAGCTGATCTGGGCTGACCCGCACACCACAGCTCAGTGGTAGACCAGAGGCAGCACTAGTGATGAGGAGGATTGAAACCAGTCCTGCACCGATATTCATGAATATGTCAATGATGCACCAGCTGGATGAAAGGTGATCAAGAGCTTTCTTCGCCTTCTTCTGGAGTTCTTGAGTTGGTCTTGCAGTAGAATTTTCATCACCTGAATTCCCATTCCATGACTTGAGAATGGATTGAAACAGATATATTAGCTTCAGCTCAAAAAAGAAGAAAGCCAACATCATCCCACAAAAGCTATTCAGCACCAAACAAGCAATTGTGTCAAAGATAGCAAGAAGTTTCAGACCATTGGATCCTGAGAAGATGTCTTTAGAGTAGTGGTGGGCACCCAAGGCAGTCATGATCAGTGAAAGAGACATCCCTTCGAGGATTGAAGAGATACACATAACGCTTAGATCTGTGCTATAGCTCTGAAACAAGCGTTGAAGAATACCTCTGCTGGTGGTCTCTACCGAGTCAAAGTCAATGAATGTGTGAACTACTTTGCGCAGAAACTGTTGATTCTCCGGTTTCTCCAGCTCATCCATGACAGGGTCAACATCATACATGTGTGCGGCTCTCTTCTTTATTACAAAGTGGAAAGTTGCACAAAGCAGAAAAGGGAAAAGGAACCGTGTTGACAGGCGCAATGTAAGGGTGACCATGTAAATGAGGCCATTGTGGATGCAAGAAGAAGGGTATGAGTGTTCATCCTTGAGCAGACAAGCGATCCTGATGGTGTCAAAGAGAAGAATGACAAGAAAGAGGTACACCACCACTAGAAGAATGTTCCGAATGAAAGATGAAAGTGGCGTTAATCCTGAGATGTAAGCTGCATTCGCCTGGTACAGTGGAATGTACTGTAAACTAAACACAGGTGGCTGTGGATCGGGCTCAGGAATTGGCCCGGGCAAAGGACCTGCAAGGAATATACGTAGACTGACATTTAATGCTAGCTACAATATCATACATATACATGTACATTTCCTTCCACAAGTGGCTCAAATACACACGTACATTCATGCTGTACCTTTCATGCTTGTTAGTAAAACTCACTTGTACACTCATAAAATTATAGTATATACTTGCAAAGTTTATCAAATTCATGGTGTTCATAATAACGTATTGCACATTATACTCAGGTTCTAGAGGGTTATTCCAGTCACACCCTTGATTGGTACGTATGCAGGGTCATGGGTCATGAGTAGTGGTGATTCACCGTGACTCAGATTCTACTGTTACAAAATGAGTCATTCATCAGCAGCATTGAGCATCCTTATCACTAGGTATGTAGACCCTTAGGTGCATAGTTACCACAAAGACTGGTTGTCAGGTGCATCTGCATGCTTTACAGCCCTACACAGTAAGTACTAGAATATAACCCTTTTACAACCCTACATAGAATGTACACACTGCTGGCTTTTCACTGTGTTGCTAGGCACCCACTGATTTCCGGGGTTTACCCTTCATTAAGGTATTCATATTATGCAATTGCTGTGTGTATATAGCTACTGTGGTTGTAATGAAGGAGCATCAAGCAAAGTCACAGCAGGTGTCCACAGGATGGGACTCCCTTGATCTACAGACTAATAGTGAAATGTCTAATCACAGACACAACCTGGGCTGTTACTGTACGGCGTATCAATTTGAAACAGCCAGGAAATGACACAAAAGAAAGATGATGCCAATGGAGGCGAACCCAGGGCCTCTGGCTTAAGCTGCCCGGACGCCTATACCCCTGAGCTATGCGACACCCACCAGCAAGCAGCCCTCTTTGTCTTTACATGTGCTACAGGAACTCCCATCAGTAAAACATTCTTTCAAGCCCTTTGCACCCTTTCAAAGGTCTATTAAGGATTAAAATACAACCTATGTGTACATACGTACGTATATAGTTTGTTTCTTTGTTTACACACAATTACTATGCAGTCTTCAAACAACATTGGGATCCAGTCAATTGGGCCCCTCATAATGTGATGTCATTAATGATCCTTTATGAAATCATGTACAATATGAAATGGGACCTTAGGAGGAGTACAATTGTTGTCTGTCTTCATTTGTACTGGCCGACAAGCAGTGTTGTGCAATGTTTCTTGATGTGAGCACATGTTAAAGAATGCCGAGCACACAATCCAGTATGCAGGTTGTTAACACGCTTGGGAAGCTTAGTGTGGGAGGCAGAGTTAGCATGCTTCCCTCAAGAGGTATGAATGACAGCTCTTGGGTAGCGAAGCTTCAGGGAGGATGGCAGCAGTGGCAGAAAATACTTTCGGAAGGTTTCTGTTTGCTGGATTATAATTCTTTTCTCACTGATGAGGACCCAGGATTGGGTCAAAACGTCTGAAATGAGGTGACCTTGACATCGTCCTGCGAATTTTTTGGCTAGTGGAGTTTCCGATCATTACAAGGAAATACTTTCCTTAACGCTCAATGAGTCAGAAACTTGGATGTGTGGAGGAGGTCACTGGGAATTCAAACAGTCTCAATATGCCATTGGTGCTTCAAAAGATATCTGAGTTACGAGAAGCATCAACATACATTCGTTTCTTTAGCTTTAGGCTACGTCATGGCATTTCTTCAATCTGATTGGACAGCACTGTGGGCAGCAAGCAGTACAACTCTATATATGACTCGGTAGCAGTCCTAAGTTTCCCTAGTCTGGCCCGCTAGACCCACCTTATTGGCGCGACTAATCGCTGCGGCAGAAGAATTCCCTTCCTTAAAATGGGAAGTTGGGTCTAGAGGGACAGACTAAGGTTTTACATGCAAAGTAGTCCTAGCTGCACGAGGGAAATGTCATACCTTGTCTTTCTTCGATGTGCCGAACCACTGGCATGATTCTGTTGTCTTGTGCTGCCTTCCTCAATGTGTCCCATCCCAGCTGTCCACTTGGGCATTGCTGTTGCCACAGTAGCAGCATTTGAAGACGAAGTTCCTTGGGAGTTTCACTGCGGTACTGGAATTCAAGGTCGTGCAGCTGGACCCCATCTAAGCCCAGGCTTCGACCAAAATCTTTCCAATTGTTTGGTCTGAGGAGGTTGGCTATTTCGGAAAGATCTCTTTCACGCACTTCTTCCTCCGCTGACATTGCTAATGGTGAAGAAATCATACTAGTCAAAAATGAACCAGGTTTCCAAGTCTGTATGGCACGTACACAGTGACCATGGCAGGCCATCTGGCTGTAGTAGCCTGTAAAGATAGTCGCCTACCTCACTCCTCTTTGAACTCTTTGCCTGCAAGCGGCTGGGAACGAATCGCGCAGTGCGAAGACGGCCAAGCAAAGCCTAAGCTACACAGTCCAGAGGTAGTTAGTACACGTCGCACATGTACACACACGACTGTTGACACATGTACTGACCGTTTCTCCCCTTGTTGTGGCTCTGTATATACGTGTATGACTAGTGGCATCGTGACCAGCCCTAAATGGGAAGGGAAACACCCAGTTGGAGATGACGTAATGAAATCTATCTCCGACTGATGACCGCGCCCGCCAATGTAAAATGGCTACCACTGCTCCCAAGATCGCAGTCCCTCCTCAAGACCCGGACAGGCCTTCAAAGAAAGTACACAAGCCCGAGGATCTTCAGAAATGGCTCAGTTCACAGGTGAGACGTGGTTGGAGTGTACACAGTAAAGGGCAACGACACAAAGCTGGTAGCTAACAGTGAGCAAACTTGAATGAGGTAGATGGTCGATGGTGTGGTATGCATGGCAGTGTGAAGGAAGAGATGGAGGGACGAATAATGCCGAATCCAAATGGTGGTTGCTCTAGCCTTCTCTGCTTCTCTCCCATGTACAAGTAACAAGATCTTTGCGCCCTGTCTACTTCTGCAGGCTTACCACGACTATTTGGCTTTTCTTCTCATGATCAATGAGGCCGTGAAAGGCAAGAAGATTTCAGACGAATTCCCAGTGTCAGAGGTATGTGTTACGTGCACTGTGAATATACGTATGTACATACGTGTACATGTACATTTTACTGTAGAGTTTTATAAATATTTGTAGCAAGAGCAATGGTTGTTGTTGTGCATGCCCGAGTCTGTGCAATAATGGCACTCTGTCTTTGGTCTGTAGTACGCAGTGAGCCTGGGCTAACCTGTGCTGTAGAGCAGACAGAGTCTTGTGACTCACATGCATGTGTGTATGCACACACACACACACACACACACACACACACACACACACACACACACACACACACACACACACACACACACACACACACACACACACACACACACATGCAGACAGAAAGCACGAGTGATTGTGTGCTTATTCTTGCATGCATCCATTCTTCTTGAGTTGGTTGAAATTGTAGAGGCTCACTACTACATTGTTGATATCGGGTGAATTAATCATGAGCATATACATACATAGCAGTCCCTGTGTGGACATGGCAGGTTAATTGCTATTGAGCTGGATAACATTGCACTCATTGGAGCTTTTAATAACTAACATTCTGTACCATGTTAGGCTAATCAATGGTGATGTTACCCCGAACCAGGCTGATGCACTCGAACAGTGCTGAGTAGCCTGGTGGGGGTCACTCTGCCGTATTGACTGAGAACCGGTTATCACCTCTCTAATCATCACAAGCAAAAGCTCTGTTTCACTTTCGTTGAGCTAATCAGTGTGGCATGCCTGGCCGCCTACACGTCCACCACCAGTACAAACACTTGTGGTTTGACAAACCTTAGACGTGGTGAATGCTGTACTACAGTGATAATAGGGTCAGAATTTGTACATTCCTTTAGTGTTGTTAGCTTTAGCCGGGTGTGGTGTTTAGCAACTGTTTAATGAAAATGAATAGCAAAGTCTTTTATTGTTAACGATAATGATTAGTGACTGATTCACAGTGCTTTACCGAGGTTACTACTGACGCGGATTTTGCAGCATGAAAATATCAAACGTGACCAGCTTGCCAATTTTTACTGTTAATAGTATGATCATTGAAGACCACCAGACAGGCTCAGTCATGAAGCGCATACTGTGTATTGTCTGCATTCACACAGAAGAGTACATTTGTGTGTATGCCTGCATACATACGTACGTGTATGGGAACACACCCATTATGTGTTGTGAATGCTTAACATTCTAGGTTCAGAGTATGTTACCACATATAGGCACATTTGATGGCATAATGTGGCTTTTGGGGTCTCCCTGTTCTGCATACCACACTATCCCAGCCTCTCAGCCCCCCCCCCCCCCCCAGTGTTAATTAGATTCATGATGTGCACATATACCACTTTCCTGTGATAAATTTCGCCCCTGCTTCCTGCTATGGCTGCTGAGATGGCAGTTGCGTGGCCACATTCCAACCATTGTGGCACCTTCTGGTTTATTCCCTGTGGCTGGTGGTCCCATCACCTGTCATACCTTGATGGGTCGTTTGTCATGCCATACATACTTACCTTTGCTGTGGTGAGGTGTGGAGTGATGAAGTTACTCCATCAACTGATGGCCGTCTTGATTCAGTTGTATATATGCAGGATATGGCACTGAGAATGTGACCAAGCTTTTCCAGTGAATAGCCATTCCTGGAAGGCATTGAATAATCAGTCTTCGGATACACTACTATAATTGTCAGACACACGTTTTCCACTGCACGGTGGAAACCAATCCAACTTCTAAACCAATGGAACTACACAAAACACAAATTGAGTCACAGACTCATTCAGGATGGAAATGGAAACTCAAATCAAGCAAAGATTGAAAACCACTAAGCAGAACAAAGACATAATAATTGTGCAAAGCACAGTTATGGAATCAACATGAAACCCCAAAAATTGTTGCTTCTTCTCCAAGAACACATAGCCTTAACAGCAAGTTGCACATTTGTCCTTGGGCCTGATATCAGAACACGAACAGGGGAGCCAGCCATTGTAGGTCTCACATTGAATTCACTCTGTCACAGATGGATGTCCACATTCCTCTGCTTTACATGTTGATTGCTTTTGACTTCTTCTTTGTTGTCCTCTTCTTTTCTTCCTTTCTTCCTTTCTTTTGCTTCTACATTGCTGGCCGTTTCTTCTCCCTTTGCTTATCTCCTCTATCCTTCTTCTTCTCCTTCATGTCTTCTTGTTCCTGTTTCCTTCGCTACTTCTCTTCAAGCGCCCTCAAGCACTCCAGACTAGTGAGCACATGTGCACAGCCTGATGGCTTTGGCTGAGGAGGAAGAGGAGGAAGGTCCAAGCTCAAGAAAGTTGTTCATGCTTACTTTGGCTTCTGTTTCACTATGCGTGGTTCTGCAGTACCGAAGGACTTCTCTGTGCCTTCTGAAGGCTCAGCCATAGGTTGTATTGCTGGTCAATTGTTATGTCATAACCTTCCATCAGTCGCCTTTTAAATCACTCGTTGTCTTTTTTAGTAAGTGTAACTTGAGTTGAGACTCTTGTTGGCTTGAGAGGTGGTGACATTGCACATACGTACATCTTGGCACATACGTACATCTTGGTTATACGTAGCTGCCTTTCAGGCACACTAAACTGCCAGGCGTGCTAACTTCCTTGCTGCATCCTGATATTCACTTTTTGGGGCTGTTTAATGGCATCACAATTGAAAGGGCAATACCTGTGGGCTTAAAACCCTCCAACAGCATTTGATTGTGTCATGGCTTGGAACCATGCTTTGCAGAAGAACACTGAGTAGCAGTTCTTTGTGAGCCTTTTGTAAGAATTCTTCATCGAATACTTCGTACTTTGCTGTTGTTGGTCTTGCTTGAGTGGTGTGTATAGCAGGTCTTGTCCAGTGGCTGAAAAAACATGGGTGCTGTGAAGGGCAAACAGAATTGATGCTCTCTTTGGCGGCCATCTTAATCATGTCCAGTGGCCATCCAGACGTAAAAGGAGTGGTCTCTTCTTGGTATGTACCAGCTCAAGGAAGTCATTGTAGAACCACGTCTGAAACAGCTCACTGTCCATCCACCGACTGCCGATGCTGTACATGGTGCCAGACACCTTCCCAATTGTTAGGCTGGATAGAGATATGTGTCTAATGCCCCCAGATGTTGGGGCACACGTGTGCAGGACAGTTGTTGACATGACAGCTTTCTCAGCCTTCTTGTGATGATGAGAGAAATACTATACCCGGTTCATCACAGTTAACGTGGCTCTGGATCGCCTTCCAGCCCATTGCCTCGCAGTGTCTGCTCCAAAAAATCCTAATGCTGGTCTATAGAACCTGGGAGATGTACCTTGCAAGGGATAGAGCTTCGGAACTTCGCAGGACTATCTCTGGATGCCTGTGTTGAAGCTTTACCACCAGCCACTAGACACCTCTACTCCATGCCGCTGGCTGGCCACTGACTGTACAATGGAAATTACTTGCTTTCATGTCCTGTGGCACCAAAAATGTGCACATTCCACCAGAATGTGAACCAGCTCATCCTCGTCTTCATTAGTAAGGTTAGCCTGTGGCTACTCACTGCTCTCTCTTCTACTCTCCCAGTAATTCTGTCATGTAAGGTGCTCTTTGAGGTGCCAAATTCCAGTTGAGCCCTTCATACATACTCCCATCTCACCTCATATCCCTGCTTCAACAGCTCATCTGCTCTTCAGGCCACAGCTTCAGCTTCTTGGGGCGATTGGGATATGAAGCAGGCGCACAAACATCACCATTTGTGCCCGAGGTTGACTCCTGGCAACCTGACGCTTGCAAACTAAACTTCCGGCTCTGCTCTGTAGCATCGCACACTTAAACCATGCAGGTGATTAAGAATTATGTACATGCCATCCAGGATTATTTTGGCAGTATCTAAGAAGACCTTGCAAATGAATAGACAATTTCCGAGGATTTATTTCTTCCTATACCAGTTCACTCTATTCAGTTGCTGCTTCACTGATCTGTGGGCGACGCCGTTCTGTCTGGCTGTGTTTTTAGCAGATGCTTGATGCTCATGATAAGAGGGCGAGGTGGGCAGCCTCTGTGGGCAGAGCAATGACACCAGATAGTCAAGATAGGAGACGTGCTCTGATGCTCTGTACAACAGACTCAAAGTGCATGGTGCAGGAATAGTATTGAGGACACCAGTTTGTCCTTTTGTGTACTTTGTCACATCCAAGGCCCCATGGTGTCATCTGTACAGACTGGTGCCCACCTGCAGCACTGTGGCCAATTGTGCAGTATTCCTTGACCACAAGGTAATGTCCGGCCAGATTCCAAAGCTACGTATGTGTACATACATTTATGACATCTGCTTCTGAAGCTCTGCCACTGAGTAATTTCACAGTTCTCTCCCGTGTAGGCTATCTCATCTGTGGAGTTCGCTAGTACAGATGCATGCATTGCAGGGCTCTGGCCACTTTGGCTGTAGCGATTGTAGTCTACTCTCTTTATATATGTACTTCTGTTGCAGTCTGCTCTGTATAAGTCAGTCGCAGTCTGCTCTGTATAAGTCAGTCACAGTCTGCTCTGTATAAGTCAGTCGCAGTCTGCTCTGTATAAGTCAGTCACAGTCTGCTCTGTATAAGTCAGTCGCTGTCTGCTCTGTATAAGTCAGTCGCAGTCTGCTCTGTATAAGTCAGTCACAGTCTGCTCTGTATAAGTCAGTCGCTGTCTGCTCTGTATAAGTCAGTCGCTGTCTGCTCTGTATAAGTCAGTCACAGTCTGCTCTGTATAAGTCAGTCGCAGTCTGCTCTGTATAAGTCAGTCACAGTCTGCTCTGTATAAGTCAGTCACAGTCTGCTCTGTATAAGTCAGTCGCAGTCTGCTCTGTATAAGTCAGTCACAGTCTGCTCTGTATAATTTCTACGCCTGGCTGCTGCTTTGATGCATCAATTTTAACCACAGACGGAAACCCTTTACACCTTAGCTCAAATGTTGGCTACATCTTTTGATATAAACATGACATACTTACATGCCAAGTTCCTAAGACACCTGCACGCACACGCACGCACACACCTCCTCCTCTTTACACCTTGTCATTATGGGCATTGGGCAGAATTCAGACACTGATGCTGGTGCACAGCGTCAGGTTGTGCTGGTGTACGACTGACCACGGTGCCTTCCAGTCTTTCACAATCTTTCCTCAGTTGGGCACACACTCACACACTTTTAAGCATTTAAGCTGTCCACACTACGTATGTACAATGATGGCAGGGCCCTTGGGAAACCCTGCGCCAGTGGCAGGGAGGGGGTCCTTAACAGATCCCCCCTATGCCAGCCACTCTCATGTGCAAATCCAAGGGAAAGTTGAAAGTTGACCACCATCAACAATCTGGACTCCTCCTCACGAAAGCTGACAGTGGTTGTCGACCCTGGATGTGGCAGCGAACTGTCACTTCTGGCAACATACCCGTCAGCAGGTGCCGAAAAGCCGTCTAGCTATAGGGTAGGCCGCTAGACATGGTACTGTACGTCGCCGCATGTTGCCCTCTGCAGCCAAGATAATTGCCAGTTGAAACGCTCCCCGAGAAATGCAGGGGTTTTGTGGAAATGATGGAGAATGGTGGCAAAGTCTTTGCTGCAGGTTTGATGGTTTCGGAGTGTCTCCTTCCGCGACCATTTGGCTTAACGCCACCATGTTGATGACATCACACACACACACACAGGCAGACACACACACACACACACACACACACACACACACACAGGCAGACACACACACACACACACACACACACACACACACACACACACACACACACAGGCAGACACACACACACACACACACTATTTGCTGGTACAGTAAGTACATGTCATTTTCCTGTTGCCCAGCGAGTGATGAAGCTGATGGAAGTGCTGGAGACCCTGGACAAGTGGGTGGATGAGACACCTCCGCTCGAGCAACCCCAGAGGTTTGGTAACCGAGCCTTTCGGACCTGGCAGCAGCGTGTTGTGGACAACTCTGTGTCACTCATTGCCGACTGTGTGCCAGAGAAGCACCGAGAGCACACCAAGGAGCTCTCCACCTATCTCAACGGTGGGCACAGCAGGGGGCTGGGCTTCCACGGTTACACTGCATTCCGCCTGTGCACTCGGTCACCACCCCCTCACTGTCCACGTTGACATTACATCTTTCTTTCTCTGTTCCCTTTCTCTCCACTTCCTCAGCTAATGTCTTACCGTCTCCTTCTTTCTTTACTGCCAATCTCTCTTGTCCACTCACCCTACCTTTCCTTTTTCCTTCCCTCCTTAATGCCACTTGTCCCCCTTCTCCTGTCCCTCCCTATACAGTCTCTCTTCTTCCATTGTACTCACCCTCCACTTCTCATGCACACTCCCCAAATTTTTCATCTCCTCACCCCACCCTTCCTCTCTGCATCAGTTCTCTGTTTGTTGGCCTTCCCTGTGATCTCCTTCATGCCCATACTTGGTCCTTCCTCCCCTGCACACACACACCTACGTATGTTCCTGCCCTTTATTTGATTCTGTATACCTTTGTTTTGTTTTAGGGAGCTTCGGGAACCCATCCAGGATAGACTATGGCACAGGTGTGTGTGTGTGTGTATGTGTGTGTGTGTGTGTGTGTGTGTGTGTGTGTGTGTGTGTGTGTGTGTGTGTGTGTGTGTGTGTGTGTGTGTGTGTGTGTGTGTGTGTGTGTGTGTGTGTGTGTGTGTGTGTGTGTGTGTGTGTGTGTGTGTGTGTGTGTGTGTGTGTGTGTGTGTGTGTGTGTGTGTGTGTGTGTGTGTGTGTGTGTGTGTGTGTGTGTGTGTGTGTGTGTGTGTGTGTGTGTGTGTGTGTGTGTGTGTGTGTGTGTGTGTGTGTGTGTGTGTGTGTGTGTGTGTGTGTGTGTGTGTGTGTGTGTGTGTGTGTGTGTGTGTGTGTGTGTGTGTGTGTGTGTGTGTGTGTGTGTGTGTGTGTGTGTGTGTGTGTGTGTGTGTGTGTGTGTGTGTGTGTGTGTGTGTGTGTGTGTGTGTGTGTGTGTGTGTGTGTGACCTTCTCATGCTGGATGCCCAAGCACATTGTGCAGACCTTCTCATGCTGGATGCCCAAGCACATTGTGCAGACCTTCTCATGTTGGATGCTCAAGCACATTGTGCAGACCTTCTCATGTTGGATGCTCAAGCACATTGTGCAGACCTTCTCATGTTGGATGCTCAAGCACATTGTGCAGACCTTCTCATGTTAGATGCTCAAGCACATTGTGCAGACCTTCTCATGTTGGATGTCCAAGCACATTGTGCAGACCTTCTCATGTTGGATGCTCAAGCACATTGTGCAGACCTTCTCATGTTGGATGCTCAAGCACATTGTGCAGACCTTCTCATGTTGGATGCTCAAGCACATTGTGCAGACCTTCTCATGTTGGATGCTCAAGCACATTGTGCAGACCTTCTCATGTTGGATGCTCAAGCACATTGTGCAGACCTTCTCATGCTGGATGTCCAAGCACATTGTGCAGACCTTCTCATGTTGGATGCTCAAGCACATTGTGCAGACCTTCTCATGTTGGATGCTCAAGCACATTGTGCAGACCTTCTCATGTTGGATGCTCAAGCACATTGTGCAGACCTTTTCATGTTGGATGCTCAAGCACATTGTGCAGACCTTCTCATGTTGGATGTCCAAGCACATTGTGCAGACCTTCTCATGCTGGATGCCCACACCAACACTATTTTACATATGTACGTACGTATGTGTGTTTCCCACTAGCTAGTGTGAGGTGGGGTAGGGCCCTGGTATCATGTGGTGGAGTCCGGTTACCAGTCACTACCAGTTACCATTGGCAACCAACAAGGAAAGACTAATGTGTAGTGTAAGTATATCTTAGAAGGGATTCCTGACTTCAATTTCTGTCGTATTTGCTATGGTTTGATCTCTGTTTAGGAAGTGTCTGATTACAGGGTTGACTTAGTTGTCTGAAAACCTGAGACTGTAACCACCTAGTGGGTAGTGAGCTCAGTGTAGGGCCCCGACAAGAGCAGTTGGAAGCCATCCTGCTGACACCTTCTAGGCAGGAAGTGTACCAAGTAGTGGTTGGTTCCCATGTTCTGAAGTTGTTTGTACAACGTCTGTAGGTAGATAAGCCAATATGTTGTGGCTATGTTGTACAAATGTAGGTATCCAATTAGCTAGTTATGGTTATTCCAGTGACGTGTGATCCTGTGTTAAACTTTTGTAAGGTGTGTTGGCTCATTGCCTGACACTGTACTAATTAGTATTACAGTATGTATGTCCAAAATTCTGTAGAAAAGCATCTAGGGGTTGGTTAGCGATCAACAAGTTTGCAGACATAATAAATCATGTATGCACAGTACATGGGAGCGATAACAGCAGTCTCCTTTGACGCCCACGCCACCTCTGGAGACTACTCTAGCCAATCGGATTGGGGACAAATGTTGAGGTCCAAACAATTAGGAACTCTACTACAACTGCCCCAATTCGACTGTGGATAGAGTAGTTTCAAGAGGAAGTGTGTGCGATGATACCCATCGGACCCACTCTGAAGTCTTCGAGTGCATTTGATGGGTAATTTGATCAGAGAAATGTTCTCTCTCTCCAGTTTTTGTGGTAGTTATTAATAGTGATAAATAATAATACAATACACAATACACATGAGTAAGAAGGTAATAATATAGTACAGGATACGTAAAGTAAAGTATATGTTTACACTAGAAAGGGAGATATACATATACATATAAAAAAGAGCAATGCCACAGAAATGTGCTGCCATTGATTATAATTATATAGTTGCACTGTCAATCAGGAGGGTGGACCTCAGAGTGGATGAGGTCCAAGGGGTGATCAGTCGGGTTGATCTCTCTGGCGGGAGCATGAAAGGATCCAGTTTGTTAGCATATCGCGTGACTAGCTGTTAGAGGTGGGCAATAGCTGTTTGTACTGTGTTTACTCGGCTGTGTACTCATGCACTAGATTTAGCTACGTAGTACGTGGGCAAGTCAGGAAGTAGGTAGTAATCACTAACAACAGATATGTCTTTAATTGGGCAGGCCAGGAAGTATGTAAGGCAAGGTGAAACCGTGATCTGTATGTCATTTCCTGACCTGTCAAACTGGGACTGTACACAAGACTCTTGTGTAAAGTCCTTTGCGAACATATCCTAAGCCTTTTATGGGTTTGAAGAAGCTTGTCATGCCAATTAGTGTCAGTGGTAGGTAGTTCTCACAGAATTCATCAAAGAGTACTGATTCAACAAATGCTCTGGCAGCTGACTGCTGCTTTGCCACACACTAAGGAAGGCAAGCACTCAGCTGCTAAAATGTTTTTGAAACAGACATTGTGGGCTATAGTGAATTTTGCAAGACCTATCAGCTTTTTATGGGTGAACTGTATCCCTTCTGTGCACTGTGTAACTTGTCGTCTTCTTATACTGTACGCCTTGTCCATTTAATACGGACATTTGGCAGGAAGTACGTATGTATGCAGTAATGCACAGTAACAAGTTTGGGCTAGCATACAACAGCTCACCATGACTTCTCATCTTCACTACCTCTTGCTACTTGGCCACCCCATGCCAGGTCCCTGTTGGTCATGTATGTACGTACAGTGTTACCAATGCAATGGAGTGTCTCTTGGCCTTCGTGTCCCTTGTGGTCTGTGCCTGAGGATTTGCTTGTAATGTTTAGACATTTCTTGCACATTGCCCAGAGACTGCAGTCACCTCTGCCTCAGCTGCTCCCCCAAGGGTACGTAACTCACCTGTCTCCCTTGAGGATGTCTACATGTCCCACAGAGAGAGGTCTAGGGTGTCTTTGGCATCTCATTTGCAAAGTCTTCAGTCTTCTTATGTAATGTGTTGTGGCACTGATAAGATGTTTTCTTGCTGTGTCATGCTGTGACTGACCTCATGTTATGCCACTAACCAGGTCTCTTCTTTGTACAGGAAGACATATTCTACCATTTTGTGGGCTTGCCAAGGTCCTGTCCTGAAACCTTAACTCCTCCACATTTGGTACACCTTGCCAGGATTCTCAAGCCTTACTGTCACTTCTTTCCCTTCCTCAGCACTCGGACCTGTCTCACTGCCCAGGAAAGAGAATGCCTCCACTTGGTCAAGTGCTTATATAGCCCTTTGGCGATGGCTGAATGGTCCCTTATGTTGGCTCTTCCGCTGTGGGAATCTTTGGTCTTGCTCACACTGATCTGCATGCCCCAATGGGCGCAGGCTCTGTCCAGGACATCTAGTGTGTGTTGTGCATAGTCATCATACAATTGAACAGCAGGGGTTAACTCACACGACCCTGCCTTGCCTGCCCTCACTGGAGTTCCTTTGATTCCATGGTACCCTATTTTGGTGTTGAGCCTCTCGGTGATGTCCACCATCTGCTGGGGTATCCTATATGATTTCAGATGGCAAGCAGACAAAGGGTGACAAAGATGCACAAGATATTCAGTACTCCTGCTTTCTCAAGTACTGCACATGACACATGCATGATTGTGCTGTGTCCCTTCCTGACACCACACTGTGTACTACACACACACTCACACACACACACACACACACACACACACACACGCGCGCGCGCGCACACACACACACACACACACACGCACGCACACACACACACACATGCACACACACACACACACACACACACACACACACACACACACACACACACACACACACACACACACACACACACACACACACATGCACACACACACACACACACACACACACACACATGCACACACACATGCACACACACACACACACACACACACACACACACACAGGGACACAGGGACACATTTCCCTATTATTCAACGGTACAGTCCAAACAAAACAGAGTCATTGCTAAGAACAGTTTTACCGAGAGATGCATGGTACCATGATAGCTGCTTAATGACTCTAGATGTTACCACATCATATGACATGAACATGCAGGTACATAAGCATACTGTTGGTCACAGTCTTCATCTGTTGGCTAGGGTGTTTGCAGTCACTGATTGCGGAGGGCCCATATAATGTGAGATTGCTTTATTGCGGCCTTGATTATTGAAGACATCACTACCCTTTGCTCCACACACACACACACATGCACACACGCACACACACACACACATGCACACACACACACACACACACACACACACACACACACACACACACACACACGTACACACTCGCACATCACAGATACCTACTTGATTTTCACTGCACAGGTCACGAGGCAAGATTTGCCACTTTCCTGTGTGCCATGATGAAGGTTGAGGCCCTGAAAGAGGACGATGCTGTGGCTATTGCCTTCAAGCTCTGTGTACGGTGAGTGCCTCTACAAATGTGTGTCCAGACATCCTCACTGCTGTAGACAATTTGGCTAAGTTAGAGTGGCTGAATGCATGTCATTGTCAGCTTCATAGGACAGCCTCATTCATATAAGGCATTCCTGTGGTGTGAACTTGGAAGCCACTTTCTTTAAGCTGGATATGATACGTAGGTATATATGATGTCATATAGTTAGTGAGCATGCATGCATGCATGCAGCAAAAGATAGCTTCTTTTAGTCATGGGAAAATCACAGTCACTGAACCCCTTGTGGTTGCTTTGTCACCAGTTGTCCTTGTACAGTATAGTGCTTTGTGTTGCTCTGTAAGCTTGTCCATCCTTGTAGCATACTTACATCCATATGTAAGCGCCTGCCAATTCAGCACAACGTGTTGTTGGTCTTTGGGTGGACCATCCTGCGCTGTGTACAAACTGTACGGGCGTGCGTACATACGTATGTGTTGGATACAATGACATGTGCGGCTTGAACATTGGCACAGTCTTTAGTCATTAGGCCAGCTATGTTGCCCTTTTGATGTATTTACTGTTACAAAGCACCTTTTGGTAGTTCTGTATTGTTGAGTCACGCTTCTTTACCTCAGTAAGCATTAGCTATTTTTGCTACTGTCCCTAAAAATTGGAATCTTTGCATGTTACGCTGACAGTCAATTGCATGTGTACGTATCTACAGGCATAGTTTCTGTTTCAGGTGTGCTATCACTGTCGTTGGAGTAATGTTTCAAAGTTGAAGCACAGTGCGATACCTGTGTTGGCATTAGATTGTATGACTGAGAACATCTGGAAGCTGTTTGGTTCCATCTGCAGTTCTGTATGGGGTACTGTTACAACAAGCCTCTGTTGGACTTAGGAGTCGTGTGTTTGAGCTTCCATTTGATGAGGCACATTAACCGCCATCCAGTAATCAACCCTCCCTAAGCATTTTCTATGTTTTCTAATGGAGGCTATGTTGCTATTTTTCTTAAAACAGACTGCCTGTTGGTTGTGTAACACGGTTTCTCCCAGCTCTCGCATGCAATGACCTTACTCTTTTAGTATTGAAACATTGCCCTGGAATGTGGGTGCACTGTGACCTGTTCGTTTACGAGCCTTCAGTTCAGGCACATGAGCATGCACATGCGGTAACACTCTCAGAATAATGGCACTTCGTATGGTAGGCAGTGCTTGATCGGTATGTATAACTCGTGAGGTATGTACGTAAGTACGTAAGTAAGTACGTATGCACACACCAAGTCGCAGTCACCACCACGTTATTGTGTGCTAAGCCTAGGTGTTGCCACAGAGGTGCGTATGGGACGGGGAAGTGCTGAGGTGCTGTCTCCTGTCCATGGTGGAGTCTGTAGGGCTTCTCACTTTTGGTCACCATATATGGAGTAGCGTGGACTGTGTGTCATCTGCCATGTGGCCTAATTGCATGTCTGCTCGCATTCCGTGCGGCATGTCTGCTCATGTGGGAGATGGTGTTTTGACGGTATCCCATGTGTAGTGGCCTCAGCTCTATTCACGGACTAGATGTTCTGTTATCTTGGTTGCTTGTAATGGATTCTAACATAGCCCAAGAATTCATGTTACTCACAACTCATTGTAATTCTTTAAGTACAAGCAGTCAAGGAGGTGAAGTTGCTCAATGATTCATTGGATCGTCCTTGTATACTACTGCATGTGGTAATGAATTTTGAACTCCTTTTAAGGGAAGGCCTTGCTCACAAGTATGCCCTGTAGTGAACAGCAGTCCAGTTTGAGGTGTCATCACCAAGGGGTGGGGGTGATGGTGGGAGGGGCAGAGGTAGCCCTACCGCATTGCTGTGCGACAGTGTGTGGAGATCAGAGAATGAACTTCAAAAGGAATGTACAGGGTTGTATTGTGTACGGTGTTCCCTGCCAGTGATTGGTTTCAGGTAATTTCTGACTCCCATAGCAACCTGTTGTCCCCCATCAAACCACTGTTGCCTAGTTGCACAGTGTTGAGTTCGTCAGTGAACCCTGCTTACAGACCTGTGATGATAATTGTACACTGCCCCAAGTGTACATACAGCAGCCTAACAAGTGACCTGACCCACTTTCAGTACCTATATATATATATACTACGTAACTATGGTGTGTGTACTGTAATGTTCGACGTAGGTCTGAAGCACTGAGGAATGTAATGCAGTTGTCCACCGGTGTCTGTGACTGCCACTACAGGCGGTGGTCATGCTTAGCGCAGCACGTATGACAGCAGCAGGGACAGTGTTTACCGTTTCTTGTTGTTAACCATTAAGTGCCTTCCTGAATTTATTACATTTCAGTGTGGCCAAGCCAGCACATTATGTAACCATCACCCTGAGTGCCACCATCACTGTCATTTTCACCATGGTGTATGACTGCTGCCTAAAAGGGAGCTTGATGTACGTATATACATACATACATATGCACAGGCTGCTTGCTCTGCTACCCCTGACTGAGCTGTGTTTCCTGATGGTAATGCCCTCTTGTGCTCCTTCAAGCGGTGTTCCATGGTCCTGCCCGTTTGGCTGATGTACACTTTGGAGCAAGAACCACATGGGATTCGGTAAACCACACCCGCTCTTTGCTGTAAGGGCGTGTGGTCCTTTATCCTCACCAACGTCTGTCGAAGTGTACAATGGGTGGGAAGGATGTGTGAATCTCGAGTGGGGCCAGTATCCTTTGGATGGTCTCGGATAGATGACAGACTGACAGTAGGCTGACTGTGGCTGTGAGTGGGTCCTGCTCGGGCAGTTGTGAGCTTGGTGGTGGATGCCAGTTCTTCACTACAAGCCGTCTGGGGTAACCGTTGTTTTGGGGCGCCTTTGCAACGTGTTCCTTCTCCTTCTCCGAGTCTGGGAAGTCCGAGCAGTTCTTCTCAGCATGGTCGGATAGGATGGCCAACCCTGTGACATCCACACGGCAAACTGTGTGACATCCACACGGCAAACTGCGGGCCACTGCCACCTTGTGTGCCAAGGGATGATGAGATTGGAAGTCCAAGTACTTGTCCATGTGTGGGCTCTTCCTAAACACCATGGTTGACAAGGATCCATCAGAGTGATCCGTGATCCTTGTGTCCAGGAAGGGCAGTGTACTTTCTGACTCCAGTGAACTGTATGGTGTTCTCAATGGGGTCCAGGTGTTGGTGGAAATGCTGGACCTTGTCTTGGAGTAGAGTTGTTAGTGTGTCATCCACATCCCATTTCTAGAAAGGAAGTGGTAGTGGATAGGTGGACAATGCTTTCTTCTTCTCTTTATCTTCCATGCCAAGTTTGGCTGCAGTGACTGAAACAGGGGAATCCATACGGCTATGCCAAGGTGTGTTGGTAGTGCTCTCCCCTATGGGCCAGGAACGTCGCACTAGGCAGTAACGGAGGAGGTTGGCCACCTGGTTGGCTGACAATGCCGTCCGTGCACTCTGCCAGTGAGGTGTCTGCACTCGGGTGTTCATGATCAACTGGGGCATTTGTGAACAGTGATATCACATCAAATTACGCCCCAGTACGTATATATATATATACCAGAGAGACTGGATGACCACATGGTTGCCATGAACTGTGCAATTCATATCAGAACTGCCACTAAGTGTATCAATGTGGCTAATTGCATTTCACTGTCTGGACTGTTAGTGATCAGGTGCAGCCTGCTGGTCTGTGTGCGTTGGCATGGTTACCAATTGCCTTGTATGGGTTGAGTGGTATCATCTCCAGTGTGACCAGTATGCTGATGAATACCAAGTGTATGGAGAGAGAAATAAGGACTGTGAATAGACAAGGGAAGAATGTATCCACAGAAGTCTTGCAAGTTGGATCTTAAAGGAAATCTGTTTACAAATCCACTCTCATTAGCGTTTGAATCCCAGGGTCTCTTTTGTGTACTGGGGCACTGGTATGCCCATTCTTCTGGCGATTGGCTTGGCCCTTCTCCTGCAAAGGGTGGAATGAAAGCACAGGATGGGTGATAGCAGTGATAGCAGTGATAACAGTGTGGTCCACCCAAAGGAAGTGGAAACTGTTATGTGCATACATACGGTATACACAGTACGTAGGTATGTTCAGACCCTCAGCCTCAGGTCCTGTGTCACAATCACTCTCCAAATTAATGCTGTGTTCCGTGCTGGTCTGGTGAACTGACCCACACCTGTGGTGCACGCTTTGAGAGAAGATTGCTCCTTGTTTTGTTTGAGCCTTCCTGGTGTTACACTCATCCTGTCAGTCTTTGAGATATGGCTGCCCTGTAAAGGTTGACCAGACCAGACAGTGTGTAACAATGAAATTGTCAGTGTACGTACCAAGACTGGCTCAGGTGGATAGTTGAAACATTCCCTTAAAGTGCAAAGTGTGAATTGGGAGAGTGGTCCGGTATACCAGACGAACATAGTACGTACATAACATGTGAACATATTGGGAAAGTTGTTACACCCCATGTCACCACTAAAATTGAGTTTCCCAAGTATGCACATACAGTAGAACGCATGACCTCTGTACTTGTCAGCCACAACTGCATGAATTGGAGTCCTGAGATACAGACCTTGGCAAGATAGAATGGTGTGGCTGTGTCTGTTCTTGCTCTAGCACAGCCAGAGGGTCCACCTGGAGATTGCAACAATCCTTCATCTGTGTTTCATCCTCTGTACCGAGGAGGGTGTAGCGGGCTGTACTGTCCCTATGCATCCAGCTGTCTGGTTCGGAGTAAGATAGCAGTGACTAGCCCAGCAAGTATCTTGCATGTGTGTAGCTGCGTGGCTGTCTGCTTGTCACACTCACTGTGAGGGTAGATTGAGTGTGCGAACAGCTGCTTCCCCCATAGAAGTGACAACCCTCACGTTTCCCTTTGTGGGAAGCTGTATGTAAGAAAATGTGGTATGGTCAAACCACAAGCCACTCTTCACCCCACCCCACCCTCCCCGCATCCCCCCTTAATTATCTGTGGCATGTAGGTGCAATACAGTTGTGTAAGGGTTGGCTTAAAACTGGGAGTGGCAGTCCATGTGACAGTCATTTGGGCCAATTGAATTGCTCATCAGTTGACTACCGTCAAATGTCACCTTGTACTTGCATTTCATTGGCCCAAACGACCATGATGTGGTACTGCAAAGCTGGCATTTTTGCAAGCAATACAAATGACTGTGTCAGCTGCTCAAGCTCCCTGGTGACATGAAAGCATGTCTCTCATCACCCAGATCAAAGTGTGTACAGTGTTGTCTGTTGGTTTCTGTGTGTACACATGCTCTTGGCTTTGCTGTGGCGCAAAGTGCTGCCACAGTGTATATATGGGGTGGCAACTGCACAGGCAACTACACACTAGCATGACCTCAACCATGTGGTGCTCTCCTGACTACAAGTCACTCTATTCAGTCGCTACAAGTCACTCTGTTCATCATACCACTGATATCAGTGTGGCAATTCTCAACTATGGCCTAGTACAGAGGAAAATACCTCAAGCATGACATAATGCTGGGGTGATTAGGAAGGCACTGGGGCGCCCATTATTTGACCTGGACCTGTAACTCAGTTGGTGCATAGCTAGATGCATATAAGCCCCCTTGTGCATGCAGTGTCGCAGATGTGCGTACTGCATGCAAGTGGCTGTGTATGTAGTTGACACCATCATCGTCAGGCAACACTTCTCACACAGAACTCTACACATGTATTCATGCACACACACACACACACACACACACACACACACACACACACACACACACACACACACACACACACACACACACACACACACACACACACACACACACACACACACACACTCAGACACGCACACACATGAATTTTTTGCAAGCTGTAGGTACGTACGTAATTAGTGATAGGTACGTAGCTCCCACCCCCATAGCCACTTTCTAAGACCACTTCTGTAGCACCTGTGTGGTCTCCCTCCCCCCAAGCTGCCAAGAAGCCACTCAACAGCACACTGATAACCTGGATAACCTGATGCAGTGAGTCATGCCTGAGGAAGGAGGCAGCTATCACATGGCCCTGCTCTTTACAGAGCAACTGTTGGGCATCTGTTGCCATCCAAAATCAATCAGTTCCTGTGGTGTCCGTGGATACACACTCATGACTAGGAAGGTTACTGGGCTGAGAGGTGGCATACACCACTCAAAGGACCCTTGAGCATGGGTGGGGGAGTCCAGAGACTGTTGAAGGATTTCAGCAGAGTTTACGTAGTTGTGCACACACATCACAGTGACTGCAGTTCTTTGTATGTACGTACCTGGCCCCTGGTGAGCCCCCCGGTGGCCATGGTGACAGTGTGTGTGGTAGTTACGAGTCCTAGACAGCACACCATGCCTCTGTGTGCCCCCTGGGACATGGTTGTTTGGGGCTGATCCAGTTTGTGCCATAGCAGGTGACCCATATCCTCCTCACACAAAGGGTAGTCATGTGTGTGTGTACTGTGTCTGCATATTATGCACTTCCTGCTCATCACATTAGGGTGTGGTGTGCCTGGTGTATACCCTGTATACCCTTAGGAATTCCCTTACGTAAGGGGTTTGGTTACTTCCCTTGCTTCATAGTCTGTGGGCTACAGTGAGGTTATTAAGTGTGACCACTCTCTGCATTCCTGGCAGTGTGAAGTTGATGTGGTAGAGAATAAACTTGCACAGCCTGGTGTGTAATAGAAAGGATGAGACATTGTGTCCTGCGCACTCTGGTCACCTTTGGTACCTTGTCTGTGCTATGAGCTACATGGCACTGTAATGTGTAGTGTTGGGCTGTTCAGTGTGCGCTGGTTGTGTGCAAGTGTATGTAGTACAGACATTCCAGGAGGCACTTGGGTGTTTCAGTGTCTCTGAACATGCATTTAGTGTCAAAGATATGTTGGCACAAATGTTGGGTTAATCTGTCAGCAACTCGACACTCCTCTATTTGTTGTGGCAATGTGTTGGCAGTGTAATGGGATGGTAGCCGAGGTTCACCACTGGCCCTGTACACAAGGCCACTGACTAGCTGTTTGGTGTGTGCGTGTGTGCGTGTAGGTGTGTGTGTATGTGTGGGTGGGTGGGTGGGTGGTGTGGGTGTGGGTGTGGGTGTGCGTACACACATTTGTGTCCATGTGTGTGTCTGTGTGTGCCATTATTTGCAGGTACCTGAGTCTGGTGAGAAAGGTGCAGACAGTGTACAAACTGGAGCCAGCTGGTAGCCAAGGTGTGTGGGGACTGGATGACTACCAGTTCATCCCCTTCATCTGGGGGAGTGCCCAGTTCATGGGACCCAATGCTCCAATTGAGCCACGGCAGTTCATGGAAAACGATGTGGTGGCCACATACCACAACGACTACATGTTCCTGGCTTGCATCAAGTACATCAACGAGGTATGTATGTAGTGGGGAGGGGGTGGAGTTGGTGTGTCCCAAGATTAACCCAACCCCCCTTGCTGGATTAGTAGTGCATCTTCCCAAGTAGCTCACTGCTGATATGCACATTGGCATGTTTATTGTTTGAGTACGGGTATCAATGGACTCTCCTGTTGCACCACAAGGAAAGTACTATACAGAGTGTGAACAGTACATGTGCATGTTGGATGGGAATCCCCTTCACTGTGTAGACAGCAATAGAGATCTTGCTTGTCTCGTACCCAGACACACAAGCCCTTCACCCCTCACCCCTGACCCCCACCCTGCAAGGGGGGGAGGGGGGCGTGTGGGTCTAAGCACAAGTACAGAGGTCTTGTGTACTTACATGGGGAATGTGAATTATCTGTTGAATCTGAGCAGTGATATGTAAATGATTGTACTGTGGAATACAAGTACATAGCTTATTTGTCATTGTATGTAATAGTTTGTCAGTTGATGTGGAGTGAATCCCAACATATGGGAAAGAAGACAGTATTCTGCAGGAGATAGACAGAGCTTTTGTGTTTGTGTATCTGCCCATGTGTGTCCAACGCCAGTGAGGGGGTTGCTGAGGGGCCTACAATCTGTCTTGTTGACGCCAAGGCGATACAGAAACCACTCCCTGTATTCAGTATCACTTTCCCTTTCTTGGTTAGAAGCACTTTCATGGAGAAGTATAATATGGGCGATATCATTCAGACTTGTGAGCACTCAGACTGTCTGTCTGTGTTTACATCAGGATGTGTAGTTTACATCAAGAGGTGTAGTTTTCACAGCAAGTGACATTTGTACTTTGTCAGCGCTGTATACATCCATTTCAATTAAAAGGACGTTCCCTGTGCATTGACAGCCCTGTGCAACTACATATTGGCCTGCTCGAATGGGAAATACATAATATACAGTGGCCTTGTGATTGTGGGTGATGATGTACAAAGCACATCTAATAATAATTATTATGGTATGAACGGAAGTCAATTATTATGAGCAAAATACGTACGCAACAGTAAGAGTAAAAACCCAGGACGTTTCGACCTCAATCCTCCTCAGCAGCTGAGCTGACAGGTGATGTTTCAGAGGTTGTTTTGTTGGTATTGTGGTTTATGCTACTGTTATCGGATGGTGATCTGAGGAGGTCTTTCTTTTGATGGCCTGTCAGATGCCTGGGTGGGTGGACATGTGAAACCCTGGTCCAATACATACGGGAACTCAAGCATCCTCCCTCGGTTAATTAGCAGTAGCTATAGAGCAGCAACAGCCATATTACTTGACCTCACCAGTTATGGAAAACCACAGGTAGAACTAACAGTGACCCTGTACATATAAAGTTGCAAATAATGTACCTAAGGACTGGATAAATTTAAATGTTAATCATGCATAATAGGAGTATATGTTAGATGTTTCGTGTGGCTGTGCACAGTGCCATATGCAATGGACTGGAGAGCAGTGTGCTGTCACTGTGTGATGACACAGAGAGTGCTGTGCTGTGCACTAGCCATCAGTGCCAGTTTGCGTGCTGCCTGTATGGGCTAGATGAAGCCAGATCAGGTGCACACTTCTCACGCTTCTCCTTTCAAAGGATTTCAGTTCCCTCAGCCACCTGGGAGTTCCCTGTTGCTGCCATAACAAGGTAATGGAATCAAGACCTTCCTCACCGTCTGTGTCCTAGTGGAGGAGACCATGTACTGTGTAGAATGTGACTCAACCCCATTCCAGAGTTTAATGATTGGGGAGCACAGTTGGGGAGATCAGGGATTGCGTGACAGTGTGACTGCCTGGCTGTCATGACTGCCTTGACTGGCAATGTCCCTCTGTGAAGCCAGCCATGTGGTGCGAAATCATATTACTTTTGTCTGTGTGTATGTCTCCTGTGAACTGCCGTTATGCCCTGGCCTGCTGTTACCCCAGACCTATAATATCTAATGCCACTCCCAGGCATATTCACTTGTTGACAGGATATCGTTATAATTTGTAGAGGCCTGAATGGGGATATCTTGTCCTAGTTCATGTGCACACCGTGTTGCATGTACATCTGAAAGGGAGTCATGTCCCTAAACCACACCTGGGGCAGGGCAGGTACAGGGTCCATCCATAAATATGTGCACAGTTTATGTTACAAGTTCTGTGGTTAGCACTCCAATATATGTCCTGTGACATCAAAGACTATGTTACATGACTATATTTGACACATTTAACTGTTTGTTCTGTATGGCAAAAAAATCTATTTTGAAGCTTTCCCACAGTCTGACCAGTTTGCTTACTATTTTGTTGGTTCTTGGCAACACGCTGACCGCAGTTTATGTTAGAATGCGTAGGGTGGGACTTGTGGTCTGTACCTGCCCCCACATCTGCTTTGTGCCTGCCAGTGTCCAGACTTCAGCAGATCTTGCAGTCACTTCCTGTTTATGTGGGGCTTAGCCTAGCATTCACCATATAATATAGCTATACCACCTTGCTGATCATGCACATTCTATATGATCGACTCCAGGGGTGTCCTGTAACAGCTTGACTTGGTGATGTTATGGTCACAGCTTTCACCTTCACTGCCTGCCTCACCATGCTATGGTCATGCAGTGGCTAGCCTATTATGGTGTGCCTGCTGGTGGGTGGACAGGTGTACATTGTGTCATATTTTCCCTTGAGAGTGTTGATTTGCTGTATTGGCAGCTGCAACGCTCTGTTTCCTTTTGTTTACTTCACATGGTTATCACCTCTCTCATTGTGTGTACAACTGTGTTGACATTTTAGGTAAAAACTGGGCCATTTGCAGAGCATTCAAATGCACTTTGGAACATCAGTGGTGTGCATCAGTGGAGCAAGGTGAATTCAGGCCTGATCAAGATGTACAAGACCGAGGTGAGAAGAAGCCCTTAGACAGTAGCCCTGAAACCTTTCATCACTATGGAATTTCCTTTGTAGAGCATGAGATATGGCCTTGCTTGCACTGTGGTTGGCCTTCCATCCCCTCAGGTGCTCCAGAAGTTTCCTGTCATCCAACACTACCTCTTTGGGAAAGTCATGAGCATTGAAGCTGCTGAAGTAGACAAGTAGCAACACTATATACATGCATATAGCTTTCTTCCTGTTCATGCTGACGATCCATGCGCATGCATGCATTAGTCCATAGTATTAATTATAACGTGCCACAGTTTCCGATCACTTGTGTTACATATATTCTTGACGTTTCAGATTGATCCTGTTACTATTGTGTACCTGGATTATTTACAGTTGTGATTCAGAATTGGAATTTCATTCAAGCCCATTATTATCATACCAGTTCCACCCCCAGTTCTGCCTGAACCATGCATGCAATGATCGAAAATATATATACGTACAATACGTACAAAAGCTTGTGAAGACGTGCATGTATGTACATATGTGTATGTATATGGTAAAGCAGCGCCTAACATATGCTTATATGTGCACTTGCTCCCACAAACAGCACATCATGCATGCTCCCACATGCACGACCACTTGAACCAAGGATTCATTGAGAATTGAACAAAGGATAGGGGACACGTGGATATTGTACAATATTTCAAATAACCGAGCACAACCAGTTTTGGTCTACATGTACAGACAAATTCTTAAATTGATGATGGTCAATATAGTCAGATGCACATACAGCGGAGAGAGGGCAGGAACTTAGTGAGGAGGGACATTTCAACAATTGTACACTCAAGTTACGTACACACACTAAAAGCGTAAAAAGCATGCAGCAGGGTACAAGAACATAGGACTACGTACAGACAAATACGCACAGCGACCAGCAATCCATAATACGAATACAAAACATCGCAATCGTTCACATCAGGTCCAGGGGTCGACTACAAAGTACCAGTGAATCTGTGGCGCGTCAGTAAGCACACAAGGCCGAACTCCACTGTCCACTTTCGGACGAAGACGACAAAGAACCAGGACCCCACACGGACGAGAAAAGTGAAAAGGGTAATTCGGTGACGGTAGGCTTGAAACTGTGGTCTGAATGCTTCTGGCGCCATTCTGTACTACCCGTGTCGTTGAGCTGAAGGGACCTGAGGGACTCGCGCTCGCCTCCCCACAGACTCTTGATTGCGCCAGTCTTGAGGCGCTTCGACTCGGACAACAGTGACCAGTTCTCCTTCTCCTCAAGTTCCGAGTGTTCGCGCTTCCTAAGCATATGCCAGAATGGTGAAGAATCCACTTCCGTCGTGTGTCCGCGGTTGGTAGACATACACTGGCGCTGGGTGAGACCGGTAGCACTTCTTTCGTCCACCTCGCTCGTGTCCATGTCGAATGACAGCTCTGCCTCCTTTGCCATTGATCTGGAGTCGTCGAGGATCTCTGAAAGAACAGGATTAGAGTGAATTACGAGGTCCAAGCTTGGCTCTGAATGGTGTCTCTTCGCCCGCGCAGCGGACACGTGAAGAGGCGATGGCTCGTGGGGGTCAACTTCCATCGCGCTGGGGGACTGGGTCATGGCTGCCATGAGCCTACTCTCACAGGGAATATCCGAATACGTTTCTGTCTCGCTACCCGAAGGGCAGGAGTCGGTGAATTGGTTTCTAATCTTGTTAACGACTGAGTTCACCAGGAGTAACTTTGACAGTGATGTTTCTACGGTCTTTCTGCCTCTACGAGGCATGTCTGTTAATTTTCTTACAGATACTTCGTATAGGTGGCTAGCTTCAAGCAATCTATCCATCCTGTCTTCGGCTAAGATGAGTCTTCGACCTGCCCGCTCGCCTTTTTTGAAATTGCTGCGTTTGCGTGACGAAATATATATAGGGGGCTCTTTCCTTGCGGTTTTGTTGAATTACGTCATTCGCCTAATATGGTCAACACGTCTCATACAGGAAATTGCACCACCGTATAATATATATATGTACCGGTGAGTGACGAAGTCATGAGACAATGACATCATTGCCTGTTTACACTGGCCGCTACCGGAAAACCTTCACGTGTGCACAATCAAACAAACACAATTTCATCGCCATATTTAGAGATACATTCTTGAATAGTTTGCATTGCCGTCTCAAATCGTTTGTCTATAGCTATAAAGTGTTGCTCATGCAAGACAGGTGCAAGTGGGTCTTTCTGAAGGCTGTGACTAAGTCTCTGACTCAAGGATAGGGCACCATCATTCCATATGGCTTTTAGTCTGTCCCAAGTAGACCTTCTGAATCTACAGAGAAAGACATGAACAACACATTGGCTCTATCTTTGCTATCCCACACAGTTCAGTCGATGACTATTGTCTACAAGTGCAGTACAGTCACTCCTTAGAGAACGCACACATCCCATGGGATCTGTGTCGATAGACCAAGGGGGTAGCATAAGTGGCCTGACCCTGTGGACTTAGAGGTCAGAGTGGATTGACAACACCAACTGTCAAAACTATGTAATGCTGTACGGTGAACTACCTCTAAACTAAGTCCCCTCCTAAGAAATGCCAGTGCATGCTGTCCACAGTGGACCCTGCCTGTGCACATGACAAGGTATGCCAGGGCAATACAGCCCCCCTTGCACCACAATAATGAGCTGACCTGAGTAACCCAATAGATGTAGGATGACCCAGCAGATCATACTGCCTAATTTGTACACAGGACTCCCAGTGAGTCCACTGTTGAGTAACATTGGGAAGCAGGTCATGTTGTAAAGTTGTGGAAATGAGGAAGTGTCATGTCAGTGGCACCACATGTCTGGAGGATCTGTAATGTTGCTTAACAATAAATTTTAATATGATGGCATGAAGCTATTACATTAGAGAGGGAATTAGATTTAACCCACAGGAAACCACAACTACGTAGCTGAGCTGAGCCCGATGCATTCAGTATGCGCCACAATATGACGGGGTGGGAGGCACAGCATCCACTTTGCACACAGCATTGCGTCATGTCACAGAAACAGTAGACAGTAGAACCCATGACAACACTAGTTGGTGCGCAAGACTAGACCACAGTTGTTAAATGTTTAATACTCTGTAGCTCTAGACGGCTGTCGCAGGAAGTAACCGACCAGCTATGTACAATAGCGTTGGTGACTTGGCATCTGTCAATCTCTCCCAGCGAATTTTACTGTAATGGTCTCTCTGTAGTTGTGGTGACAAATTTGATTTACACAGACCACTACAGGGGTCACTGAAACAGTAAACAGTAGAGACCACTGCAATCAATATTCAATCAGCTACATAGCTGTTGAATAAATAGTGGACCAGTGTCATGTATCACCTGCTGCTGCAAACCAAGCTTGCAAGTTTCCCATGCAAAGAACACAAGCACACAACTGTGACATCAGTATCCATAGTATTACATCTTGCAGTAACTTCCTTGCACAATAATGATAAAGATGCTGACACAGGGCTCAATTGCAAAGGTCAGCAGTGAAATGCAAGTGAGTATGGTGACGCCTACTGGTTAATAGAGGTCATGCACTGAACAGCCCTCCTTGAGCCAATACAGCCAGGAAGCACACGTGCACCCCTTTCACACAGCGCATTTTAATCCGCACTTAAATCTGCATCGTAACTCAGTTCCGTTCACATGATCACTTCACAGGAAGCAAGTTTAGTGACACAAACCACGGAGTATGTACGCGTTCTATCACGTTAGTCGTGTTTGAGACGCTATCGTATTGTAACAATGTCCGTTAACTGCTGCGACTGCTCATTCTTTCCTTCTGGCTGCAAACAAGGAGACGACAGAGGATTTGAGCAAAGAGGAGCCAATTTGTCCTGGAATCATGCTTTTACTGCATTTGCCTCCTCACATTGCCGGACGGAAGTCGACGGTGAGGACGACCGACACAGTATCCATTCGTCCACTGGAGGGATCTTGCATCAACCGGATTGATGCAGTAAGCTCTATTGGATCTTTTCATTGGCCAAGTTATCGAACAGCGCCTCACTAATTTCTACATCGGCCCAGTTGACAGTTTATTTGTAGTCACCATTTAGACAACACTGCGAGCATGTCGAAAGACGCAATCAAACCTTGACTCACCGGTAAATGCAGATTTAGAACCACCTTTACAAACAGGTCTAGAACCTGGATTCAAATCCAAAATTTGAATGCAAAAACCCACATTAATCTGGGTTTCGATGTGAATTAATCGCTCCGTGTGAAAGGGGTGATAGAGGTACAGTGTAACCGATCTAAGGTCGCAGTCTTCCGGGCTGGCCACACTGGCTACTTTACGGTGTAGGCTAATGTTCTATATAGATAGTGGTGCGCATGTCAATGGGATTTAGGCCAGGAATGTTGGCTGTTTTGAGACATTGCTGCCTCTAGCGTGACCATTATAGACAGATTGCACTATATGTTGTGAATGCGAGTTTGCATACAGTACCACACACTGTAACATAATATTATGTACACAATTATACACTTTTGTGTTATATACAAGCACCCAGCAACCTTCCTGTATGCATTTCCCCACAGCCACTCCCAGCGTGTCGCCCCACCACAGCAGACATGAACACGAGCAGGCAGTGAAACAGGGGGGGGGGGGGACACCCGAGGAATGGCATAGCAGTTCATGCCCGCCAATCCCAACATGCCATCAACTGGGATGGTGCCAAAGTGAAGAAAAGTGTGAGTGGATACTGGAAGAGGAGAACTACAGAACCTTTTGTGTGAACTATGCACACCCAGCCTTACTGAGCACTAGGACAGGCTTCCTCATAGCACATCATCTTGCCAGACTCTGACAAGAACATGTTCATTAGTCTGGTTTCATATCATTGGTAGACCTTGAAGTGTTTACAGTTCACTTCCAAGTTGAAGGCCATAGCATGTTTGGCTTATACAAAATGAGAGCAACCAAAACTTTGTTTTCCCGTACACTGGCGCAAGTAAGAGGGCAATTCCATGCCACATGCCTCCTCCATGCCTACAACCATTGAAGGAGTACTGACACATTACTTACCGGCAGCATTGCTGTATAGGTGCTAAGATAGACCTCTCACTCTGGTAGGGGCTTCTGAACCTGCAAATGGAGCAGGGAAAACTTGCTGGGGGTATGCATTTCACCAACAAACCAATATCCTTTGTGTGCATAATTGTGTCTATTGGAGAATCCTTGCATGCACAGTGAGGTGCGTACAAGCACTAGTGCTGAGCACAGAGTGGAAACACTACAGTGCTGCTAGTTGCCGGTGAGACTGATGAATAGCTCAAGTAGGCACTAAAGTGGGGGCTAATCCCTCAGCGCAAGAAGCTATAGCTATATTATAGAAAGTTTCAGTATCCCAATCTAAGATGCGCATGTGTGCTATGTAGCGCCGCATCAAACACAATGGCAAAGCCCGTAACAAAACACCACATGGTCGAGAGCAATGTCACATGAATAGATACACGTTCGGCTGCCTGCAAAGGCAAGCAAAATGACCGACAGTTGCGCCAATACGACTGCCACTCAAATTCTGTAGCTTCGCGTTATAAATCATTGCAGTGCTGAGGTGATCCGTAGGTCTTCTTGGCTGATTAGTTACTGCTTGGAAAAATCGAACTCACACACACTCACACACAACTACTGTAACTCTGCCACGCATGCACGCCGAGGGTTAACAGATGAGTGTTAGCGGTTGTTGGACAACAATAAACTATACCAGATTTGGTCAAAACTTCCTGCACACATTACACTACATACACACCACATCACACATGTAAACAACACATGTACACCCACACATACCCCTTGCCATTGTCCAGATGCAATAGTCGGCCATTGTTGCCATCCGCTTGGAACGTCTCATAGTGGTGGCGGTCAGCATTGCCTGAAGATCGAGACAACCAATGGGAGGCCATGGGGCACACATACACACATGTGTTGTAAGGGCTTGAGTGGCTAGGTAGGTTTTCCATTCACCTGTCCACACTAGCCAAAGTTGACACTTGTTCAGACATTTCAGTAGCCAACTGCTACCTTCATCAGTGAATTTTGGCTAGTGCGCAACAAGTATTGGATACAAACATGTATGCACACATGTATGCTCAAACACATGTACGTATGCACACACACTTCATATAAGACGAATGCATCTCCCAGATACATTCAGGCTAATCAGACACTAACCAATGACATAGTCAAAAACAGCTGTTTCCATGACATCCAGCAGTCTGGGCCCGGCATTATAAGGTACAGTTTTCATTACAGAATTCCGGCAGTAGCCTTCATCCTTTTCCCAACTAAAAGAAGGAAGTGCAACAATTGGCCATGCTCACAAGTCAATCTGGGAGTTCAATGACACCACCCTGAAAATAAATTCCTCTCCTCTCCCCCTCCCCTTCCCCGTAACAACTCTACCGTGCTTGTACACCATCTCGATATGTTCGCTGATAAGGGTGCCGCCATGTCTTCAGCTTCATCTGATGCGGCAGCCACAACACCACAGCCCCCTCCATCAGACTACCACGGGCACACGCAGCGTCTTCAGGCTTGCAGTAGTAGCAGACCCCGTAGAAGCAGGTGTCACCTCCTGCAAGGACATACATATGTACACAGAACAGAAGAGACTCCAACAAAGTGACAAAATGGCAGGAGTCCATTGTGTGCAGGCAAAACCAGCAGAGGTGTGTGCTTCCGTATTTGAATGTCTTTGCAATGAGATTGCTTCATCAATTCCAACTGATTCATAATAAACCTACCTACCACATGCTGTGACCTTAATCAGAGTGCACGCTGATGCTGACATGTATGTACGTACGTACACTGATCAAATGAAGGCCACATCATCACAACCAAAACATGGTCAAAGCAGAGGCAAAGACATGTGATGAACTTCCAACTAAGAATCTGCCACATCCTGCCACTGCCACATGGTCCGCCTGGGCATGTCCCACGCAAGCATGACTCGTAGGCTGCAGGACATCACAGCTTAGGATTAAAGTGACAAGAGAAAAAGGACTAGCAACTGACCCCAACCCGTGATCTATGCTCTAACAGTGGAGTCAGGAGTGTCTCCCATTGCCCCTTATGTGCTGGTGCACGCATGAGTGGTGATAATCACCCCACCTTATCATGATCTAAGTCGGTGAAGATGAGAGATTACGAGCCCACTAGTTCACATTTCAAAATGGCATCATGGGCTATAAACCGCTAAACCACACCAGACAAGGTAACACCTCCACTGGCACTCAGGGCACCTGTAGTGTTTGTCACGTGCGTGCTATGCAACAGCAGCACAAAATTACATAAATTGTACACCTCACATGCACTGGGAAGGGAGGGTACTACATCATGTGAGTATATGGGCTGAGCGATGCTCTGCTGCTTCAAAGGATGGTTAATGTAGTGACAACAATGAAGTGCTGCCAGTGAGCAGCCAACCGGCTAAGAGGTGTAGGAGGGATGTGCATGAGAGGCAGAGCTGACAGGACAGAGGAGGGTTGCACAGACCAGCTGGAACATGCGGGAACAGGAGTACTCCACACAGGGGCACTCTCAACGGTGCAACATCAGTCATTGCACATGTCACATTCAAGTGCAACAGGATAATAATTGTGTCTGCGTGCGTGCGTGTGTGTGTGTGTGTGCTTGTGTGTTGTGTGTGTGCTTGTGTGTGTGTGTGTGTGTGTGTGTGTGTGTGTGTGTGTGTGTGTGTGTGTGTGTGTGTGTGTGTGTGTGTGTGTGTGTGTGCTTGTGTGTTGTGTGTGCTTGTGTGTGTGTGTGTGTGTGTGTGTGTGTGTGTGTGTGTGTGTGTGTGTGTGTGTGTGTGTGTGTGCTTGTATGTGTGTGTTTGTGTGTGTGCTTGTGTGTGTGTGTGCTTGTGTGTGTGTGTGTGTGTGTGTGCTTGTGTGTGTGTGTGCTTGTGTGTGTGTGTGTGTGTGTGTGTGTGTGTGTGTGTGTGTGTGTGTGTGTGTGTGTGTGCTTGTGTGTGTGTGTGTGTGTGTGTGTGTGTGTGTGTCCTGCCTAACCCTTCTCGATGTAGGTCTGTCTCAGCTTCTCAGAGGTCACAGGCTGGAGGGCAGCAAGGTCTATCCGCCTGCCCACCACTGGAGGAGCTCGGCGGAAACCCATTATACTGCAGAAAAGAAGAATGCCCATCAGTTTCCTATATAACAAGTAGAGAGCATGCAGTACCTGAGGCAGCCAAATCACTCAATGACAAAGTTCACGAGAGCTTGGCAATGGAGCATGCAAGACATGTCGTATTAGTGGGAGGCACCACAAAACCGTTGCTAACTTGTGTGGTGATTAATAAGAGCAACCCATGAACACAGCATACAGAGCTAGGAAGAAATTCACTAAACAGCCATGATCAAATTCCTTGGTTACCATAGATACTACACCCTATGGTCTAGTTTGTATCTATGGTTACCATTAGTGAGCAAACAATGGACTCTTTTGCAGATATCGGCCAGCGGTGTAATATGTCTATACCTTGTGGTTAAACCACGCTGGAATATACGTACTCTTCTACACTGGTGTGTGGACATTAATACACACAGACTTATCTCCATTGGCTTACTTATCACACACTTACGCATCCAAGTGAAAGGCCGCTATCTCAGCATCGTGTCGGTCAAATCCAGAGTAAGGGCTCCCTTTGATCACCACATCTGTCTCGTATCTCTTTGGCTTGAACACAGCCACCTGTCCTCCCCTGAGGTGGAGGGATGCCTTGAGCTGGGTTCCTCTGTAGCCCACATCCAACCGATCAACAGGGGCCACTGCCATGGCTTGCAGCAAGGTGCTCAGGTTCTTCGTGTCATACACCCCCTCGGGGAGGACAGCGTCTGTCTGCGGCCACCTCTCCCACATGTTCCACACACTGGTATAGTCAATCTGCTTCGCGAGGTTGCTCTCTTGCGCAATCACCCTTGCATCTTGCACAGCTAACGTTTTCTTCCCTTGCATGTGTAGCTCCTCGCCAACAGGCAACGCCTCCTGGGACACGCCCTCTACCTTGAGCGTAGGGTGAGCCTCCTTACTCTCTGTCAGATGTGGCTGCTCTTGATTGGTGGAGTCGTGTCTCGGGTGCTTCCGAAACCCAGGGTTGTGAATGAACAGAAACCAGACAGCCACGACCAAGAGCAAAGTGCCTGCAGTAGCCACTCTGGCTTTACATTTCATCGCCGAATCCGATGAGGACGGGTGTTGCTAGTGTGTTGCCCTTGCAGTGTCTCAGTCACGTGACGGTCACGTGCAAGGGGAAATGGCTGCCAATGACGAAAGGAAGTGGAAGAATACGTATCTGGTGCTTCGCCATGGAGAGGTAATTTGGAGGACCTCGGTCCTCACTCACAAATTAACAATGTAAATTTTGATGGTTTAAGACGCCTATGTAGCTACGTGTCGAGTCGTACGTACACGTGGCACCCACTTACTATATACTGAGTCACTATCGATGAATTACTACAATACATACTATCGTAGATACTCCAATTATAGTAATTTAAAACCTCTTCTTTTATGTGTGACCACAGAGTGAGTCCAACGTGAAGAAGTTGGTGGTGAGCCATCCCGACAATGGAGTGAACCACTATGGCCTAACTGATGTTGGGAAGAAGCAGGCGGTTGAGGTGAGTGCAGGCAGTGCCAGTGCGGAAGGGCAAAATTGGGATGAAGTGCGTCAGCATATGTAGCCTGCAATGACTAATGACGTTGCCACTGACGATGACGACTGTATGGGCAAGGAGTAAGAAGGGGGGTGCTTGTTGGTCAAAATTGTCAGGTAACAAAGTGCCAAGCACATCTGAATTTGTCACTATTTCAACACCAAGGATTGTGGACAGCAAAGATGTTTCTAATGTGGTCGCATAGGTTAGACTGAAACATGTACGTTACGTGTACTTTAGGATGTTTTGCCCCCGAGGTCTTTGTCGGTTGAATTCTGCAAGGATATCTAAATGAGGTTATTTGCTCGGAAACCCCATGTCACCTGACTTACCACTGACCTGTCACCTCGAAAGCGGTCTCCCTGAACCATTATTGGCTTAGTCTGGCCGGCTAGACCATCCCAACAAGCGCCGAAGGGCGAGGAAGGGAAGGGACGGTCTAGCATACATAGCGATTAGTTCACACCTTGCACGTGACTTTTGACCAATGAAATGCTACTGCGGCGAAACTGAGGCAATAGTATTCATAGAGTGTGACTAATCGCTGTGTGTATCTTATTTTACAAGAGCCGGCGAACGGAGATGTCTTCGGAGATGTCGGAGCATATATCGTTTTCTCTATTGCGCTTGAAACGAGGATCACAGGAATACGACACTGTTTGCCTTCTGTAAAAATCGTCTTCCCGCAATCAGAAAACTGCTAACTTCTTTCGCCTGTGCCAACGACCACGCACGATACAGGTTGCACTTGTCTGATGACAGCCGCTCAAGACACGTTCGGCAGAAGCGTCCGTATTGTTGCTGTTGTATCTGTACCCGACCAGCGTAGCTACTCCCTTCTGCTAGCTATATAATTACGCGACTCATTGCTTTGCGGTTACTAAGTGCAAGGTGTGAACTAATCGCTATGTATGCTAGACCGTCCCTTCCCTTCCTCGCCCGTCAGCGCTTGTTGGGACGGTCTAGCTGGCCAGACTATTATTGGCTACACATTTTGCCGTCTGCAGTCTCCTGGACACAGGTTTTGGATGCACCGCTGTTGCCGTATCTTGTCCCCTCAACTGATAACAGCCCCTCTCGTTATTTCTGCTACGATGCCAACGTGCGTACGTAGTACTCTCAGTATTTGACGATTAAGGTACGTACATACATGAATATGAGCATCTGGTGTCTGTTTTGAGCAAGAATTCATACCAGCAACAAAGATGCCTGTTCTCAATCAGCAAACACGGTCTCAGTCTGTCACAGTACAGTACAGGCTAGTATTGTATTTGTGTGGGGGAGGGGAGGAGGGGTGGGGAAATAGTTTTCTTGTCGATGACTTTAATGCTATTTTCTTTGAATGTTGAGCTAATGTGTGCGTGCATGCGTGTGTGTGTGTGCATGTGTGTGCGCGTGCGTGTGTGTGTACATTTGTGTGTGCGTGTGCACTTGTGTGTGTGTGTGTATTCATGTGTGTGCATGAATGCGTGTGAGTGTGTTTATGTGTGTGTGCATGTGTCACATTGTAGTATGCATGTGTGGGTGTGCCATGGTGTACAAATTGGCAATCACTGACACCAGGTGATCAATCATGCACTTGATGCACTTCCTGAGCTTGAATTGTCTGTTTGTGTGGAATTGAGGGGGTGGAAAGGGGGGGGGGGGTGGCAAGTATATTGATAGGCACTGCCCCTACATCCATCCATACTCTGTGTGAACCCTTAGTGTCCCACAAGGACTCAGTTCAGTAAACACACACACACACACACACACACACACACACACACACACACACACACACACACACACACACACACACCACTCACACACCACACACCACCACACACACACCACAACCACCACACACACCACACACACACCACACACACACACACCACAACCACCACACACACACCACAACCACCACACACACACCACACACACACACCACACACACACACACACCACTCACACACCACCACACACACACCACAACCACCACACACACACCACACACACACCACAACCACCACACACACACCACAACCACCACACACACCACACACACACACCACACACACACCACAACCACCACACACACACCACCACTCACACACACCACCACCAACACACACCACCAACACACATCACCACACACACACACCACCACCAACACACACCACCAACACACACCACCACCACACACCACCACACACACTCCACCACTACACACACACACCACCACCACACACCACCACCAACACACACCACCAACACCACCACACACACACACCACCACCACACACACCACCACCACACACACCACCAACACACACCACCAACACCACCACACACACACACCACCACCACACACACCACCACCACACACACCACCAACACCACCACACACACACACCACCACCACACACACCACCACCACACACACCACCAACACACACCACCACCACACACACACCACCACCATACACACACCACCACCAACACACACCACCAACACACACCACCAACACCACCACCACACACACCACCACCACACACACCACCACCACACACACCACCACCACACACACACCACCAACACACACCACCACACACCACCAACAACACACCACCAACACACACCACACACACATCTAGGTAGATAGGAATGATGTGAATGTTTTGAATGTGTTTCATGCACCTCCCAAGAGTGTTGCTACAGTTGTTTTAGATGCAGGGTAATAATTGTGTACTAATTCTGTCTTTATTATCTTACCTGTCTACCATTCCCCAATCTTGCACAAAGGCTGCACAAGAACTGAAGACAATTGTGTCCAGCTGTGGGAAAACCCTAGGTGATGTCCTTGTACTAACCTCAGACTTTAAGCGGGCCCAGGAAACTGCCAGCATTGTTCACAAGGAGCTGGGACTGAGTGGCAACGTGACAGTCGAGGTCGGCCTGCGTGAGAGATTCTTTGGCAAGTGGGAGCTGCAAAGCACAACTGAATATATGGCAGTGTGGCAGAATGATAACACCGACCCGGCCAACCCCAAGCACGAAGGGGAGACAGTCTACATGGTGCACGACAGAACAGTGCAAGTTATTTCCACTCTAGAGAAGGATTTCTCTGGCAAAGTGTTTGTCCTGGTGAGCCATGGGGATACAGCGTCAATCCTCTCTACCCACTTCATGGGTCTGACTCCCAAAGATCACCGACAGCTGCCCTACCTGGGAAACTGTTGTATACGCAACCTTTCTGACCAATCAGGAGGGCTGATGCGTCAGCTGAGGGCGATGCACAACAACCACTACTACGGCGTGAGACACGGTCAGGTATGTGCTCATGCTGTGCAAGGAAATGGCACCTTATGTGGCGTTTGTGTGCAGGTGTGGGGTGGGGGGTGGGGGGATGATACACGGAAAAAGTGTGTACTGTGTACATTGATTATTTTGTCAGGGATAGGAAGAAAGCGTGTCAGACTTCTTGCATAACATAAACCCATTGAAACTCATTGATGATATGCATAATGCTTCTCCCACATGCACACACACAAACACGCACGCACGCATGCACACACACAAACACACGCACGCACGCATGCACACACACACACACATGCATGCACGCACACACAATGCGCACATGTAGGCTTTATCTAATGTCCAGGGCATATTTGTGTCAGATGTTAAAGTTGGAGGTGATGAGTTTGGACTGACCGAACTTGGTAGAGAACAGGCCCAGAAGGCTGCAGAGAATCTGAAGGAGATCCTCGCCAAGGACGAGGATCACTACAATCCAGAGGATGTCATAGTGTTGACTTCTCCGCTGCTTCGTACGAAAGAGACTGCAGAGCTAATCCACAAAGGCCTGGGATGCAAGGCAGAGGTGCGGGTTGACCATCGCTTGATTGAACGGCAGTTTGGGGAGCTGGATTTGAAGAGTGTGGAGGAGTACTTGGAACCTATATGGTTGGCTGACCAGAAGAGCATGCATAGATCCATCCATGGCGTTGAGGGACTGCTTGACATTGCTGAAAGGATGGTGGAGCTGTTACGGGACCTGGAGCAAGAGTGCAGTGGCAAGGTGTTTGTCCTTGTTTCCCATGGTGACCCCATTCTCAAGATGAAGGTTCTTTACCACGGCCTGCCTTTGAACCACTTACCACATCGGGGAGCAATCCTTAATTGCAGCATCACTCCATTCAGGTTCAGCCAAGGGGACATGAAATAACTGGCTATGGACATACACTATTATGTTCATTGTGCCATTACAATTAAGTTGCAAATAGCATTATTTATTATTAATTAATAATATTATGTTAGTGTTATAATTATTAGTTAGTTAATATGTTAGTATTATTATTATTATTATTAATATGTTAGTATTATTGTTAGTATTGTTATTATTATATAATTATTATTATTACTATTATATTGATTCTGTGCACCATGTGCAAGTGCAGGGTGTAAAGCGGCCGCATGCAGTACTGAAAAATGCAACGGATAATAAGTATATTCATTATAATATGTAAATTTGGGTAAGATAACTGCATGTGGATATGGAGGGATGCATGTATATATAGGGAGTCATGCATCGATCAGCTGCAGTCACAAAACTCCATGCATGCTGTACGTCTCTGGCAAATCCTATCCCCATTCTGTCAACACCACTATATAATTTATATACACACTCCACACATGCATGTAGCTCATGATCAAAAGACTGTAACTCGCTCAATAAAATATATCCTGCGACCTATGAACATTCTAGCTGCCATTGCACCATGCACCTAGATTCTCCATCATCAGCCTCATATCATGATGATCGTCTCCATCTCATCTCTGCCACACTAGGGTAGCTAACAACATGTGCTCCATGTCTTCCAATTCTTCACTTAGACAACGTTTCCACTTGCAACCATTCTCCTTGTCCCACACCTCATCATCTGCCATTCCCAACTTCCAAACTTGCTGTACAACCTCTCAGCTTTGGCAGAATCCTTCTCCTCCTTCTGCGCAGCTACATCTAATTACTGCACACCTTGTACTTTCATTGCTCTATCTCAACTACTTGTGCCACTTCTACTAACTTGTAGTGAATTCTTGCCTCTCTCATCCAACTATTTATCCACAGCATGCTCTTCTATATAGTATACTTGTACAGATCAATCTGGTGACCAATCTCACACTGAGCTGTGAGATTGTGCAGCTGTGTTGGGTAATGATATTCATAGGGGTAGTCCTTTGTACAGGTTAATGGGCGTGTGGGGGAGCTGCCGGCAGGAATGACACGCCGTGGACACCAGGTGGCCAAGAGAGAGGAAGGCGCCTTTGTGGACCGTAGAAGTGTATACCGAGGCCTACCAACCAGCTCCGTGGAGTGAGAGGCCGCTGAAAGGCTTGCGCGCCGTGTCTGCAAGGTCGTTACCGACCATCAAGAGATATGCTGCGGATTGTGGCTTGTTGCCGTTGTTATGAGCACAAGACGGCTTACGGCGGACGTGGTCCGCTTCTCCTGCCTCTCCTCGCCTCCCTGCTCTGCTGGGGACTGCTTCCAGGTACGCCAGGAGGTGTAATTAGCGGGCGGGCCCAGGTTAGACTAATTATACGCGGGGGCTGTTCGCCTGCATTTCCATGCAACGCAATATGATGTGATGGCTGAGATGTTAGTGGAGATGCCCAATAACCCGTGCCGCCAACGCAAGCTGGCACTCGCAACCTTCAGAACTGAATGCATGGATGTGTATGATGGTGGCCTTTAATCTTTCAGAGTGCGTGCATCCACAAGACCTGGTACTGTTTCTGGGTACATGCCATGTATGTACGTATGTTGTTATAATCTTCACTTCATCAACAACCCTCACTCTAAACTAGAATTGGATTCCATGGAGTGCTCATCCCAGCATGTGTGGGATTGTGCCTATCTGTGAGACTAGTCATGCTTTTCTCAGGCTGTTCTGGATTCCACTTGTAATAATTACTGCTGTGGTTTCAATTTAACTGCACAGTGTGCATTGCATGGAGGGTTTATGGTGCGTTTGCATAGCTCGAGTATATCCAGACCCAGAGTGACTTGGTACATACCAAAATGTCGTATACAGTTACCCCAAGCCTGCATACTAACATGCATATTCCATGTCCATCCTTTGCTACATTACAGTATCTATGCACTTATGGTGCAGTCTTGTGTGTGCACACTAGATGAAGTCACACTTTTGGGGAGACAAATTCACCGTGAGATGGTGATATGTCGGCTTTAATATGCTTTGAAGATAAATCCCTTACATCATGCGTGATACTGGAACTGGCTAGCGTGTCGTCACAGGTACTCTGTGGTCGTGTAGGATGGCCTGTTTCAATTGAGCAAAACACAGTGAGAAAGTGCGGCAACATAATGAACATTTCTGACACACACGTGGACATCGGCAGAACCTGCAAAAATAAACCGTAGTTCACACATAGAGTGCAGAACACACATACACAGCTCATGTCTTCCTCTAACTAGGTATGTATGTAGTATGTACATATGTACGTACGTACATACATACATACTGCATTGACTCCATTGCATATAGCACACATGTTCTCACCTCCATGTTCCAGCCAACCACATGAAGCACTTTGGCCAGGTTGAAGTCTCCAAACACTGCATGACCAAACCTACACATGGCTTATCAGATTGCTCACCTGTTCTGCATTTACTTTGATAGTACAGATAGGAGGCACTGTTTGTATGAGAGTTCAGGGGAGTTTACACATGGAGGCGCTCACATTTGTGGCAACCTGTGAAAGACTATCTTTAGCCGCAATGCGGATGAAGATGAAGTGTAGCGTGGATACTGCTGGCTTGTGATGGAATTTGGTGTGAACATGTTGTATGTGTGTGTGTGTGCGGTGTATATCATGTGCGGGTGTAGGTGTACATTGTGTGTGTGTGTGTGTGTGTGTGTGTGTGTGTGTGTCTGTGTGTGTGTGTGTGTGTGTGTGTGTGTGTGTGTGTGTGTGTTTGTGTGTGTGTGTGTCTGTGTGTGTGTGCATGTCTGTGAAGTTCTGCTGTTGCCTCTGCAATACATTAACCACCAACGGTGTGCTTGATTAGATCTGCTGTACTGACAGTTCCAGCATGTGCACATGCACGGACATGGACAGTCCATTAATATGGCTACCACGTGCACCTTAGTGTGTCTGACAATGTTTGCTAAACTGAGAGGGCACCGGCACTCCAGTTGTCTCATGTACTGATGCACTCCACCACACTCCCACTAAGTACTGTACATTCCAGTGGCAGAGAGGCCCGCAAACTCCCTGTATGCAAGAGGCATGTGTGGAGGTGTTCTTTCCCATGCTTCAAAAACTGGGCTAGAAAGTTCTCTCCTGGGGGTCCCACCATGGTCACCCACCTTATCACTGGACCATTGGTGATTCTGGCATGCGAAGGAGGCATCTGCTGTGACCTGATATGCATGTGGTTGTCCTGCTCCACTGACACCTCTTACAGCAGGTCTCGATGGTGTAGTGGAAACTGTGTGTGTGTGTGTGTGTGTGTGTGTGTGTGTGTGTGTGTGTGTGTGCGTGTGTGTGTGCGTGTGTGTGTGTGTGTGTGCGTGTGCGTGTGCGTGTGCGTGTGCGTGTGCGTCTGTGTGTGTGTGTGTGTGTGCGTGTGTGTACAGTATGTGCGTGTGTGTACAGGTAGACAAGGATTTCGAGTCTGTTGATAATGACGGTATAATTCACTGCTCAGTTTGTTCTGTGTGGTTGAGCGTCCAGTGCCTGCATTCAGCTCTACACCTGTTTGTTGTCACCTCTACACTGGGAGTTCATTGGATAAGGACCAGAGGGACATGCCTTAGCTTTGTTCGCACACACCAAAATTAGCTCATCAATAGTTGGGTTAGTAACTTTAATTAGCTATATACATACCTTTGTCTATGAATGACAGGGCCTACAGTATATATACAGTGCAAGTTTACACACACACACACACACACACACACACACACACACACACACACACACACACACACACACACACACACACACACACACACACACACACACACACACACACACACACACACACACACACACCTCCTCCTCCTCCTCCGTACACCTTGTCCATGTTTGGACGTTGGGCGAGATCACGAAATCTATCAGCAGATGGGGGTCACTGAGCTGGCTGGCCTATAAGTAGCTGGTGGATGGTGGATCGCCACAGGTTCCTGTCATTCACTAGCTCTTCCCAGTTAGCAATCTTGGATAGGTCCCTATTGACAACATCTATCCAGCGTAGTGTGGTTCCTCCAGGCTTCCTCTTTTTGCCCTGTGGCCGGCATTTCAGCACCTGTCGCTGTGGCCGATGGTCTGGCATCCTTTGGAGGTGACCAAACCACTGCAGTCGTCTAACCTTCAGCAGGTCTTTCACTGGCATTTCTCCTGTCTCTGCTAGAATATCTACATTTCTCCTCTTGTGCCACAAGGTCACTCCAACAATGTCCCGCAAGCACTTCATCTGGAAGGCATGTAATCTTCTGAGGTCTTGTTGGGTAACTGCCCACGTCTCTGCTCCATACAGCAGTACAGATATCACCATCACTCTGAAGACACGTACTTTGGTACCCCTGCTCACACTGCGACTCCTGAACACCTTCCTCCTCCACATCTGGTATACTGTGGCTGCCTTCTTCAATCGTGCACTTACATCTCCATCTACCCTAGCAGTCTTTCACACACACACACACACACACACACACACACACACACACACACACACACACACACACACACACACACACACACACACACACACACACACACACACACAATACAACACACACAGTATATACACACACACACACAACACACACACAATGCAACACACACACAGTATACACACACACCGCACACACACACCGCACACACACACACACACCAGACACGAACACACGCACACACACAGTACACACACAGGTATGGCTAGACTTGCAAGCAAACAAAAGCTGTAATTTTCACCCTTCCGAATGCCAGACCTGTTGGCTGCAGACCTGTTACCCTTTTGGCCTACTCATTCAGCTTCTGCACCAATTGGGACACACACACACACACACAATATGTACGTACACACATACACACACACACAACACACACAGTATACACACACACACACACACACACACACACACACACACACACACACACACACACACACACACACACACACACACACACACACACACACACACACACACAGTATACACACACACACACACACACACACACACACACACACACACACACACACACACACACACACATACAGTGCAGGTTATACATGTATAACCATTACTTATCAGCTGTTTAGGTAGAGGAAATGACAGAGATGGTTGTGTCTCTGCTTGTTGTCATGTGGGTAGCTTGCTCCACATGCTGTGGCTGTGTTTGTAATTCCTAATACACCTGGCCTGAATGGGCCATCTGGCTACAGTACAGAGGGTGCTTTGTACTAATTGTGTGTGTAGGCCAGTTGGACTGCCAGTACGTAGTTAGCATAGTGTTGTGCACAGCCTGTGTACGTATGGCCCGTCCAGTGCACAGGTCTGTGCCCAGCTGGTGCTTAATTAAGGGAAGAGTAGGGAGGTGTAAGGTGTGTGTCAGTGTCAGGTGGTCAGGTGGCCGTTGTAGTCTCACACGCCATCCAGACATTCCTCGGTTTATTAGGGGCGGGTGAAGAGGGGAATGGGTGATTGATTGCATAATAGTAAGCTCATGGAGAATAGGGCCTGCCGTGCGAGACTAGTTGTTTGGATGCAAGAGTACAATGTGTAGGTATGTATATAGGGCAGGGCAGGGTACTCTGCCTGGTCATGCTCAGGTGCCCCTTACTATTTTGCTGCCTAGTAGGACACGTGTTCAGTCAGCTTTCATTCATCTTCCCTGCATGTTCCTCCGTTACAGGAGCAGTCAGTGCCATTTCCAGTAGTATGAGCTCGCATGACCAGATGACAATCACCCCCTCGAGTGCAAGTTTGTCCACGTCAGGGGGGGGGTCGTTCACACCTTCAGCTACATCAGTGCTTACTAGCCAGGCAACAATGTCAACCACTTCGCAGCCTACAGTACTCTCAACAATGTCGTCAATGGAACCATCTCCAAGCTCAGTCACAGCTACCCCAACAAGTATGGGAGGTACCATTGCTGCATCATCCAGTGCAATGTCGTCAATGGTGCCATCTATAAGCCCACCCACACCTACCCCAACAAGTATGGGAGGTACCACTAATCCCAACCCCATAAGCGCCTTTTTTACTGAGGATGTTATCTTCCTTTTCATCATTGTATCCGGTGCTGTTGTCACAACCATTCTTTTGATCCTTCTGATGGCTGCGTTGGGGTGTTGCTGGTACTTTAGCTACAGGAGATGCAAAAACCGCCAGGAGGTCCAAATGGTACAGCAGGAAGACCAAGTTGGTCACATGACTCCAAACAGTAATGTTATGCAGGCACAAATGAACAGCAAAGAGGCTCTGAGTCAGATGGAGATGACAAGTATGACTGAGTTTGTTAAATTCGACACCTCCCAGGGCACACAAGGAAGCACACAGCTTCTCAACGGTACACCAAGTGCAATCCAAGGCCAGCCCTGCAGGGACACTCATCTCAACAGTTCCTTCTACCCTGCCATCAAAGGGAGTGCCACCTCCTCCTCTCTCCTGCTTGCCAACCCTGACACCATTGGTCCCACCGAGGACTTCAGAGATCTTCCGCCTATGGAGAATCACACACTCACGCAAGAAAGTGTTAACAGTCGCATTGTTGACCATGCTCTGCCAGAGAGGAGTGAGTTTGTGCATGAAGACATCAAGAGTCAGCAGGAGCAGAGGGAGGTTGCAGAGAGGGGGCAGGAGAAAGGGGTTACCCCACAGCACCAAGTAGAGTCGCCCATGTCTCCAACCCAGTTGCAGCTCCCCCAAAAGGTGACCACATTGTCCAAGAAACAGGCATCCATGGTGGATCTCTCCATGGTCACCATGATCAAGAATGAATATTTTGAAGACTTAGGCTCTCCCCTTACGGATGCTGGCCACAGGGACCGTGCTGCAACCGTTGACACATCGAGTCTCAACATGCAAGCACATCCAGAGAAAAGGAAGCGGTCTAGCGCACTGGATTTGTGTGCTCTAACAGCTCTTGCTGATTCCTCAAGGACTCAAAATGACACTCAGCCGTTAGCAGAACAAGCAAGTAACGACAGGCCGCTAACAAGGCAACCATCCCGAAGTATGGCAGATCTCTCCTACGTGGGAGAAGCAGACATTGAGTCTAACAGAGATGCAAGAAAAGCAAGGTCACCTAAGAAGTCCAATCGCAGGACAAACTTGCCAAGAGCGTCCTCCATGCTGGAGGACCTGACCTCCATCAACGGTGGCTTGTCCAGACACGCAGCTGATACTCTGGCAGAGCGATCACAAGAAGGTGACTCTAACAGTCCCTCAGAACTCTCCACAGTGAATCGGGATCCTCCACTGAAGTCCATTCTGAAGAACAGTGGCAGCAGACAGAATCTCTTTACACGATCCAGCTTGGAGCTTCACGACGCGGCTGACTATACGCCACCACTGCCCCGAATACCCCGGGCAAGGCACACACACACTACGCCTCTGCCGGTCTTGCCTCAACTACCAATTGGGGCCTCTCTTACACAAGACTCGCACCCAATCAGACGTGCGAGTTACAACATGCCAACCAGTTACGGACATTTTCCCATATTCAATGCTCGCCTTGACCCGCCACCTGTCATGGAGGACGGATTCTGGGGCAGACCCGTGTACAGCTACTACGACCCCGGTGTAAGGAGAGAGAGGTACATGGGCTACTAACAGCACTAGAGCATCAACTCTAGATCTGCATGCCCAGTATGTATAACTGTATGTGTTCACACACACGCACACACACATGCACACATGCACGCACACACACACACACACACACACACACGCACGCACACACACACACATGTTCATCTGTACCCTGCCAACAGATAGAATAATATTGTGTCTATATACTGTTGCCAGGCAGGCCACAGCAATGGTTTCTTGGCAGCGGTGTACATTGCTCTGCATCGTTGCGCAAGACCATGCAATCTTGTGCACAATGACTAGCGTGTTTGTATATATTGTAAAGTTTGTTTTCCACCAATCATCTTTTTAATTGTTTTGGAAACATTCAATTAATTTATATAGATTTAATTGATACATTAATATACCTACATGTTGCTAGTGAGTTGTGTGAATCTGGGCATGCGTGTATACAGAGGGCCGGGTGTGGGTGCATAATACAACTGCGTGTGGCCCCGTGTGCATGTGTTATGCATATATGTATATATGTATAATATTATATATGACATTGTATGTATGTATGTATATAATATATGTATTATATAAAATCCATGGACACTTATACGTACATACGTACATGCACATATTCAAGTTTCAATCAATCAATCAATCAATCAATCAAGGATACATATCTCCATGACTGGAGGTCATCCCTATAAGTCTATAAAACTGTATCTGAAAAACAAATGAAAGTACTTATGGCTACACCATGGTAATAGGTACGTAAATCATTTAAAATTATCAGTCCATCTCATCCTTGGTCTACCTCTCGGCCTTCTTCCCTCCATCACTCCTACATAAACTCTCTTTGTGGTCCTGTCACTACTCATTTCTTCCAATCTGCACTTCCACTTTTCCTGCCTCGTCCTTATCAAATCTAACACGCCTTCCTGCCCCAGTTGCTGCCTTATGTCCTCATTTCTCCATCTGTCTAGTCTACTCACCCCCTGAATTCTTCTCAGCACACTCATTTGGGTTGCCTGCACTTTCCCCTGCTGCTGCTTCGTCAAACTCCACACCTCGCATCCGTATAACAGTGAAGGCATCATCGTGGCATTGACTACTTTCAGTTTCGTGCTTTTACTTAGCTCCTTCCTTCTCAGCACCGCCTCACTCATCCCTCCAATTGTTCTCGTAGCACTCCCAATTCTTGCCTCTACTTCCTTCACCATTCTACCATCACTACTTATCATCACCCCCAAATATTTCATTTCCTCCACCTGCTCAATAACCTGATTTCCAATTCTCACTTCACAGCCACCTCTCTTTCTTGCTACAATCATCACTTTAGTCTTCCCCCAATTCACTTTCAAGTCCCATCTGCCCATTGCATCACTCAATGCCTGCAGGTTGCTCTGTAGCCCCTCTTCAGACTCAGCCATCACCACCATGTCATCTGCAAAGAGCAGCACACCTACCTCACCCGTTGATAACTTCACCTCTCTCACAAACTCTTTTCTTGCTTCTCTTGTCACCTTATCAACAAATACATTAAACAACCATGGCGATAGTGTACAGCCTTGCCTCACTCCCTTGTGCACCCCAAACCACTCGGACTCTCTACCTCCAACCCGCACACTTGCCTTTCCATCCTCATACAGTGCCTCAACTGCTCGTAATAGTCTTCCTCTCACACCATACTCCTCCAGCACGTTCCATAACTTTTGCCTATTCACATTATCGTATGCCTTTTCTAAATCCACAAAAGCCATGTACACCACCCTGTCCTTCTCAATCGTCTTCTCCACAATCTGCCTGACTGCGAAGATTTGGTCAATACAGCCCCTTCCTGCTTTGAACCCCCCTTGCTCATCCATTACTTTCTCCGCCGTCATCAACTTCACCCTGTCATTTAGCACCCTTGCATACACCTTTCCGACCACACTCAATAGGCTTATCCCTCTGTAATTAGAGCATTCTAGCCTGCTGCCCTTCTTGTAAATGGGGATGATCTGCGCTTTCCTCCAGTCAGACGGGGCCACACCCACTCTCCATATCATATTGAACAGCATCACCAGCCATTTCACCACCACTTCTCCCCCAGCTTTTAACATCTCTGGCATCACCCCACATACACCCGGTGCCTTCCTCATCTTTAACCTCTTCACACCCCTTCTCACCTCCATCATTATCTCTGGGTCATCTTCCCCTGCTGCTTCACTACGTGGCATGTACTGGTCTGGCCCTACCAAGTCCCCGTACAACCCTCTAAAGTGCTCCTTCCACCTCTCAATGACCTCCCCCTCATCTACCAGCACCTGGCCATTCTCATCATGAATGCGGCTCAAACTGTCTCTTGATCCTCTTCCCTTCACTCTAGCCCAAAATCTCCGTGGGTTGCCCCTCACATCCTTCTCAAGCTCTCTTCCAAACTGAACCCACTCCTCATTTTTAGCTCTTCTCACCACTCTCTTTGCTTCTACCTTCGCCTCATTGTACTTTTTCTTAGCTTCTTCCGTGCCTAAATCCAGTAACTGCCTATACATTTCTTTCTTCCGCCTCACTGCGCTTTTCACCTCATCATTCCACCACCTTGTCCGCTTCCCACTTCCTTTTCTCCCCTTGGCAACTCCGCACACCATTCTTGCTGCCCCCACAATACCTTCTTTCATTTCTTTCCACGCCATTTCGACATCTCCATCAGCCACATACCTCTTCACCTTACATGCCTTGTACATTTCACCCATCATCACCTGGTATTTGTTCCTCACTTCATCATCCTTCAACTTGTTGATCTTGATTTGCTGTCTTAACCTTCTATCCATACCTCTCACCCTTCTCTCCACCTTCAGCTTAATCTTCAGAAGCACAAGGTAATGGTCACTCCCAACTCTGCACCTCTCACCGCCTTTACATCGACCACCTGCTTCCTATACTCCTTTCCAATCAGGAAGTAATCAATAAGTGACCTGAGCCCTCTTCCTCTACATTCCCATATTCAAGTTTACTTATTATAAAAATATTATTGCCAAGTAAACAAATTAACAAATAAAGAAATGAGAAAACTCCAAGGATTACCATTATGCTTGATTGATTGATTGAGTGATGGATGGTCATGTACTTATATAGCTATAGGCATGTGACGAGGAGATCAGTGAGCTATATATATATAACAACATGCCAAGTTGTATGTACTGTGTATTATTCGTATATACAATGATATCGATAATGAAATTCGACTGCCATTGTCCCTAATGGAAGGGCTCGGGCACGCATATATACAATGAGCAGATCGAAGCTCTCTGACGCTGTCGACTTTGAAATGGGGTGCTAGTCTGCTTGCACTTTGCCATGCATGAAAAGACAATTGCAAGCTACTGCTTTGTCGAAATGGCAGCAATTATAATGCTGTTTATAATCAAGGAATGTACGTTGTACAGTTGCTTCAGAGTTAATTTCTTGTCCTGTTCACATGCAGATTACACGCAGCAATTATCCTCATGCATGATCATAGCATAGGAACAACCGCATCTTACGTGCCGTACACCGTTGGAATTCACAGGAGACTCCACCGTTCCCCATACTTTAATCTCTCCACCGTTCCCCCATACTTTAATCTCTCCACCGTTCCCCCATACTTTAATCTCTCCACCGTTCCCCCATACTTTAATCTCTCCACCGTTCCCCATACTTTAATCTCTCCACCGTTCCCCCATACTTTAATCTCTCCACCGTTCCCCCATACTTTAATCTCTCCACCGTTCCCCCATACTTTAATCTCTCCACCGTTCCCCCATACTTTAATCTCTCCACCGTTCCCCCATACTTTAATCTCTCCACCGTTCCCCATACTTTAATCTCTCCACCGTTCCCCCATACTTTAATCTCTCCACCGTTCCCCCATACTTTAATCTCTCCACCGTTCCCCAATACTTTAATCTCTCCACCGTTCCCCAATACTTTAATCTCTCCACCGTTCTCCAATACCTTAATCACGTGAGTGATTGTAGCATACTGTGTGCATATATACGGGACACGAACCCTGAAACGACTGTACCTACTCTATTCTATATATATAGTGTTAGCTACATTTAACTAACGTACGTACGTAGGAGAGCTTATATTTAGTGCACATGTACGTACGATATAGGCTGAGTTAATGCACCTGTGAATCGTGCACGTTTGTGTCAAGTGTACACACACACACACACACACACACACACACACACACACACACACACACACACACACACACACACACACACACACACACACACACACACACACACACACACACACACATGCACACAGACACACACACACACACACACACACACACACACACACACACACACACACACACACACACACACACACACACACACACACACACACACACACACACACACACACACACACACACACACACAGACACAAGTATGTGTTTAGTCTGCTTACATGCCACATATGCTAGGACATCGTCATGCAATGTGCATACACATACATCATATGACAATGTTATGACAGTATAGCACACAAGACACCAAAGGAATGTCATAGCAGCACAAACACTGTCTGTGTGGGCGGGGCAGGGGCATGGGGAGAGGCTGACAGTACACATACGTAGGTGTGAGTAGGCAGGTTCAACTATGTCATTGTATGCAAGTTCTCCTTGCCTACACAAATCAGCCTAGCACATTCAGCAAGATGGGGATAGCAATCATTGCTGCCACAGCCAGCATCGCTTGATATGTTTCACACACTCTCCACTTGTCACCATCACTCTCTCTGCGGGGAGAGCTCTCATATGGGACTTTCTGCAGCGGGGGTTACAAGTAAAGGTGTTCAACACATACACATACATACACTGCAGCCCCTAATTATGCAGCCGCGTTGCCACTAGCAGGCTGCACAGCACACGTCACTCGAGAGGTATACATGCGTGCGTGTGTGCACATGCAGAGTCTCCAAACAAAGCCAAATGAGCTATTACGTCCGTCCTTACCAAATGGTCGTGTTCATCCAATTGCTTTGCTTGCTGGCCCATTTGTGCGCTGACTGCCTTTGGCTCTTCTGCTGTCTGCTCTCCTACCATGCTCGCCACTCCTTCTCCTTCTTTAAGTGGTGTGGTGAGGTTGTAGTCCGGCAGAAGTGCATCCATCAACTCTACGGGCCGCTGGCAGCCAAAGAAGTCAGTCACTAGCACCTGAAGGGAGGATGGGAGGAAAGGGAGCGGAGGGAGGATGGGAGGGAAGGGAGTGGAGGGAGGATGGGAGGGAAGGGAGTGGAGGGAGGATGGGAGGAAAGGGAGTGGAGGGAGGATGGGAGGAAAGGGAGT
>OX465043.1:2463753-2480058 GCA_949841015.1 Aplysina aerophoba
GTGACCTGCAGCAAAGAACAGGGACAAGGCAGCAAAAATGCCTAACCACACCAACATCAACCACACCACCATCGACCACACCACCATCAACCACACCACCATCGACCACACCACCATCGACCACACCACCATCGACCACACCACCATCGACCACACCACCATCGACCACACCACCATCGACCACACCACCATCGACCACACCACCATCGACCACACCACCATCGAACACACCACCATCGAACACACCACCATCGACCACACCACCATCAACCACACCACCATCGACCACACCACCATCAACCACACCACCATCGACCACACTACCATCAACCACACCACCATTAACCACACCAACTGTACTTGTCATAGTGAAGATTTGGCACTGACTGCACTGACTCAACAGTGACGTAGCAGGAGACAGCTAATAGTCAGCACACCATTTTTGCCACTAGCCTTCTCCCAACTGTCTACGGTACCAACTAATGCGTGGAGAGTTATTGAGCGATAGTGCAGCCACTGGAGTTTATAAACAATCTACATATATCCAGGATGTTTCGATCCGTAGACCTTTCTCAGCTGGCATAAAACAGTTTTATGCTCACTCAATAACTCACCCTTAATTAACTGTACCCAGCAACGAGCCTGTACTAAGTCACCCACTAATGCCTTAGACCATTGACTGTTTCTGTCCACTTTTTTACTTCAACAGTCACTGTCAAGTCTACGGCACTCTACAATGGGGCCCTGTAACATCATCATCATTAATACGTTGTGTGTCAATAACAGGGGGCTGTTTCAGAAAAAGGATCATTGGTTGGCTAAACTGCAGATTGTTCAATTTGTCCTGACCAAAAACAGTGATCTGTTAGTTAGTGTCAAGTGCCTTTCTTCTACGCATGTCGTAGTCCTCTGGAGGTCACTCAGCATCAGAGCGCAGGCAGAGCTGCCAAATATACATTGGCACTCAAATCGCTGCCTTATTAATGTGCTGCAATGCCAGTTCAGGGGATGCCACCCCTCATCCAAGGCCACCACATGTAGCTGGCACATGGTTCTTTGGGTGAGGTCACATTGCCTCACACTGTCTTTATGTCATTGTCTGAGTGGTGATAGTCAATCCATTGCTTCAGGATTTCCTGGCAACGTCTTCATACATACAAACATAGATATACCTACATAGCACATGCTGCCTATACCTGTGCCACTGGCGAGCAGTGGTATTCCACAAATAGACCTTACAGCACATTGACACCACCGGCAGTTTCAATGGCAGTGTGTGCCAGCTTGAGAGGCAGCCAGAACATTACAACATGCTGCATGCACAAGATGAACTGGTATCATCAGAGTGGTATTCTGGCTGAAAGAGATAGAACTTCTCAGTCTACAGCATCTCTGTTGTTCCCTTCTCATGGGAATGCAGAATAGGCTTCACTAGAGGCAAGCACACTGCACCGTTTCACTGTGGGTGTGGCCTCCAGTAGTCATGTGCACAGGGCCACAAGTCATTCGCCCATAACCAGGACCACACAACTCTATGTTGTACAACCTATATGGACTATATGGTCATGTGCACACACACCTCATAACCCCTGTAATCCACTTCAATGTCTTCCCCATATATGTCAATTTGATTTCGCGCATCATTGACAATGGTAGCTATGAGGAGAAAGAATAATAGTGTAATGGTAATCCATACCCCTCCTTGTGATTTTATTGACCCTTTCCAGGCCATCTCGAGGAAGGAATAAAGTAAGGGTCACCAGTTAGGAGGATATGACATCACTAGTGCCACTTTGACCCATGGGTGACGGTCATGTACCATGCTGTCTATGTACAAATGTTTGCACAACGGCCTTTATTTCCAAGTTCATACAATCAGCCAACAGTCATGAAAGCAAACAGACCAGCTTTGTGCAAGAGTGATGGAGAGGAAACCTATCGAGGAACTGCATGTGTTACAGGCATGAATGCAAAGGCTTCAGAGATACAATACGTTAAAAGATAGCCACATACATACATAGATTAAAGAATAATATCTCTAAGCTGCTACTAGGCACAGTCGGGGATACATAATGGCCCACTAACAAGGCACAAGGCAAACAGTTTAGCGATGTTCAGGTCTCCAGTTCCCGATATGTATCTGATGGACTAAAGGAGCCTTAAGGCCAGTAAAGCCTTTGCTTAGAAACTTGATTTACTGAGCAATCATGTAGCAGTAAACCAGCAGTAGTACGACGCTTTGACCATGAAGGTCTTTGTCAGTTAAAAGTTGAAACATCTTACTACTGGACTGCTACCTAATTGCTCAGTAAATCATGTTTCTAGGTATGCTTTGTGTGGCATGAGCCTCTATGACATCAAAGGCTTTGCTAATCTTGTTGAGGTCCACCGCACCACGTGCCAAACTGAAGGTGGGCTGTTGTATAGATCTCTTGGGAGATGAACTGCAATGGCTCTCACAGCACCTGCCATATGTGTCCTGCAAGCCATGCACACATGAAGCCATGGCACCTGGTGACCTCAGGGTGACCAAGAGGATGCAGAACATCCCATATTGCCTGAGAAAGAAGCAGGCCAAGGAGGAAGGGGGAGGGAAGTAGCATGCTCAGTGGGTGTAGTTCCTCATGGTAGATCTAATTAGGCACCAGCTGACTGGAGGTAAATGGATCAGCCAAGGAAACGCACAAGGTAGTCAACACTGAGGCCAGGCAGACCTTGTCACCCAAGACTGAGTGTAAACTGTGGGTGGGCGACACGTGACAACAGCATGTACTTGCGCTTGTATGTAGACAACACATGTAAGTGTAACAGTACCTATAGGTACACTGGTTTGCTTCCACTGGCACATGTAGACTAATTAAGGAGAGGGGCGGAGGGTGTGGCCACAACACTGCAACATTACTCAAAGTGGACATCTATTTACATAATACAGCAGTCCACACAATCTTGCAGCTACTTCCAAAATCTCCAATGCCCAATTACCTACACAGTAGATCGGGCAACCCCATGTACACCCCCAGCCAATGCCCACAGTAAGTGCAAGGTAGGGTAAACACTGAAGTTGGTCACAAAGTCGGTTTGCGGTTGATAATTATACATTGCAGTACGTACAGGTCTAATGTATGCACAGTGGAACCTCTCTATAGAGGATACCATTGTGACCCAGCTGGCTGTCCTGTATAGAGAGGTGTCCCTAATTCAGAGATAGAATGGTACACAGCTCTATGTGGTTGGGACTGCAGACAGTGTCCTCATTAGAGAGGTATCCCTTAATCAGAGTGTCCTTTATAGAGAGGTTCCACTGTAATGCATAAATACAGTGAACCCCTTTGTCTCATCACTCGTAACAACGCAGATGTTCCGCCATGTGCTGTAGCCCCATCAGAGTATACCATAATGCACATGCACCAGCTGTAGAGTCACCTGCTACGCATAGCAGAGGTCCTACTATTATGTAGCACAGGTCTACAGTACTGTATTCTGTATATACTCTATATACTGTATTCTCTGTATATACTCTATATACTGTATTCTCTGTATATACTCTATATACTGTATTCTCTGTATATACTCTATATACTGTATTCTCTGTATATACGTACTCTATATACTGTATTCTCTGTATATACTCTATATACTGTATTCTCTGTATATACGTACTCTATATACTGTATTCTCTGTATATACTCTATATACTGTATTCTCTGTTGGAGGCCATAGCACGTCGTTAATACTACAGCCTTGACCTACGTGTATGTAATCAACGTTAGATAGAATCACTGCTATTGAACACATAATATATAGCTATAGATCCACCACATATTTCTGTTGTAATGGCAATGTTAGCTTGTGGAAATGTGTGTACTTCACCTGGTTTGGGGTTCCGTGGGTTGCAAGACATGTCATCGGCCAGCATGAGGATAATGTGGCTGTATACACACACACACACAAACACACACATACACACACACACACACACACACACACACACACACACACACACACACACACACACACATACACACACACACACACACACACACACACACACACACACACACACACACACACACACACACAAGCACAGGCAGACAAGAGAGAAAGAGAGAGAGAGAGAAAGGAAATGCAAGGAACAGCAGATCTGATTATAAGCTCTGCTACTGCATCACTCATCACACAAAGCAGTGCCCTACCATCCATCCTATTCTTGCTACATCTGCTAAGCCAAAGTGATGACATATATAAACATTTCCATGTCCTCAGACAGGGGCACACCCTATACCACATGCATGCATATGTTATGGGACACCATCAAGTTACAGTGGAGGAAGACTAACAGGGCACTACCAGAATAGGTCAGGCCAAATTTGGCCTTGTACACCACAGAGAGAGCTGTGTGTGGGGGCACACGGCAGTTGGGTGGTAGGGACAGCAACGAGGTGCACCATACATGTGCACGTGTACATATGTACACAGGAGCATGTGAAGATAGGCAGTGTGTGGCATTGCCAAGACGGAGAGGAATGCACCTATCAGCGTTGCAGCAGGGGTTGATTAGTCCTGCCTTATCCACTACAGTGGTTGTGAAAATAGTGCAGAAGGCGACCACAGCACACACACACATACACAAATACACACACACACATGTACACACACACGCACACACACACACACACATGTACACACACACGCACACACACACACGTACACACGTACACACGCACGCACGCACGCACACACACACGCACGCACACACACACGTACACACGCACGCACACACGTACACACGCACGCACGCACGCACGCACGCACGCACACACAGGCAGGTGCAAGGTGCACTGGAGGTGCACATGCCTTACCTGTCCGGGATGCCGAGACGCTTAACACTCCTGTAAATGGATAGCGTGTTGGCTACATGTCTGTAATTGAACCAGTACCGCGAGGAGCAGATCTGTGGAGCAAGTGTGGGAACAAGGCAGAATTAGCTACTCTGGTCGCACTTTTGAAATGAGCGCGCAATCACTCGGTACTTAAGCCTCACAAGAACTGCCCAGTTGTTCGTATGTCCACTCCTGAAGTCATCGCCGAAACAAGACGCGTAACTCGCACACAAAAACAGGAAAGCACAACATACACCACAGCCGCCGGCCATTTTCCACTATGTAAGGGGATTCCCCTTCCTGTGACCCTTCGCACCGGCAAGGCAGTTAACCCCAGACGCACGCCCACACAAAAGTCCAGTCATGTGTGTGTCTGTCATTAACCATGCCCTGTACTTATCATAAGCATCTGATTCAGTGCTATGCTGTCATGAATTTTTTATGCCTCCAGAATCATTGTATGACTCACGTTTATTTTCTATTCCCTACATTATTATGTTGACAAGGGCAGTGCGCATGTGTGCCTATATACCATCGGTTCTATGTAGTTTCTATATATATATATATATATATACCCTACAATGGAATAAATAATTCATAATAATAAAAGTATTTCCACAGCTGGTTGGCTACAATTTATGCATAAATTACACCCAAGAAACAGTTGCAATACACACACTGAAAACTGAGCGATTTGGAGCTGTGCCTTAGGAGCATACACCTGGACCTGCATAGACAAGCAAAGCAGACAACCACTCGTGAGTGAAGTGCTAATGAGTTGCTACTTTAAAGTCCTTTAATCCTCTAGTCTAAAGTCCTTAGCTTCCTCTGGGTCTTTCAATTTTGCTACTTAACTTTTCGTGTGTTCTATGCAAAATACTTTGATGCAATGATAACCATACCTGTTTTATTTAGTCATACCTTTGATCATGAACAACAATTTACAATAGAAGCCAAGATTCAAAGATCTTTTGCCCCTTCCTATCAATCACTATCTCAGATCTCAAGAGCATGCATAAGATTAAGGTATAAAGGGCAGTGAACAAGTGATTTAGCTGGGTTAATGGAGTCCAGTGGAGAGAATGTTGGGCATGCATTAGCACACTACACATACAGAACTTTAAATACCTTCCCAAGACAGTGAACATCTGAGCCACAGTGCACTGCCCCTTATATATGATATATATGATATATATGATATATGATGAATCCAGTGCATGGCACATACTGGCACTGGTTAGGAGAATGTGTTTCCTTTGATGTGCTGAAGTTGATGTACAGACAATAACAGCAGACATTGTCCATGGAGGCATAACCACAATGGTAAAAAGGGACTAGGTAATTCTGACATGATTGAGGTTCGTACACACTAGCCAAAAGAGTCACATATTTCAGACGTTTTGGCAGCCTTCACTGTTGAAGGTAGCCAAAGGCTGCCGAAACGTCTGAAATTTGTGACTCTTTTGGCTAGTGTGAATGAACCTCAATCAATAGTAAAAAGGTGGCAATAATGACAAACTGAACCATATGTAAAGAAGGGTTTAGATTATGACCCAACAATCGTATGCACAACCAGTTTCCAATGCCACTTAGCATCTCCAGTTTCAAATATACTGGTACAAGAAATAGATAATAGCCAAGGAAGGAACAACAGGATTACCATGTTTCAAGCATTTGTGTCACTTTGTCTCACATAAAGCGAATGGAGGCTTTATGGAACACAGGGCCAGCTTTGACCAATACAAGGAGACCTTCTCATATGGTCCATTGCTACCTTGACTTGACTATGCATGTACCAGTGACAAAAAGACACAACGAAGCACAGGAAGCATCGACAGTGTGCCCAGAAACCCTCCAATTTACTTCAGTGTGCTTTGTCTGTTCACCTACAGCTGTGAAGGGCGTCTTGCATTGTGTGTGGCATTTTGCTTAACTGTTCATTACAGCTCTCCAGAGGGTTGGGCCTGCAAAGACACACATGTACAGGAATACATGAAAGTCGGCAGGAAACCACACATTTAAGATGCAACCTTGTATTCGTATGCACATCATGAAGCGATTATAATAATCATTTGTTGCGAATACGTATTTTTGTATGCATCACGTGCAGTGTTGCCCTATACGACGTCTCACTTGTCACATGTTTACACGTGCAGCATCCAGTATGCTTACTGGTCCTATATTGATCATAGCTACAACAGACTAGACTAGACTGGGGGCTCCATGCCATGAGCACCTGTCACTCACCGACTCGCAGAGTAGCTACAATTCCTACGAACAAGATCAGATTTATCAACGTGCTTTTTCTGGCCGACTTCTGGATAAACTGCATCTGCTCCTCATCAGAAAACTCCATACCGTCTCCTTCCAATCCCAGCATGCTGCCTCACCACTGGCGTCACTAATGCGTTAAAACACGTTAGCGCGTGAACGGAGATAGAAAATGGTTTGCGAAGTGAACTCCACGCGGTTGTGAGGTAATGCATACCGCAGCCGATGTAGGAAGCCGTCGAAGAATGCCCTGATAAAGTATATATTGCTCTGTGCTCCAAACGATGTTGATCAGTGGAGGTAAAGGCAATGGAGCAACGGAATCGAACCGCGATGGACGAGGATCCGTCTCTGGTTGTGGACACAACGGGCGGCATTGTGACCGCTGTCGTCATTCTTGCTCTGATATTTATGGTAATTATTGGCTTGTTAGCTTGTACTCTGTGGATTAAACTAAAGCAGAGGCGGAGAGACATGGAGCAAGCTCGCGACGATTTGGAAGCAGGGAGTCATTCAAGCGGCCGTGTGGGGTTGACGATCTTGCGCGGTGAGTCCTTCAAGCGAGTAGGAGCTTTAAGAACTGTGGACAACGAACGGCATACCGTGCTTCCCACTACAAATTGCTCCGACTCAAGCAACAGGACGAGCAGCGCGTGCTCCTCTGAAGGCAGCCTACCAGGCGTCATAACGAGGATTAGCCCGTATGCGGTGTCGCGATCGCTACGGGAAGGGGCGGACCGCAACGCAGCAGTACGATCGCTTGAAAGTCAACTGAGGTCGATGAACGATGACGACTACAGCGAGATTGATGACGAGGGGCATGTAGTCGAGCCAATGCCATACCTGATGCCGATCAGCAGTCAGAGCAGTGTTTCTGACAGTGAGCAGCTCGGTGAGGGAGACTTGGGCGGCAGAGGGGTCCGCAGAGAAGGGTGGAGAGATAACGGGACGTATTCGCAGCTGTATGCTAGTTTGGAGCAACATTACTACCAATATGAATCATCACCAGATGAGGAGATCAATATTTTCGCCTCCAATGGTGAGGTTTTGTCCCCAGGTACAACAGACTACCATCTCCAATCCCCTTGCTATGAATCAACCTTGCTGATGCGATTGCAGAGTATGAACATCCTTCAGGTGGATAGCACACATGTCACACTGTTGCGGGAACTGGGCAACGGTCACTTTGGGAAGGTGTACCTCGGCGAGACTGTTGAACTTAGTCTTAAAGACCTTAGCATTGATGATACAGACGACGACACTAATGTGTCGGTATTGGTAGCAGTGAAGGTATTGAAGGAGAATTCTCCACTTGATACACAGTCTGCTTTTGTAAAGGAGGTGAAGCTGATGTCTGGCCTGTCCCACCACCACATTGTCAACTTGCTGGGAGTGTGTACGACAGGGATCCCCTTCATGGTGATGGAATACATGATCCACGGGGACCTCAAACACTACCTGCAGAAATTTACCCTGTCACATGGTGAAACTACAGCTCGCATGAAGTTGATCAATGCAACAATATTGATCAAGATGGCTGCTCAGATTGCTGATGGCATGCAGTATCTGGCCTCCATCAACTTGGTCCACAGGGACCTGGCTGCAAGGAATTGTCTAGTGGGGGCCAACAATGTGGTAAAAGTGGCAGATTTTGGGATGACACGATGCCTGCATTACAGCCGCGACTCCAACACTGTCTTGCCCCTTCGTCACATCCCCTATGAATGCTTTCAAGGAAATTTCTCAGAGAAATCAGATGTATGGTCGTTTGGCGTCACAGTTTGGGAAATCTTCACCTTGGGCAAGCAGCTGCCGTACGACACCTTCAACAACAGGGGACTGGTAGAAGATGCCCTCAAAGGGCCAAAGCGAACACTACTAACCCGGCCCCAGCACTGCCCAGAGGAAGTGTATGCCCTGCTCGAGAGGTGCTGCTGGAAGCACAGACCGGAGGAACGACCGTGCTTCAAGCAACTGCATGGAATGATTAATGACATTTTGAACAAGCGACTGGACTGTACATAGGCCCGTAATGTATACAGGTGCTTGTGACAAACAGTTGACAGTGTACATATATTTTACAACTGACAACATGATCAGTGATGTGCATATTCACTTACTGCTGCATGTTCATGCCTTTTATGGAAATGTGTAGTGTGTGTAAAATGACAAGAATGTCAATGCTTGGAGACTGTTTTCGCACGAGTGACTTATTTGTATGCATTATTTTGGTACATATTTGGTGTCAATCTATGTACTGTTTTCAATATTGCATGCATGATCAATTAAATCACATGACTTGTGTGACCAGTATACAGCAATACATTATATAGCAATAAACAGCATGATGTGGTGTAGGCATATTATAATAATTAGGCTCAACTATATATGTACATGCATCACTCAACACGTACACACACCAAATTATATAATATAATATATAATATATCTGTAGACAAAACAAAATACTATATACAGCATATAATTATATAATATACACCACTGATGACATAATGTAGAAAATATTATATACATACGAACTTATGTACATAATACTGTAACTGTTGTGTATATATACAGCTAGTGCAAGTTGCAATTTACCCCACTATATACCTATATAATATATATATGTATATATGTATATATACTTCTTTACATTTTATACGTACATGATGTGGACATATTATATCATTTCTATGTACGTATGCGTACATGCATACTGAACAATGAACCAATACTATAATTAATATTTATGGTGTTGACTGCACAGAGTATGAACTTTGAGACATAATATGATACATGCAACAATAGTGTCCAAACTAGTTCTATACATAGTGCTGTGAACAGAGTGAGCTAGGTACATAAGAGTACAAAGTAACAAGGCTATTAAACCTAAAAAGTCCAGGGGTTAAAATACCATGTATGTATGTATGTATGTACAGGGTTAACTCTATATACTGTTGAGCCACAGCTGTGATGTGCTATGAGGTGTACTTGGAGGGGCTTCCGCTGAGATCACTGAACATGTTGACATAGGAGGACTTGAGGAGGGAGACATAGTTCTGGAGGCTCTTGTGGGCATTCTCTGCTTGTTCACAACGCAGCTTCATCTCTGTCATGCGCGACGAGTGCCTCCTTTCAGCCTGTCAGTGAGGAGAAGCACAGCAGAATGTCACCAAGTGCGCACATTGTCAGATCTGTAGCATCCTACACACACACACACATACACACACACACACACACACACACACACACACACACACACACACACACACATACACACACACACACACACACATACACACACACACACACACACACACACACACATACACACACACACACACACACATACACACACACACACACACACACATTGCCATTATAGTGTTATGTGCATTGTACTGTCAGCAAGACAGACATGGGCTCACTCACATCTTCTTTTGTCTTGCGCATCTGGCTAAGTGAGAGGTTGGCACGGCTCAGCTGTGACTCCAAGTCAGCAACACGACCAAGGTTAGTTCTCTCCTATGACAAAGAAAGGAAGGGGGAAACAGGAGAGGGGAGGGGCGCGTAGGGAAGCGTTGGTTTATATGCATGTATGTACATACAGTACATCATGAGATGACCAATATTAGTCTTCCTCTTCAAGCAGTTTGTATTATTGTGCTGCTCTCCCTGTTATGGTGTCATACGTATGTATGTATGTATGTACGTATGTACAAACATACATACATACATACATGCGTACGTACATGTACTATTGATTCAGTGCATTAGACATGAATATACGTATGTGTGCTCATGTGTGGGCGTATGTGTGCGCATACATGCATGCGTACCTTCAAAGTAAACTCAGCAATGAGTTTGGTCTGCTCAGCTATTCTATTATCTTGCTCAAGCAGCCTCTCCTTGGCATCCCTCAACTGTACCTCTGCAGTCTGAACAACACATGTACGAACACAAGGACACAGGTGCACAGTGAAGCAACTGGCTGCATAGTGCAAGTGCCATATACAATATACAGCACACACATATGTATGTACATACGTATAGCATGTATGTACGTATGTACGTACGTATATGTATGAATGTATGTTTTAGGTATGGGAGCTTAGATGCCTACGTACAGTATATACATACAGACATACGTATGTGTGTGGGTGCAGACAGATGTTTGAGTGGCTGGGGTCCTAACAAACCCAGCGTGCAAAGCGTGTATGTACACAGTACTACACACCAGTACAGTGTCTACGAGTGTGTACCTTCAGAGCTTCCTCCACGGGCCCCAGCCCTGCCAGCTGCTGCTGCAGTTTGATACGCACCTGTGCACAGAACAACACAAAGTTGTCAAACAGAGGAGACAGCACAAAGTTCACAGACACAGTAACTGCACAGTAACAACGCTTTCAACCCTAACCCTTCAATACAAAAGTACAAGGTTCCCTACCAGCAAGAAATGCTAGTAAGCCAGCAAACATCCAGCTACAACAGCTGGCAGGCATCCCAGAGGGTGGGCGCTGCCATTTATGGTTTGGAGATGTGTAATGAAACTTGAGATGACAGATAACAAGAAGACAGAAGGCAGTCTGTGTTGCCCACTAAGGGCCCATGGTTCAGCAAATCCTTTGAGTACAACTCCCATCCACGTATGTAGCATTACTGTGAGACTGTGAGGTCCACCCTTGGCACCACTGCCTTCAACTAATCTGTGAAGCAACTCCAGAGCACAGCAAGACAGAAGTACTAGATGTTGAGGAAGCTTCTCTGGCTGGGTTGTACTGTACCACTCAGGCTTCTGACAAACGTATGGACGTGTGTATTTCTCCACGACTCAACGTTTTACTTCTCAACTTTTGGTTGGTAATGTTTCAACTTTTGGTTGGTGACTTCTCAAGTTTAGGTCGGTGACTTCCATGAGAGAACCTGAGTAACCTTTTATGATGGTATGCTTGCAATGCTCTGTACACTACAGGCTAGGTGTAGGCAAAGCTATCAATTTGGAGTGCCACATCATCTATGTACGTAGGTGAGCATGATGCAGCTGTGGTACTGAGTGCCCATCCAGCTCCATCAGCAGAAACAGAGATTGAGTGCATTAATGATTAGCAATGAATATGGGAATGTCAATGGATTTTAATGAAGTCACCCTACATCAAGGGGTGACAACAAAGTGCTTTGTAAGTGATTGAGCCTAAGAAGATGCCTCCTCTCATAGGTGTACCAATGAGTTACACACTAGTAATTCTGATAACATTCCTACAGTGGAGTGTCCCCTGGGCATCACAGTGTGGGGATTGGAACAGGCCACAGGCTTCAGAGGGCACAAGGCAGGAAGTGAGGCTGAGGTAAGCAAACAACCCATGATTGAAAGGCGCCACTTATAAGGTTACCTCAGACCCTACATGGCTTCATCACACTGTGTGCAGGCCTGCCCATCTACAGACATGTGCACAAGAGGGGGTGGGGTGTTGTAATGTAAGGTAAGAGTGGACATGTGCACAAGAGGGGGTGTTGTAATGTAAGGTAAGAGTGGGATAATATTATGCACTTCAAAATGATAGGCCCTCTATCTGACCATTCAGCTAATAGGTAGGTGCACCAAACCACACACCCTACTTTATGTCACCGGAGAACAACCTAACACAACAGGAGGTGGTCCTGTTGTGGCTACAAGGAGGGGTTAAGAGGCGGGTTGCAGCCTCGGAGAGACCTCTCACAATACAGGGCCTCCTCTGGCACAGCCCAGGCACCTTTCAGCCTTAGCCCACCCAAAAGGGGAGAGAGGTTGGATCATGCACACAAGAGGGAAAAGAAGAGCCCAAGACTGAGAGCAATGACCGGAATGACAGCCGTCACTGCTAGTGAGGGGGAGGGCACAAGGACCTGCATGCGCATCCGGTGGAGGATGTTCTGGGCAGGTCGGCAGCCAACAGCACAGACCATCGCTGGCTTTACTATGTACCATATACGCATATGAACATGCTACGTATGTATATAGTGAGCATTTTATAGAGACCATATAGCATATACGTAGGTACTACCTTCGTAATTCAACACAGACAAAGTCGTCATACACGCACACACACGCACACACACACACACACACACACACACACACACACACACACACACACACACACACACACACACACACACACACACACACACACACACACACACACACACACACACACACAGGAGGTTAGGCACTGCAGGGCTGCCACACAGCCTGGCTAAGCACCCCTGTGTACAGTACGTACGCAGGGGGCAGTCACTGTGACACTATGACTACATTCAGTGTGTATGTACAGTGTATGTGTGTGTGCATACACCAGTGCATACATATGCATGTGTACGCACCCTTTCAGTTTCAATGAAGCCCTCCTGTTTGGCCCTCTCTGTCTCCTGCTCCTGATGCTGCAACTGCCTACGCATCTCACTGCACTCATTGTGCAGCTTGTCCGTCTGAGTGTGAGTGTGAGGGGTGTGAGGGGGAAGGGGTGTGAGAGGGGGACGGGTGTGTGAGGGGGATGGGTGTGTGAGGGGGGAGGGGTGTGAGGGGGAAGGGGTGTGAGAGGGAAGGGGTGTGAGGGGGGAGGGGTGTGTGAGGGGAGGGGTGTGAGGGGTGTGAGGGGGAAGGGGTGTGAGGGGGAAGGGGTGTGAGGGGGAAGGGGTGTGAGGGGGAGGGGTGTGAGGGGAAGGGGTGTGAGGGGGAGGGGTGTGAGGGGTGTGAGGGGGAAGGGGTGTGAGGGGGAAGGGGTGTGAGGGGGAAGGGGTGTGAGGGGGAAGGGGTGTGAGGGGAAGGGGTGTGAGGGGGAGGGGTGTGAGGGGGAAGGGGTGTGAGAGGGGGACGGGTGTGTGAGGGGGGAGGGGTGTGAGGGGGAGGGGTGTGTGAGGGGAGGGGTGTAGAGAAGAGGGAAGGAACAGTTACAGGGAGTGGCACTTAATGGAAATGTGAGAGACTGGCATTGCACAATGGGTACAAAATGTGGGCACCTTACGGTGATAATAGATTACGCTTATGATGACTGGCACTACTGATACACCAATGATACGTGTTCCTTTGCCTGTACCTATGTAAGCTGAAAGGTGCCACTGGTATGTGTGGCTATGTAAGTACGAACGCACCTGTGACCTGTACTCCGTGGTGAGGCTCTCGTACTGAGCAACACTCGCTCTCAGCTGGGAGACCTCGGCTTTGAGTGAGGCAGTCTGAGGGTGGATGGGGGAGGACAGCAGATGGAGAGTGAGGTGCAGCAAGGCGAGGATGACCGTCACAAGTCGCACCGGAGGCCACACAGGTTTGGGAGGACAGTGAAGCAATGTATGTGCGTACGTATGTAGCTCAAAGCCGCACAAACCTGGCCAGTGCAGGCCGGCATACCTTCATGAAACTACACACATCATCGGCTGAAATTCAATGCCGAATGCACGCATAGGAGACAACACACATACGTATTAAGCCCCCACCCATTGTACATACATACCATATGTAATACACACACACGTACCTGGCTCTGTGAAGACACCTCTGCACTCTGCAGCTTCTCCTCAGCACATGCAAGGGATGCCTGCCATACAGAGTCACGGAGAGATACGTACAGGTCATGCAGCAGTGAAGGCGAGATAGCACGACAATCACAACCAGCCCAGGGTAGGTGATAGTGTTGCTACAACTGGCAGAGGCCACTGCTGTAGCAAGTTGCGCGGGCGGAATACAAGCATTGCTTGGATGCTTCAGGCGCCAAATCTTTCTCTCTGTGGGAAGCCATCGTACTGTAGCATTTTACCAAATCTGCCTTCACACACTCCTAAACAGTTGACTTTGATGTATGCTAGAGCAGCCCTTCTCTTTTAGGGAAGCCACGCACTCTCCCATTTCATACACGCTTGCCACCCGACACTGCACCTCTGCACGTGTACACACACACATACGCACGTACGTATGTAGCAGTCACACCAAATCCCCCCACCCCCGCCCCCGAAGTACATAGCCCCCCCCTGAACCAAAACAGCAAGACACACACACACACACACTGTGGAAGGTCCGACTAGTGCTTCACCCACACAGCTGTGTGTACACATATGTATCGTTTGTGAAACAACCAAAAACCCTCAATTCCCCCGTGATACGTAAGTCACTTTCATCAGCACCGTCCAAGTGGACTGCTACCAAACGTATGCCCATTGCCCAACATACGTACAGTGACGATACACAGATGCTACACACACACACATACGTAGGTATGCTCAAGCCCTACGTACGCACGTACCTTGAGTCTCTCATTCTCAATCTCAACCACATTGAGCTCCCTGGTCTTCTCTACAAGACGAGCATTCACAGCCTCCAAGGACAGCTGTAAAGGTTGGGCTTGGGTTAGTGAGTGCTTTTGAATATATATTGACCATGCTAACCAAGAGCCGTCTAAGATTAGACCACTCAGCACTCATGAGCGCGCACACACACACACACACACACACACACACACACACACACACACACACACACACACACACACACACACACACACACACACACACACACACACACACACGCACACGCACACGCACACGCACACACACATGACAGTATGTACGTACGTATACTGTGGTATGCAGTGGCTATGAGATGCACAGCAGGTCACATGGCACCCGGCCACGCTAGACCTATTCACTACAGACAATTGGTGTTTACTGGAGCACTGGGCAAAGTTGGGCAGGATGAAATGTCAATGCACATGCATGACCACAGCACCTTGCTTGTTTCTCTGGCTTCCCGACTCATATTCTCCATCTCACTTATCTTCCTGTGTGTGGAAGGGAAGCAGAGCAGCCATGACACTCCCTCCTCTCTGCTGCACACTCACTACCCTCTTATTTGGAGTGGCTGATTTCCTGAGCAGTGCTCACACAGACAGGAGACTATGGAGTGTGCCTAGCCACAGCAATGCACAACAGGACTTGGACAATAGGACTGTAACCAGTTTATACAGCAAAGGAGGAAGAGGATTGTACACAAACAGGCCAAGTTGAAGCCCCAGGGTGCACACACGTACGTACACGTACGTACGTATTACAAACAATTGTACATTTATGATGTACGTATTTACGTACAGTATGTACCCTGAATATTATACACTAGGCCCCCAGT
>OX465043.1:2480258-2517758 GCA_949841015.1 Aplysina aerophoba
GACAGAGCCCCCCTGAGCTTCAGCTTGTCCACCTGGGACTCTTCCAGCTGCTCCTTGAGACCCTGCAGCCAAAAGTGCACCCACAATGACTTCAATATCATTGTACACAGTAGTGTGTGTATGTACTGTACGTATGTACGTATAAACATGCATGCCTCACACCCCTACCTACACAGTGCACAGCTACGCACTTACGTAGGCAGTTAGCACACAAGATATGTACGTACATACGTATGTATGTATATGTACATACAGTTTTACCCGTACCAGAACCTCCACCTCCTTTTGTCGCAGCGATCGTCGTGAGTGATTCAACTCCTCCTGCTTCTCTCTCAGCTCCTCTTCATGCAGGGACCGATCCAAGTCAGCCTACACATGTCAGCCATACAGTGTGGGGAGCATGCACAACTCAGTATATCCCGCAATGCCCACCACCACCCACTGCTCTGCTGCACATGCCTCTAATGTAAAATGTATGCACATACATGTACGTACGTGTGTGTGCACATAAGTGTACGTGGGTACATACATAAGCACATATGTTTGAAGCTCACTATACCAGCACTGTATAAGGTATGGGCGTGTACGATGTGTACAGTACATATGTACATATGTACGTACGTACGTATGTGTGTACTACATACGTCCACCAGACTCTATTCAGGCACATCTAATCTGAATCAGTGGCTATCGCTCATGGTATCTACGCAAGCATTGCTGTGACCCAATGTACATACGTATCTAATGCACTGCAATTTCACAGCTGGTGATGCAGCCACTACAGGTGCATGGCACAGCACACACGACTCGTTCACAGATGAGTGGTGAATACCTCAGCTCTGAGGCTGTTCACTTCGTTGGTCAAACTTTTCACTTCCTTCCTGAGCTTCTGTTTGCCCCCGTTTTCCTGCAACAGATTATGTCCACGGCAAATTACCACATGCACACACACACACACACACACACACACACACACACACACACACACACACACACACACACACACACACACACACACACACACACACACATTCACACGTACAAACACACGTACACACACACATACACACACATATTATCCTACACAGCTACGTACGTACGTATATAGCTAGCAGGGATAAATGCCCCTACATATGTACACTACGTACGTACACTGAATATAATGCAGTGTCAGTGACTGAATAAGTCTTGTACGTACAAATACCAACATACGTACATACGTACGTACGTATGTTGGTATTTACGTATGTTCACAGATACAGCATAAGAGCTCGAGCTAACATGTCCACATACAAAGTGTGTACTTACGTAAAGCAGAGGTCTCAAGCACAACTCGAAGGCTATACGTACATACGTATGTATGTATTAAACAGTTCACATGCACTGAAACCCAGGCTGCCTTAGTTTAAGATGAGGAAGCTGCCGGTGTACGAGTTATGAGCGCACAGTTTATTCGTACGTACATATGTGCACGTGCTGATTCAGAAAGCACTACTCTGTCTTACAGGCCCAGGGTATCACTAGAGGCCTTTACAGCATGACAAACCCTAACAAACAGGGTCAATATACACACATGTACGTACGTACGTAAGTTGATCATTGCACATCCACTCACTACCACAATCCTGGCATTTCCTGACCCACTGCTGCCCAGGTCTTCCACAGTCAGCACTGTGTCTCCATCCTCCACGGCTGGGCTGATCTCCAGGAGATGGGAGGGACTCTGCAGAAACAACACAACCCCAAATACACTATGTACGTACATACGTACATACACTACAGTAGATGCTGCTGTATGCCACCTCGGCACACACAATTGACAGGTCCACCCACAGGTAACTACGTACGTACGTAAGTATGTATGTATGTATGTATGTATGTATGTATGTATGTATGTATGTATGTATGGGCACACATAGACCACTATGATGTACATACGTACGTGTGTATGTACATACGTACGTATGTTCATGCGTATGTACATATCCACCTGCCCATACATTGTTTGAGCACAAGCTACGTATACATACATACGTACATACGTACATACGTACATACGCACCTTCCATGTCATGGTGCTGCGTGTGCTTTTCCCAGGGGGTGGCACCCAGGGGCCTTGGTGAGTGGAGGACTCGACAAACTGCTGCGCCCTCATACGCTGGCCGGAGGACCTGAGATGCTCAGTCGCCCGCAGACTCTGAAAATGGGGAGCACACAGTAACATACACTAGACCAAACGTTATTAAAACACAAACCAATTCACCCAATTGCCCACTGTCTCTCTCCCACCTTCACTAGTGGAGGTGATCACTTACAGGTCTCCCCGCTGACATTTCCGCAAAAGACTTGGCCAACCGTTGACTAGTGGTCATCTTTTTCTGAGAGGACAAATGCACAAGACACACAGACGTACGTACATTCACACCTGTTACCCCATATGTACTAGCCAGTAGGCCCGTGTGAGTGTTGGTCTGTGGGCAGTAGCGATCTGTACTGCACCAAAGGCCAGTGGCTTGCACGTGCGGGGAAGGGAGTCTAAGTATGCCGGTTTGTGTAGATATACATACCTCTGTACCATTTGACTAGAAGGAGGGAACTGCAGCAGTTCTACCTCAGAGACAGGATGTAGGATTAAGTCTGTGTGGAGAACGTAGCCCGTCCCGTTACACCATTTAGTACACTACCTTGTGGATATTGCATTCTCCCACGCGAAATACACAGAAGCCTTCACTGATAGTCACCAAACGATTGAAAGACGCATCATCGCTCGTCAACAGACCTTCACGCAATTGTACTTGACACAAACCGGGTGGACGCAAACGTGCGGAAAGTCGCTCGCTGTCGACAGCACCACAAAAGAGAGTCGCAGCAGCAGCACCAGTGTGTTAGTGTATGCTAATACCGGTAGCCGGGGCACGCACCTTGGGCGATACGTGCACGTGGACCGGTGCGTTTCTCCCGATATGCAGGTGGAGAGGAGGTGAGGATCTGTCCATCCTTTCTTCGCGGTCTCCAATCCTTCTTGCAAGGCTTTCAGGGCGATCCTGCTAGGTGTACAGAGGGCTTCGCACCAACACCTTGTTACCCAGCAACGTGCTCCTTTCGCGTGGGTTTGCGTTTGTTGTCAGGGACTTTTATGACGGGAATTCCCTTTGTCAGGTGTAAATGGGGCTCCTGAATTGGCCGGTCGTATAACGATGTTGGAGGAAGAAGTACCTAACAATGGTTAGACGGTTCACATAGCCCCTGATTCCCATGGCCAAGAACGAAGGAGAGGCGGTCATATCCTTCTGCCGGCAAATGTCCCATGTTAAGCATCGGTTTGCCGTGGACTATGAGCCGCCCTTCCTCGTGCAGCCCTTATATGGTAGACCAGCATCAGCTCCATGATGGTAAGCACGTCTACGTGTGTCTCTGTCTCTTCTCTTGCATGCATCCTTTCTACATGCAACCTTAATCAGCGTCAACTGAGTAAGCGCTGTTGTATGTGTATCTGTGTCTGTCATTTCTTGCATGCAGGAGTCAATGCCTTGTTCCATGGAAGGACCCTGAAGTGAGTATTCACACGTGCACGTGTATACATGCAGACTGTATCCTTCATCCATCAGCCTAATGAGGTGAGTAAGCACTGCTGCATACGTAACTGTCTCCGTCTGTCCCTTGGTGCAGGAGTCCCTGCATGCATGCACTGCATGGAAGGCCCCGAAAAGACATGGCAGAAAGAGTGAAGAAAAGGCATGGCCGCAAACTGCATGTATGTGAGAGACAAGTTAATGTAAATCTTCTAAACATATGTGAACTTTTGAGACTTTCGATTCTTACCTTTCGAAGTTTAGGAGGAAATACGCTCCTCTTCCTTTATACTTCATTGTACGTTCTTTTCTTTTTTATTGCTATACTGTACCAAAACTGTGTGCATGTGAATTGGGTTCTGAAACTAGGACAGACTAACATTGGTGTAAAGATACCACCAGATTTGGTGACACTAAACCACCAAAAATGGTGGACATGAACCACCATTTGATTTGGTGGATGTTATCCACCATTACAACTACCAACTTTGGTGGCAATTAACCACCAGAAATGCTGGCACATACCAGTACGTATGATGGATTGTATACACCAACTTTGATGGTCTATGTTGCATGCACCAGTGTTATCCACCCAATATGGTGGATAACACTGATGCTCACTAGGAACCTGAGCTAGCTACCTTTGCCTGCAATGTTGGAGGTGTGCACTCATTGCATGCTTAAGTCCATCATCAGATACGATTCTGAAAGAAAGAGGTTCCAACACAGTGTTCTTTGCGAAACACGTCTTCCCAACCCTGCAAGGGGGTTGGGAACTGCAGCATCACTATAATGCACCTTGCCACATTAGATGTTAATGTTGTGCAGTCAGAGGACCATTCGCATGCACATCTACAGGTATCAGTTCTCATGTGACGCATCACGTTGGAGTATGAATTTCCCAGCAGCATTCACCAATACCTGCCTTTCGCACTGACAGACAGCTCTGTGTGTGTCCATTTCTTCACTGCTTACTTTCTGGTGGTGTCTGTGAGAGAAGTGTGTAAGCCAGTTGGACCTCCATGGGTCATATCCACAAGAAGATGACAATGATGAACCAAGCACTCTTACAGTCCCTTATCCATGTTGGTGAAGAGGATCTTTACGAGCTGCCACTACTGGCCGTTCTGCATTGTGTGCCTCAGCGGTCTCGCAGCAGTAATGTGGCAAGGAGCAGAAAACGCCTGCTGAGGTGAAGGTTATTTATCATCATTCATGCAACATCAGTGTGTTGCACGTGTGTAGTTACATGCATATGACATGCATATGACATGTACATGTACAAGACATATATAATTCAAATATTGTGTTGCAAATTATTATGTCTGATGATAGAAAGTGCAGCTGCTACCAAAGAGAAGGTGACCACAAAGTCCAACACCCCGGCCTGCTTTACAACACGCCAGCATTCTCAGTTATGGTGTGTTGGGAACATTGAAAACAATATCGCTGTATACTTCACTGGTCTTCCCGTGATAGACAAGGCATGTAAAATGCATGAAGATACCTTAATTAACGAACTACGTATACTAAAAGGGGTTAACCAATAATTTATATAGTTATAGAGGTAGTATTATACTGTTGTTTTATATTGTGGCTGCGGACCAATAGCCACTTTGAGCCTAGCCGAGTCCACCACTCTAGCTGGACCAATTAAAATGAAGACAAGCGACCCAACGCCGATCCGCCGAGGAACGATCTTGTTTAGACGGGACCTGTCTAGCCGAAAAGGAGCAGCTCTCTTGTGTTTTCTGCCATGGCTGAAAGTGTGTCGATGTCTAACACACACGCTGGTTTCTCCAAGAAAAGCCTATCTGCGGACGACCTTCACGATAAAGGTTAGTTAGACAGAGCCGCCATCGAACACTACTGTGAGCTTGTGTTGATTCTGTACCATCCACGTGCAGTTTAGATATGCCAGGGCCAGTCATGTGAATATACGTACTGTGGAACCTCTCTATAGTAGACACCACTGGGATCCAAGTGTCTGTCCTGTATAGAGAGGTGTCCCTAATTCGAGATAGATTTGTACACAGATCAATGTGATTGAAACTGCGGACAGCGTCCATTCTATATAGAGGCGTTCCTAATTATCCTAATTCCTAATCTTTATAGAGAGGCTCCGCTGTATAATATAATCATCATATTCACATTAATTATTCCACTGCATGCTGTAACTAATCAGATACTGTTGCGTTTGCTAATATATATTGTAACACCGTTTCCTCGGCCCACAGGTGACCTCTACGTTCTCCACCAAATCCTTGGCCATGTCCCTGACATGGTTGTGCATCGGTGTCCGAGCAGTCCCACCCCCCAGGCTGTGGACCTCTACGGTGTTCTGCTCTTTGCCGATATCTCAGGTAAAGCTTTTGTAGCTGCTAATTGTATGTTTACAGGGTTTACTTGTATGTTTACAGGGTTTACTTGTATGTTTACAGGGTTCACTTGTATGTTTACAGGGTTTACTTGTATGTTTACAGGGTTTACTTGTATGTTTACAGGGTTTACTTGTATGTTTACAGGGTTTACTTGTTATAATTATCATGTAGCAATGTACATGTGTATGCAAAAATGTTTTTACATGGGGAAGACCACGATTGCAGTATAGCATAGAGAAAGTAGTTGTTGATATTATAGTCTGATTGCTTTTCCTGCAATTTCTGCCGATCATCCTTTTGCACACTCACTCATGCAGGCTTCACTGCGCTGTGTGAGAAGTACTGCAACAGTGCAGACAAGAAGTCTGCCGGTACCGACCAGCTGACCACCACACTGAACTCATACCTGAGCAAGATTGTTGAAGGTGTGTCATGTCAAGTTGTCCCTCTGGTCTGTCATGTCACGTTGTCCCTCTGGTCTGTCATGTCAAGTTGTCCCTCTGGTCTGTCATGTCACGTTGTCTCTCTGGTGTGTCATGTCACGTTGTCCCTCTGGTGTGTCATGTCACGTTGTCCCTCTGGTCTGTCATGTCACGTTGTCCCTCTGGTGTGTCATGTCACTATGTCCCTCTGGTCTGTCATGTCACGTTGTCCCTCTGGTCTGTCATGTCACGTTGTCCCTCTGGTCTATCATGTCACGTTGTCTCTCTGGTCTGTCATGTCACGTTGTCCCTCTGGTCTGTCATGTCACGTTGTCCCTCTGGTGTGTCATGTCACGTTGTCCCTCTGGTCTATCATGTCACGTTGTCTCTCTGGTCTGTCATGTCACGTTGTCCCTTTGGTCTGTCATGTCATGTCACATTGTCCCTCTGGTCTGTCATGTCACGTTGTCCCTCTAGTCTGTCATGTCACAAGTTGTCCCTCTGGTCTGTCATGCCATGTGACCAGCTCTGCAGTGTTTGTCTGGACCTGTCTCCACTTGCAGCCATCATTGAAGCCGAGGGTGATGTCATCAAGTTTGCCGGTGATGCTATCCTGGCCTTCTGGTCCTGTGCCAAGTTTGAGGCTGTGCAGACAGTCAGCCACGTCTTGACAAAGTGCCTCAAGCTGCAGAGAGACTACGACAACTACCAGACAGTAGACGGTAGCACTCTTCGCATGAAGCTGGGTGTCAGTGTGGGCAACCTGGACATGTTCCACATAGGTGAGGCATGTGTGTGTGTGTGTGTGTGTGTGTGCGTGTGTGTGTGTGTGTGTGTGTGCGTGCGTGCGTGTGTGTGTGTGTGTGCGTGCGTGCGTGCATGTGTGTGTGTGTGTGTGCGTGTGTGTGTGTGTGTGTGTGTGTGTGTGTGTGCGTGTGTGTGTGCTTGCTCTGTCCACATGCTCCATGTCTTGGACAGGGTGCAAGGATGCAGTGTAAACACTAGTTAGTGCATGCAGTGTGGTGTGTACAAGTGTCATGCCATGTTGGTCCGCTGTGCTTTTCTGTGTCTGGCTCATCGTGGCTCGTCTAGGTGCCCCCGACTACCACATGCTGGATGTGGCAGGTGAGGCTGTGGACGATGTCAACACTGCACAGAATCAATGCCCCTCAGGGGCTGTGGTCGTTTCGCCTGCTGTCTGGGACATATGCAACAAGACACTGTGCATTGCACGACCAGCTGGCAAAGGATGTGTCCGGGTAAGACAAAATGTGAAAAGAGTCCACTTGTGGCAAGACAGGGACATGCTGAACCTATCCATGTAGTCCATAGATATATTGAGCATGAGACAAAATGCGCTAGATGGCATTCGTGGTGACTAGCCGCCATCGCTTGTCCAGTCTTTCCTGAGTCAGTGTGCTGCGCAATTGCCATGTACTACCTGTACACATCTCAACACTTGTCTCTTATACTTGCCAATTAATTAATCCAAATCTGTTGCTCAATGTTGACAGGTAAGCAAGATGGTGAGCACCATCAACGCTGCTCCTGAGCCGCCTGTCAACACTCTACAAGACATCATCCTATACAACAGGCAGAAGTCCACCCTGTCCACCCTCACACGAAATGCAGCTGCCGCTCGCAGGCTACAACCTCTCTCTGACCCCGCCCATGACCCCACCTCTGGTGCTACTATGGCTAAGGAAGCCATGCAACAACCCAACCCCCTCTCACCTGACAGGCAGCTGAAGGCCTCAGTAATAAAGGTGCCCTCTGGCAGCGTCTCTAACTCCCTCTCCAACCAGTTGATTATACCTTCAAAGCCATCATTAGAGCTGAGCAGTGACCCTGACGGTGTGTGTGTGTGTGTGTGTGTGTGTGTGTGTGTGTGTGTGTGTGTGTGTGTGTGTGTGTGTGTGTGTGTGTGTGTGTGTGTGTGTGTGTGTGTGTGTGTGTGTGTGTGTGTGTGTGTGAGTGCGTGCGAGCATGTGTGTGTGTGTGTGTGTGTGTGTGTGTGTGTGTGTGTGTGTGTGTGTGTGTGTGTGTGTGTGTGTGTGTGTGTGTGTGTGTGAGTGCGTGCGAGCATGCGTGTGTGTGTGTGTGCTTGAGGAATGATTCAATCTATTATTTAAATGTATGTATGTACATACATTTGCTTGTCTGCCCTAATTGTACAGTGAGACCAACTCTGCAAGCCTTACTGAAGAAGATGACACACAAACAAAAGCAGTTTATTCGCACTTATGTGCAAAAGGCAGTTGCCGACAGAGTAAGATTGTGACATCATCTGAAGTAGCAAATAGACAATGTTCCCACTTGTAAGTGGATGTGTGTTGTGGTTTGCTCCTACTAGGTCATGCTTGTGTGTGCACTAGTTCGGACAGACCACACAATGGGCTGGTTGTCCCTCTGCTCAGCACCTCACAGTCACTCTGTCCACTCCTCTCTTCTCTCCTCAGATTGACCATGGACATGACGCTTCGTGGATGTCGGAGCTGCGTCAGGTGTGCGTCCTCTTCATCAACCTGAGCCCTCAGGAAAACCTCAGTCGGAAGAGCAAGCTGAACATGCTGCAGCAGGCCTTCGAGGCCATCTACCTACCTCTGCAGAAGTATGAGGGCTCCTTGAACAAAGTGTTCATGTTTGACAAAGTGAGAGAAGTTGCAGACTCAGTGAAAACATAAAGCACTCTACAAATGCCAGCAAAGCCTAGCTGACATGTTATGATGTACATACGTACGTGGGGCATTAAGAGGGAGTGGGCTGGCCTACACCCTGTTAGCTACAGGTCCAGGCAGTGTTGCTCTGCAGTGTAGCATTCTTCACTCAATAATCCTGTGACCTGTGCTTCATCCTTCAGGGGTGCACCTTTGTGTGTGTCTTTGGCCTCCCTCATGCCATGCACGAAGATGATGCCCAGCGAGCCCTCAGGGCTGCTAAGGAGGCATACCACCAGCTGGAGAAGATGGACCTTAGGTGGGCAACACCACCCAGTGCTCACTTGGTGTCACTGTCAGGGACGCAGTCACTAAGACTTAGTGATACATGTTTTGTGTACGTATCTCTATCTGTAGCCAATCCATTGGTGTTACAACAGGAACTGCTTTCTGTGGAGTTGTCGGTCATCTGCTGCGCCATGAATACACTGGTGTGTGTGTGTGTGTGTGTGTGTGTGCGTGTGTGTGTGTGTGTGTGTGTGTGTGTGTGTGTGCATGTGTGTGTGTGTGTACATGTGTGTGTGTGTGTGTGTGTGTGTGTGTGTGTGTGTGTGTGTGTGTGTGTGTGTGTGTGTGTGTACATGTGTGTGTGTGTGTGTGTGTGTACATGTGTGTGGTGTGTGTGTGTGTTGAGTGCGTGTGTGTACATGTGTGTGTGTGTGTGTGTGTGTGTGTGTACGTGTATGTGTGTGTGTGTGTTGAGTGTGTGTGTGCTGGTGAAATCAAGTGTCTATACTCTTCCATAATTATTTCCTGTCTGACACCCAAACTCAGTGATTGGTCAAAAGGTGAACATGGCTGCCCGCTTAATGATGAAGTTCCCCAATGCCATCACATGTGACAACACCACTCGGAAGACATCAGGTCTGCCCGACAGCCACTTTGTTCCCATGCCTCCTACTAAGCTGAAGGGAATCAGCCAGCCAGAAGACATCTACAGCTTCATCACTGACAAGTGAGTGACACGCATGCATGAACCTACGTACATTGACGATGCTGCAATGAACTCTCTGGTAACCTGTCAAGGTTGTAACATACATGTACCTTGCTGAGTTAATCATTGGCAATTGCCCTAAACCAGACTGCTGCACTAGAGCAGTGCTGAGCAGTCTGGGGGGGGGGGACGGTCACTCCATCCTATTGACCAGGAACCAGTGATCGCCTCCTCAGTAACATTTGTACACCATGCACTAGTGTTTGTGTTGGGCTGTGCCTCAAGTCATTGCATGTTATTTTGTGGTAGCTAAGTGCACACAGAACGACTATCGATCAAAGCCGCCATCCCCTTCCTCTGGTGCAGTGTGGAAAAGGGTGACTCACACCATGGTCTGCACCAACTTTTGCACGAGCGAAGCACACTGATTGGTCGTAAACAAGAGATAGAGACCCTGATTTCAGTGGTGACGGCCATCAAGGAGCAGCGTGAAAACCAGACTGGTCTGGTGGCCATCACGGGCAGTGGGGGGACGGGGAAGACAAAGCTGCTGAAGGCTTTCAAGGCCACCGCACTAGATCTTGGCTTCAGGTGAGGAAAAGAGAGGCTTGGAAAAATGAAGCGGGGGTAGATGCTGTGGTTGAGATAGTGGTTTTATTGTACATACATGGATCTCATCCCTCCACCTCATCTTTCTGCCCCTCTCTCCAGAGTCGTTTGGACAACAGCTGGGCTCGTGGAGAAGAACACCCCTTTCCACACAGCAAAGAAACTTCTTCTACGACTCTTGGGCATTGACAAGTGCCGGAACCTGCACGAGAGAGAGCAGCTGCTGCTGTCTCACATCACCACAGACCACCAGCTCGACCTCCTGCCGCTCCTCAATGACCTGCTTGTGTTGAAAGTACGTATGTACGTACTTACAGTATGCTAGCTCTCATATGTATGTATACCTATCTACACTGTAGTACGTATCTGACAGACAAGTGCACAGAGGGTTGGCGCTATCCTCTGCATGCATGACCTTTCAAGTAGAGCATAGTCTTACTGCTCAGTCATTTGTTCTCCCCTGCTTCTCTTTGTCTGCCTCGGTCTGCAGTTCCCCCAGACGCACACTACCGCTCAGTTGACACACGACGAGAGGGAGTCACACCTTCACAGTCTGCTCTTGAGCATCATCCACCAGACAGCAGCTGAAACGCCGTGCCTCTTTGGAGTGGATGACGCCCACCTCGTGGACGAACAGTCGTGGCCCTTCCTCTTGGACCTAGCCTCGGACCCCAACACACTTCTCGTGGTGAGCCTGAAAAGTGGGAAATTAGAGAAACTCCACCCGACAGCAGCAGAGGCCCTCCAGACACGTGCCAAGGTACTGGACCTTGTGGGACTGTCTCAGAGTGAGATAGTTGAGCTGGCCTGCCAACTCTTGGACACGGACAGCATCCCTGCTGATCTGGAGAGGATTCTGGTTGAGAAGACACATGGCATCCCCCTGTGGTGTGAGGAGCTGGTTAGTAGCATGGTTGAGAGCGGGCTCTTGCAGGTGACTGAGGAGGGCCTGAAGGAGACAACGCCAGCAGTGAGCACTAACAACACCAGGCAAGGCCGAAGGAAGAGCATCGTGCACTTTAAACGCAGCATTCGTCCGGAAGATATCTCCATCCCCGATTCCATTACAGGCCTGATCCTGGCACGATTCGACCACCTCCCCTCTGACGCCCAGTTGGTACTCAAGAGTGCGTCCGTTTTGGGGACCACATTCTCCCGGCCCATGTTGGCTACCATTGTCCCAAGCAAAATGGCCGAGGAGGTCTTCAACCGTGCGATTGTCACTCTGGCAAGCTATGGACTCATTGAGTGCTACCATGCAGCGCAGGTCGGTGACCACAGTGGCAGCACGGTACAACTGACCGAGGAAGTCAAGTGCCCCTGCCTCCCACTTCGCCAGCTACATTCCATTGTGCCATCGGCTGCCATCCAGTTGGTGGGCAGCTCCAAACACTCTGCAGTGTTCATCAACGACTGCCAGCTACTGAAATTTGTGCACCCTTATGTGCGGGACACATTGTATGACTTGTGGACAGACCGGCAGCGGAAGAAGCTGCACAAACGTGCAGCACTCTGCTTGGAGTCTCAAGCACATAGGTGTGAAAACTGTGGTGGTGGTGAGTTTACCATCTTGGGCACTGGAACCACCAAACCAACTGCAAGGCAGAGCTCACAGCAGCAAGAAAGGGCCTTCACGGGCACAGCCACGAGAACAGCGATCCAGAGGAATCGCAGGAGAGGCCTAATTAGAAACCTCTTCAGGAATGCTGTCCATCCATCTGAAGTGCCATCTGAGACGGAGGCACAGTTTCTGAGACAACAGTGTAGTAGTGAGCATGGCATCTCTTCAAAAGGCCTCTCAAGCAAGCCTCACACGTTGTTTGATCTCCAGGACTGTCACTGTGATGAAATCCTGTCCAAAGTGTATCCACAGCTGATTTTGCACTGGAAGGAGGTTGGCGACAAGGACAAGGTGCTGCACTACCTGATGGAGGCTGCCCGGGCAGCAGTGACCACATTCAACAACATGGAGGCACTCTCCCTACTGCACGAAGCCCAGCAGCTGTCCAGAGAAGAAGACCTCTCTGCCAACTTCACACAGCATGACGAAGCAAAACGGGAGAGCTTGGTTGGCCAGGTGAGCCATTGTCTCTTCTCTAAGTGTACGATAGGCAGTGGAGTGACTGCAGGAGATAGTAGATTGAGAGGAAATTCTCGATTGGCAATTTGACAACGGCAGTGATTGTTTTTCTGTTTCCAACCAACTGATTCACACACAAGTGTGTACTAGTGTTTTGAGTGTATCTGTATCTGATAAACGCCACAGCACAGCGATGTAGTTGAAAGGTCGGTAACAATTTAGTGTACATACGTAAATCTGTTGGTTGGAAATGGAACAACAATCACTGCAAGGGAGAGATTGACTATGTAGTCTGTGAAATTCAGCAGTCAATGTGCATGCCCAGAACTGTTTAATGCTTTCCCTAACCACAGACTCTCACAGTTGACTGCAGTACTTTCATTGTTGCACTTCTCACAGTTGACTGCAGTCCTTTCATTGTTGCACTTCTTGTTGCTCCTCCTCTCGCCCACTCAGGCCTTGTTTCAAAGTGGTGATGTGGAAGAGTGTCTGCCCCACTTCCGGCGCTCCCTCCAGCTCCTCGGAAGCAACATGCCTGAAGGCAAAATAGGCGGGGCTCTCCAGCTGGTCAAGATGGCTGCCAAGCAGTTGCTGCACAAACACCTTCCAAGGATGTACATGGGGAGAAGACGGTGAGTGACTGGACAGCTGTTTGCACCCTGTAGCATGCTCCCACTACTGCCACGCCCCCTGCTCCCACTACTGCCACGCCCCCTGCTCCCACTACTGCCACGCCCCCTGCTCTCACTACTGCCATGCCCACTACTCCCACTACTGCCACGCCCCCTGCTCCCACTACTGCCACGCCCCCTGCTCCCACTACTGCCACGCCCCCTGCTCTCACTACTGCCATGCCCACTACTCCCACTACTGCCACGCCCACTACTCCCACTACTGCCACACACCCTGCTCCCACTACTGCCATGCCCCCTGCTCCCACTATTGCCACGCCCCCTGCTCCCACTACTGCGACACCCCCTGCTCCCACTACTGCCACGCCCCCTGCTCCCACTACTGCCATGCCCCCTGCTCCCACTACTGCCACGCCCACTACTCCCACTACTGCCACACCCTCCTGCTTCCACTACTGCCACGCCCCCTACTCCCACTACTGCCACGCCCCCTGCTCCCACTACTGCCACACCCTCCTGCTTCCACTACTGCCACGCCCCCTACTCCCACTACTGCCACGCCCCCTGCTCCCACTACTGCCACACCCTCCTGCTTCCACTATACGTATAGGGGTCTCCAGTCACAAAACGCTCTGGACCAGGCGCGCTGCCTGGCCCACATCACTCAAGCCTACCACCTCCAGCACCGCAACTGGCAGACCCTCATGTCAGCTCTGCAGCAGCTCAACGTGGCAGAGGAGGCTGAGGAGGATGTGCATGAGGTGAGAAGTGATGTCATACTGTATGGGGAGTCCCCTAATTACTGCATGTTGTGGGCTATATGATTGTGTCTGTGTGTGTGTGTGTGTGTGTGTGTGTGTGTGTGTGTGTGTGTGTGTGTGTGTGTGTGTGTGTGTGTGTGTGTGTGTGTGCGCCACATGGCCGTATTTCACCCCCCCCTTCCTCACTGCAGTTGATTGACGCATACTCCACCATGTTGGAATGTTGCCACTTGCATGCCTACTGCTCGCTGGGGAGGTACTACCAGGAGAAAGCACTCTCATTGTTAGTTGCTCTTCTCCCGTTTTGTACAGGCATATGTATGTATGTGGGATGGGTAGTAGTCTAGCACGCTAGACCTGCTGCAGATGGCTTATGTGGTGTAAGTGCCCAGCGGCAGAGAAGGTCTAGCGTGCTAGACTAGGTGGGTGTGGAGGCTACATGTGCCTGTTGTTCATTGCCCACCCACTGTATCTGTTGATGCAGCTGTGAGAAGGTGGAGCCAACAGAAGTAAACGATCTTCTCTCCTATGCACATTTCTTCAATGTGTCCTTGAAGTACGCCCTGTGTGAGGGGAGAGTGTCGGAGGCGGTGAGCTTTGGTGAGTGTTGGCAGTTCCTCTTGCGATTGCTGCCACAGAACACTGCTGTTCATGCCACCACTCCAGATGATATATACTGGTTTCCTTGTGTCGTTTGTGCACATTGTCATCATATGTCCAGCTCACCAGCCTGCCCTCTCCCTCCCCCCAGGTAAAGCTTCCATTCGCATTTCAAGCAAGTTGCATGAGGTCCCCATCCGAGTGTCCTCCCTCACTCTACTGTCCCAAGCATTCCTGGCAGCACAAGAGTGAGCTGTTTGATCCTTTGCACACATTGGCATGCTCTGCTGTTTAGCACACCTACCCTCTGCCGCACCTACCCTCTGCCACACCTACCTCTGCCACACCTACCCTCTGCCACACCTACCCTCTGCCGCACCTACCCTCTGCCGCACCTACCCTCTGCCGCACCTACCCTCTGCCGCACCTACCCTCTGCCGCACCTACCCTCTGCCGCACCTACCCTCTGCCGCACCTACCCTCTGCCGCACCTACCCTCTGCCGCACCTACCCTCTGCCGCACCTACCCTCTGCCGCACCTACCCTCTGCCGCACCTACCCTCTGCCGCACCTACCCTCTGCCGCACCTACCCACTGCTGCACCTACCCTCTGCCGCACCTACCCTATGCCGCACCTACCCTCTGCCGCACCTACCCTTTGCCGCACCTACCCTCTGCCGCACCTACCCTCTGCCACACCTACCCTCTGCCACACCTACCCTCTGCCGCACCTACCCTCTGCCGCACCTACCCTCTGCCGCACCTATGTTCTGCCACATCTCCTTTCTCCCCCTGCCCCCCAGGTTTGACCAATGCCGTTCTACCTTGAACCAGCTGTGCAGCATGGTAGGACAAGCTGATGACTTGAGAACAAGAGCACTGTATGAATGCTGTGTACTTGACTCAGTGCTGGATACAGGTCCGTGACATACGTGTTCGCACACACACACACACACACACACACACACACACACACACACACACACACACACACACACACACACACACACACACACACACACACACACACACACACACACACACATGCACAAATACATGATGCATGCTTTAATGTTCTTATGCGTCGTATCTCTACATTAGGTTTGAAAACAGACTGCTTTGAGGAGGTACTGGCCTCAGCCAAGAAGTGCAGTGACGAGGACTTCTTCCACTACAACGGTGAAGAGAGGTTCTTCATGCTAGCTGCACTGGCACTGTGGTGAGTAGCCGGCAGGATGCACCAAGGACTAGAGCTATCTGATGTGGATGTACACGCGCATGTAGACACAAGTGATGTAGCATGTAGACACAAGTGATGTAGCATGTGGACACAAGTGATGTAGCATGTAGACACAAGTGATGTAGCATGTAGACACAAGTGATGTAGCATGTAGACACAAGTGATGTAGCATGTGGACACAAGTGATGTAGCATGTAGACACAAGTGATGTAGCATGTAGACACAAGTGATGTAGCATGTAGACACAAGTGATGTAGCATGTAGACACAAGTGATGTAGCATGTAGACACAAGTGATGTAGCATGTAGACACAAGTGATGTAGCATGTAGACACAAGTGATGTAGCATGTAGACACAAGTGATGTAGCATGTAGACACAAGTAATGTGCTGGTTGTTGAATGCGCTGTGTGTGTCAATGCAGGCATGCGAGACAGCAGGAGTGGCAAGAAGTGCAAAAGTGCTTGATAACAGCTAAAAGTGAGTCACATCTGTAACATATTAGTATTATTTGAGCGATAAACAGCATACAGAGAGCAGGGGCTACTCAGCCACATATGGTCACTGTATATAATAAAAATGTGATTGGTGACTATACAAATGCAAAATGCCTGGTGGTGTAAGGTGATGCAGTATGAGATGCGTGTCTTACTTCTTTTCATCAATACTGACTTCTTATCATTCATAACCTCTCATCACATGCCTCTCCCTCATCCTCCTACTCCTCACACACAGATCTGTTCCCTAAACAGTTTGAAACTTACTTTGCCGTGCGAGCTCTGTGCCGACTGGTGGAGTGTGAGCTGCTTCTCCACCAGGCTCATGCCAAGAACAGAGAGTACCGCAAGATGGCCAATCAGGTACACACACACACACATACTACGTAACACACACACGCGCGCGCACACACACACGTGTGCACACACACACACACACACGAACACACACACACACACACACACACACACACACACACACACACACACACACACACAAACACAAGACACATCATGCTGTTGCAGTTCATAGATAGAACTGTAATAGCAATAGTTGCACTTCTTCCCTGCAGGACCTGTCTCTGCTTAAGACACTGACCTCAAGGTTCCCAGTTTTTATTCCATGTCTCCACATTTTGACAGCGTTTCGAGACAGAAATAACAACCAGACTTGTAAGGCGTGTAAACATATTTCAAATGCCAAAGCAGTTGCAAAAGAACAAGGAAACAACTATCACTATGAATGGGCGAAGTGGTGCCAGCAAAACTGGGTTGGCAGGCAGAAAGACCCATGAATGCTACACTGCATGCATGCTGACAGTAATTTTGTACATTTTGAATCTTTGTATTTTTAGCACAATCAAATTCACTGTACATACACACAAGCTGGTCACTGGTAATTTATATATGCAATAAGTAATACAATAAGTACTAGTTACTACACGCTGTCAATGGCGTATTGCGTTTACTGCACGAGACCCGAGGGCGCGAAGCGCCCGAGGGCGAGTGCAGTAAAGTACGCAATACGCCATTTGAGAGCGTGTAGTAAGTGGTTTATCGCAATTTAATCGCCCTAAGAAAGCGCGGTACTTTTCCTTTAGGCCGCTTTTAGCTTTTTGCCTGAAGTTGCACGGTCTTTATTCGCCGTCTTCCTCGCACTATGGCTAAGCGCACGTGTTCGAAGCCCTCCAGCAGCAAGGAGAACCAGGTCCTACCACCAAGTAAGCGAGGGGCGCTTACGTGGTTACTGCAGTGCTGGTAACCCGTTTACCTGCGCACCCAAGCCTTTGATGTATGACGTCATCATGCGATAAGTATACGTACATACGTACATATGAGAAAGGCTGATAGAAAAGGCAATTTAGGTATACTATACCTAGCCTGGCCTGTACTATACAATGAATACTAAGTTGTGCTGGTGGTATACTGGTGTTATATACATATATAGTATAATATAGTGTATTAGATATATTATATAGTAGACATATTTGGTATAACAATATACATAATGTATATATATATATATTGCTAACCATACAGATCGATGCCTAAACTAAGATTAATTATAAGACACTATTCATTACGCCTAGCTATAGTATAATATTGCATTTCAGTGCCATTAACGACGAGTCAAATGTACTTACAATGTTTTTATATTTAATTTATATAATATGTATAGCTGCAGCAGTTCATGGATAATGACAATAGTTAGTGGTGTATTTTATATACAATGATACACATAACGAATTAGTATAATATGGAAATGGTTGCTCCATATGGCTATATAATTTATGTATTAGACTATATTATTCAATTGCACATACGTACCATGCCATGCATGCCTCACACTGAAAGTGGTAGCGCTCCACACTGTGTGTATGTATGTACATGTACGAACATGCACACACCTGCAGCTGTGTGTGTGCTGGCACAAAAATACAATGTGTCTGCAATTGTACTGGAATTGAAAAAAATACTCCAACTGCCTACTCTTGGCTCAGCTATACATAGCATGTACAAGCATGTACTGTACTTTCATCACATGCTGGAATGATCAAATGTAAAATACTTTCCTGTGAAAATCCTCATATAATCAGAGTATACGTTGGGCTAACTTTCAGGGATCATGCAATGAGAAAATTGTCAGGTAAAGACGTGTGTATGAATTAAATAACATATAAATACATAACAACTACGGTTCATGCATATTTTGGGGTTCATCTGTGTCACCCTGCTGTGAGTCTGAGTGAGGAGAGCTACCAGAATCTACAAAATGATAGGACAAAAAGGTTTCCATAGCAACACCATACAGCTGTTTAGAATGTACATATGTACGTACATACGAACATGCATCACAGATACATAGGACTCTTGCCTTTAGCATTCTCCTCTGTTGGACCCTCGTTCTTTTCGCTTTCCTCTGCTTCCTCTGCTGAGCCCTGTACAGCTTCCTCAGGCCATTTCCTTAACTGCACCACCACCACCTCAGAAAGGTTCCCACTTCTCATCTCGTCATACAACTTGAGAAGCACTTCACCATCCTTTGCTCTCAGGAATGCAGAGTGGATGTAGAGGTAGTTCTCCAGACCGTCCGGTGCCATTGAGAAGATGCTCTGAGATGTGCCATCACTCTCCACATTGTCTGGAGGAGCAGGCAACAACCACCACCAGTTAAGACACTACAAGCTCTGGTACTGCATTCAATGGTGGCAGTGGTGTGCATCAAGCAAGAACACATACAGCGACAGCTTCCATATACATACACATCGATGCATACAGTGGAACCTCTCCATAAAGGAGAATCTGAATAAAGAACACCTAGAGAGGTTACGCTGTACGTACGTACGTACAATAGACCTGTGGTGCCCTCTATAGAGAGGTTATGTCCTCTATAGAGAGGTTATGCCCTCTATAGAGAGGTTACGCTGTACATACAATAGACCAGCGGTGCCCTCTATAGAGAGGTTATGCCCTCTATAGAGAGGTTACGCTGTACATACAATAGACCAGCGGTGCCCTCTATAGAGAGGTTATGCCCTCTATAGAGAGGTTACACTGTACTGTGTATTACATAGCTCACTGATAACAAGCACTGCTTTGGCTTCTGCGTCTTGGGCATTCTGGACCTGGGGGAGAGGGCACGACACACAGCATGCATGTATTGTGCAGTGTTGTGGCTATATTGTATGAGGATACCGCATGCAAATACCAACATACAGAACAATGTACGTATGTAGGTACTTTGTACTGGTACACACACACACACACACGCGCGCATGCACACACACACACGCACACACACACGCACACACATACACATACATGCACACACACACATGCACACGCACGCGCATGCACACACACACATGCACATGCACGTGCATGGACACACACACACACGCACACACACACACACACACACACACGCACACACACACACACACACACACACACACACACACACACACACACCTTCTTCATGAAGGAGCAACCTCCCCTCTGCACCAGTGCAACATGACCTTTGACCTCTGCACTAGCAGTGTCCAGTGGGTCACATGCTTGGAAGGGCTCCACCTTCACCACAGGGCCCCTCACGGAGAAAGAAGGGGTCATGTCAGGGCCAAACAAGGCTGGGCCTGCTTCAAACCCCTTCTCTATCCCTTCCATTGCAGGTTGGAGGATCTCCACCAGACGATTACCTCGAGTTGGTTCTACACACATTGGAAGATACATACGTATCAACACATGCCGTCTCGTGTCAACCGTTTGTTTACACACAATTAAACTAGACCCAATGCATGGCTGCCTAGAGTCTTAAATACGCTTCTCTTCCTTTGCATCTTGTGAAAATTGCAGACTTGTTCAAGTACGTACAACACTGCTTCTAAAAGGTGTGACTAATGTTGCTAGGTACTAGTCCCAAGATGTGTACATAATTATATATATATATATTATATATATATATTCGTATATAATATTATACATAGGTATTATATGTACATTGCCTGTTTAACAAGTGCATCACCAAAATTAGAGGATGTGCCCGAAATTTAGACTCTGTGACAAATTCAAATTTTTAGAGCATTTCTACACAGGGTCACAATTTTTTTTGCGAAAATTGGAGTTTGATATTTTATAAGGTTTACAGTATGTAGGTATGCACGTATGTATTTATGTACAAGGTGTAGATGAAGCTTACTGTTTTCTTGCCCCTGCAATTCTGCAATGGCTTGCAGCAAAGCAGCGCCTTCCTCTGCCATCGTCGGTGACTGTGCCTGCAGCGAGATATGACAAACACCGTCAGTGCATGCACCACACCAAGGTCCTCGACAGCACGGTGTGAGGTGTGCCCTCTGGTAATGTTAGTGGTGTCCTTCACAGTGTGGGCTGCATCAGAGCAGCTTCAGCCAGTGCAGCACACAGACACACACACTCTCTCACTCACACCCACCCACCCACTCATGCACTCACACACACACATGCACACACTCTCACACGAATACACACACACACACACTCTCACTCACACCCACCCACCCACCCACACACGAATACACACGCACATGCACTCTCATACACACACACACACACACACACACACACACATGCACACACGAACCAGGTAAGCATGTAGTAGGACACTCCACACAGTTGTACAACGGCAAACCCACCACCACACGACTCACAGTGAAGGGGTGGTAGGTCACCACAATAGCCTTGGGGTCCCGGCTGTCAATGGTGATGCCCAGACGAGAGAGAAGGTGGACATGGACCGAGTTGCTGAAATCGATTCCATTTGGGAAGTACTGGGCTGCAACTGCCTTAGGAGTGACCCTGGCAGGAGTGGGAGGGGACTTCTGAAGTGGACCATAATACGCATGTACATACCACACATGTCCCGCCGTTCAACCCACCTAATGTACTCGGCAACCCCGCCCACCATTATGTGCTCCAGCCGCTCCTACCATCATAGCCCCTCCCACCATCACCCACCCACAACCACAGCCCCTCCCACTGCAAGAGTATTCAAGTGGGATACACTCTATATTCAAATTAATCTCAAAAAAGTACAAATTAAGAACAATTGAAATAATAATGATGAAATTATGTCATGACCCTTGGCCACTGGAGTGGGCAAGTACGTAAATGGAAATAAATACACAAGAATAAATAAATGCAATTGATTTGCTAGGGAATACACACTGTTGAGGAAGATATGTACAGTATAATATGTGAACAAAGGAACTATTCCCGCTGATACATGTACGTACATGTGATGGCAACTACTTGCCCACCATGTCTTTCACTACTTTAATGGCAGTAGCGCAAGACAAGACTACAGACAGAAAGGGGACGATGCACTGGAGGAGCAATGAGCCCATGTCCGTGCGAACACCATGCCGCCATGTCAACCACCGCGCTTCAGTAGCCGGCCTATGAAGGCAGAGAAGATTCACGCTCAATTCCTCTTCAAAACAAAGACTGCCTCAAAGTGGCCATATGAATTGCCACAGGAACACACACACACACACACACACACACACACTACCTGCTGCGCATGCAGCTCCACTTGTCTAGTGACTCTGTACTGCGTATGCCATCGATTGCAGCCACTCATTGCTTCACCAGTGCATCACATACAACCCACGCATGTGTACACAGGGCCAGTGCTGACATGTGTGATGAGGAACAACACAACTGTTAATAGTGCTCACAGGGGGGATGTTTCAACCCAGAGGTCTTTGTCAACTGCTTACACAATCCTGTAAGCGGTTGACAAAGGCTCTGGATCAAAATGTCTTGCTAGTGAGTTTTATATAAACGGTTGTGCTGTTGCTCATCAATAGACCACTTGCACGCAAGCTAAAATGCCTGTGGAATGTAATGGCCTTACACTGGTGGCAGATTCTTTACCCTTTGTGTGCAAGTTGTCTATTCGCTATCGCTATCAGTTCAACGCAAGTATGAGCCTCTACAGTATCACGAGCTACGCAGTACACCCCACCTCTTTCTCCCCCAACTAACTTTGGAGTGACAACAGGATTCTTGGCCTGCCTGCCAGTGTCTGTCCCTGCGGGAGAGTACCGAGGTGAGCTGCACTGCTTCCGGAGGAGCCTGTCGTAGTGCATCAAGCCGGCCCTCCCCGGCTGTGCAGCCTTGCACTGCAGCTGGGTGGGTATTGCCGCTCTTCCAGGTCTGTGGGCATGTAGCTGGCTCTTGCCTCTCTTCTGGGCCTTGCCTTGGCTGCTGGGCTTCTGAGGCATGGCAGAGGGTAAAGATATGTATGCACAATTTATGTATACGTACATATGTCTGTATCATACGTAGGTAGGTACAGTGTGTGACAATATAATGTTAACGGTTCATGATTTGACCATTTTGTAAAGACCTGAGTGGCTAGGTAGAGTTTCCATGACACTTGTTGCACTAGCCAAAAGATTAACACTTGTTCAGACGTTTCGGTAGCTGACTGCTACCTTCATCAGTCATTTGACCATTTTGTAACGGGACATTAACGTTATATTGTCACATACGTACTGTATGCTAACCATGACAGCCAATTACACTGCCAGGTGAGACACTGGAGAACCTACACGTACGTAGCTAGAGACAGCACGACCAAGCCCTTTGCAAACCAGTAGTTAGCAGTAGTCCTGAGACCCAAACTGTGTATGTCACACACACCAGCGAACAGACACAGGTAGGTACGTACATAGACAAGCACCAGGAGATGCTGTCTACTAACTTCTGTGAGGACACACAAGTCTATGTATAGTGTGAGATACGTGTTACAAGGGCTTAGCCAGAGCAGCCACTACTACTAGTGTGTTGCGTGCAAGCAGTGAGGGTTGACCAGCAAATGTTGACTCTTCACTACACACAAGACGTTAGTGTAAAGGTATACATACGTACGTACGTATGTAAACAAACACTGCTGCATAGGGGTAGCGTGCTAAAGGGCACAGTCGGCCCTTCACAGCTCAGCGGATGCATCACTGACCACAAAACCCAAGAGTGACCCAACCCGACTGTCGAAACATTTGGTTTGATAATATTTCTTGGCTAGTGAATTGCACTGAATTGAAACGAGATGACACCTAGCCGCTCAACCATTTTCTCACCCAAGAGTTATTTGCTGACTTATAAAACTGCCTTCTACACAATGGTGTAGTCTGTAAGTCTTGTGTCCCCCAGTTGGGTGTCACACACAATAACATACATTATTCAGATTCAGGCAGATGAACGGGACAGAGTGAGAAGTGCAGTCTAGTATGTATGTAGGCACGCACGTACGTACCCGTCTTTCCTTTCGTCCAAGGGAGAGGGGCAGGAGGTGGGCCTCTGTGGTGAAGACAAAGTCATCCATGGGCAAGATGAGGTCCTCGTCCTCAGCAAAGAGCAGGTAGAGGTACTTGAACATCTCGGCCAGCACAAAGGAATCCATTCTACGGGAGAAGGGCAGAGCAATTCAAACACCCTGCACAGTCAATCCTCCTCAGCGAGCTACATAACAACCTTACAACCAACACAGTAGGAGCGTATGTAAATAATTGATTCTGAAATTTCACTTGTTGAGCAATACACAACAGTTGATACATATGCACGTACTTGAGAGCAGCAAAGGTCTTTGTCGGTCTGCTTACAATTGGTCTGCCCACTTGTACGCAGTTGACAATGAGCTTTGGGTTGAAACGTCATGCTCTTCAGTATTTATCAACAGTTGCTCGACAAGTAAAATTTCAGTATCCAAGCAAATATGGTCCTCTACAGCATTAGCATAAATACATAGTTACCGCCAGCAGGCAGAGGAGACCCCTCAGTGACAAACCTGTCTTCATGGTGTTTTGTCCGCACGTCCTTGACTGCAGCAAAGCCGCAAGGGACCCGCGCATATCCCTCCAGACTACCAATGATGGACTTGCCAATGTCTAGGTAGTAAGGGTCGCCGGTGGCCTTGTACAAGAAATACGTGCTCTCTGCAAACTCTGGCCGCAGGGGGTGGTTAGCCCACACCAGACTCTTCATGTCGATGTTGAAGGCCTCGGGAAGAAAGTTGTGCTTCTGGTTGACGTAGTAGAGGAGGTCGTGGGTGCTTGCTGCTGGCTCAATGTCCCCCCACAGCACCTGCAGGCCGGGCCAGAAGGCCAGGAGTGAGTCCATGACCGGCTTCCTGTGGTGAGGTCGGTGCATGTCGCAGTCCAGCAGGAAGGGGCCACTGGCAACGTAGCGCATGATGCCTAAATAGTGCTGTAGCACAGAGGAGGGGAGGAAGGAAAATGGAAGAGCGAAGTGGGAGATCAGAGAAGTCAGAGGAAGGAGGAGGAAAGAGGAGGAGGGAGGAGGAGGGAGGAGGAGGGAGGAGGAGGGAGGAGGAGGGAGGAGGGAGGAGGAGGGAGGAGGAGGGAGGAGGGAGGAGGAGGGAGGAGGAGGGAGGAGGAGGGAGGAGGAGGGAGGAAGAGGGAGGAGGGAGGAAGAGGACATTTGGTCACACTGTCACTGTATACCATATGCATGTCCGTGCATTCATTCTTGCCATGTTTGTGGAAGTTTTAATTATGCATTCATACACACATGTACAATATGCATGTACCGTACCTTTGCAAACCTCTTCATATAAGTCTCCTCTCCGAGCACAACATAAGACTTGAGACAATACTCATAGTAGGAGTCAATACCAGCGCCCACTCCACTGTCTGTGCGTGTGTGGGGAAGGGAGGGGGATGGATGGGGAGGGAGAGACAGAGGTAGCATATTCATACCTCGGTGTGTGTACACTTGTACATGCACACATACAATAAACGTAGGTATGCGGTGAGTGTGAGCTCAATGCTTGTCAACAAAATATGCACAAGACACACACATACGTACCTACATACATACGTACATATGAGAAAGATACATAAGCAGTTAGGGTTGGCCCTCCCTGACACATACGTATGTACGGGCACACAAGCTAGACCACACCCTCCCCTCCCATAACTCCAATACCGTCTCACCTTTCCTCACCCACTCCCCCGTATTGACGTTGATAACAGTCCCAACGAGGTCATGACTGGCGTTCCTCTTGCTCCACAGCACCTCCATCGCTCGGTGAGCCTTCTCCTCGTACACAGAGTTGCCCGTCAGCCGACTCAGAGCCGCAAACTCGAGTATCAAAGTACCCGCACAGGCAGTGCAGGTGGTGTCCCAGCCCCCCTTGGTTGGGGCGGGGAGGCCGTGACGCAAGTTGACCTGCAGCATGCAAGGGGTGAGACATCAGCTGATATGCTTAGGCTGTTGTGTTGCACACTTCTGTTGAGTTTGTGTGTGTGTGTGTGTGTGTGTGTCTTTGTGTGTGTGTGTGTGTGTGTGTGTGTGTGTGTGTGTGTGTGTGTGTGTGTGTGTGTGTGTGTGTGTGTGTGTGTGTGTATGCTGCTTACCCTTGAGTATGGCAGTCCAGTGGTGGAGTTGAATGCAGGTAGAAGACGTTGTGCAATCTCATCTGCTTTCCACGCAAGCTGGTTTGTGTACCACTGCAGCTGTGCCACTCCCTTCTCCTTCAGAGCCACAGCAGCAAAGTGAGCACCCAGGAGGCCACTATGGAAGAGGAAGGGAGGGAGAGATAGGTAGCAGTAGGGATGTTGGAGTGAGGGAGGATGGGGGAGGTTGAAGGGAGGGAGGATGGGGGAGGTTGGAGGGAGGGGAGCAAGGAGGAGGTTGGAGGGAGGAAGGAAGGAGAAGGTTGGAGGGAGAGAGGAAGGGTGAGGTTGGAGGCAGTAAGTCAGGATGGGCATGAGGGAAGTTGAAGGAAGATCGGAGAGTGAGAGAGAGAGAGAGAGAGTGAGAGAAGAGGTCATTTTTTATAGAAATCTGGAACTAGCTACAAGATTAGGGTGAGTGTAGATGTGGCAAAACAAGCCTCACCCAAGTATTCTGATGTTTGTCTCAAACACAGAGACCACCACATCAGTGTTGAACGTGACATGGTGCAGCACTCTCTTCACAGCTCCATTGAACTCATCCACCTCACCCAGCACCTGCACACACAACAGACAGGCAGCACAGTACTCCTTCACCACTCAGCAAGGACACGGCGTGAAGTGTCACTCACAGCCAGTGTGTCCAGTGTGTCCACAAGAGTGAGTGAGAAGTGCCCCAGGGCATCGTCGACGTCCCCCCGACCTGGCTCCTTCCCTCTCACCCGTCCCTTGCAACTTATGGGCATCAATTCATCAGCAGGATACGCATGTGTCTAGGTGGAGGAACACAGAGGAAGAAGGCTGCGCATGTGTCTAGGTGGAGGAGCACAGAGGAAGAAGGCTGCGCATGTGTCTAGGTGGAGGAGCACAGAGGAAGAAGGCTACGCATGTGTCTAGGTGGAGGAACACAGAGGAAGAAGGCTGCGCATGTGTCTAGGTGGAGGAGCACAGAGGAAGAAGGCTGCGCATGTGTCTAGGTGGAGGAGCACAGAGGAAGAAGGCTGCGCATGTGTCTAGGTGGAGGAGCAGAGAGGAAGAAGGCTACACATGTGTCTAGGTGGAGGAGCACAGAGGAAGAAGGCTGCGCATGTGTCTAGGTGGAGGAGCACAGAGGAAGAAGGCTGCGCATGTGTCTAGGTGGAGGAGCACAGAGGAAGAAGGCTGCGCATGTGTCTAGGTGGAGGAGCACAGAGGAAGAAGGCTGCGCATGTGTCTAGGTGGAGGAGCACAGAGGAAGAAGGCTACGCATGTGTCTAGGTGGAGGAGCACAGAGGAAGAAGGCTGCGCATGTGTCTAGGTGGAGGAGCACAGAGGAAGAAGGCTACACATGTGTCTAGGCGGAGGAGCACAGAGGAAGAAGGCTGCGCATGTGTCTAGGTGGAGGAGCACAGAGGAAGAAGGCTACACATGTGTCTAGGCGGAGGAGCACAGAGGAAGAAGGCTGCGCATGTGTCTAGGTGGAGGAGCACAGAGGAAGAAGGCTGGTCAAGAGAGTCAGTGTAAGTGGCTGTGGTCATTTCCTACTGACAACACCCATTGTTTCAGAAGCCATTCTTGGAGGCAGTACTACGTAGATGTACTGTCAGGTAGTGCCAGGTCCAATACTAGTCTAGTACGCTAGACCCTCTCTGCCACCAGGTGCATATATACACCATAGAAGGTGTTGCTGGTGGTGTAAGTGCCCAGCGGTGTAGAGGGTCTAGCGTGATAGACTAGTCCAATACCTGCATGTAACGTTACACCTACGTACTACGTACCAAGCATCTTAATGGGTATGTGTGTATCTACTGGGAGCCTTCTCACCATGTAGGAGTCATAGGCGTGTCTGAACATCTCCATGACCTTGTACCTGTGTGCAAAAGAAGCAGCAGAGGGATCTGTCGATAGCACCTGGCACCTCACAACAGTCTGTACACAAGATGACATGCTCTCTACTGGCAACACCAGAGGGCACTTAACACCCTTAATGGGACTCTGCATTCAGGTAATGGCACATATATATACATAAGGGGTATCCAACAATGAATGTCATTACACAGTATGGACTGCGCAACAATGAATGTCATTACACAGTATGGACTGTGTAGATTAGTGTTGGTGTTAGGGTCAGGTTAGTTTGATTTTACTGTACATTGCAGAAACTGGCTCCCCTTATACTAAGAGGGGAGGCGGTGAACAGAGCCAGGTGACCTATGTATACAGAGCACGGCCCAAACAAAGTGACTGTGTGACGCAGGGCATACTCTCAGCTGGTGCCAATGACATCACAACCACATACATACATGACATAACATTACAACATACTAAAACCCTCTATAGTTCTGATCCAAAGGGTGCAATACAACAGCACATATCTTTGAGGATTAGAAGTCCTAAATCCCCTAGAGTGCACTCAGGACCACTCACTCTGCAGGGGATTTAGGACTTCTGATCCTCAAAGAAATGCGATGGATCAAAGTACTCTGATGTAAACACTTGTTTACATCTTTCTTCGGAGATTCCTAAATCCCTTGAAATGTTTAACAGAAAATTTAAATTCTAGTCTACGTACGTAGGTAGGTCTGGAGAGAATGCTGACAGGTGAAGAGCGTAGATGGCGTGGGTTGCATGACTCGAGTTTCAGTATTAGTGGACTTTGGGTGATGCAGGTACGCAGGAGGGACGTAATACATCACGGCGTGGCGGAAGACTCTCCGGCAGGTGGGATGTCAACACAATGGCAACCCACCAGTCACTTTCCTAAATCAGCGCAGTGTCTGGTTGCCGTTATCAACAATGTGAACACCCTTGGCTACACTGCATATCATGTCACTGAATGCAAACTTAACTATACAGGCTCGCCAAGTGCATGTGTGGGGGTCAAACGAGATGCGAGCGAGTGACAGTGGCTTCGTCGCCACAACCATAACAAACCATAAGTACGTACGTACGTACATAAAGACATGATTCACAGAAAGGAGCACAAGTTCAACATAGAGACGGCCATTTACCACTCCTCCAGCGTAATACAGCGCCCGGGACGGCTCGAATTAATGCTAAAGGCGCTACAGGTCGTGGCCAGAAGCTACAAGGGTAGCTACTCCTGTCAAGGGTGGGCATGGTCTTGGCGGGACGGACGGGACACACAACGTTACTCACTTGTAGATGCGCTTCTCTGCCCTACTCATACTGAGAGCCCCTTCCACTCCCAACAACAACAGGAACAGAAAAAGGCACACTCTCCGTCTTTTCATCCCTCTGTGTTTCCCGGCCCCCACTCAGTACATGTGGCAATGTACTGGATACAATGCCTAAGTAACCAATATTATTACACAATAGGGCGCCTACCCACAGAGGGCATCCCCCACCGCATGCTCTGCTCTGCTCTGGGATACTACCCATAACTACGGCTACGTGCAGGCGGTATGTCCGTGCTGGAATGGGCTTGGGTGGCGACCTTTTCGCTCGTAGTACCCGCGTACGCGGTACACTTTGCACAGCCAATACTTCCGGACTTCTTTCAAACGCTGCTGTCCTATGGAAATAGGAGGAAGAATGGATCATCAGTGTTCGCAGACGTCCCAAAGAGGTGCGTATGTTCTGCATGTTTTACATCCAGCTGCAGTCTGTGTATCTAGTGAATAGCTGCTACGAGGTTGCGCGCGCGCGCGCACACACACACACACACACGCACACACATGTACACATACGTACACCACTGAATGGCTGGGAAAACGTTTCTAGGAATTTGCTAAGACAGCAAGTACTGCGTATATCAAGCCAAATTGTCCACTTACTAACACTACACATTGTGCATATGCGTGTATGCCTGCGTCCGTGCATGCGGGCACAGACCGTCATGCATTCATCTACATCAATGCACTGTGCACACTCAAGGCCGAGCTTCCCAATCTGTGTAGCTAGACCGTGCTGCAATATTTCTTCCGCTGCTCTACACAGGTGGTTCACACACTTCTACGTGTGGGCTGTGACATGGGACCTCTTGGTGTTCACCCACCTTGTGCTGGTCCTGCTGTTGAGGAAGCCGAGCGGCCTCCCCTTCGTGGGCCACATCCTGCATGTCCTTACCTCCCTTCATGTCACACCCCCTCAAAGCGGCATCGCATTGCAGTGTACACAGACAGAGTGGGAGGTACTGACAGGAACGTTCCTACTTCTGGTGCAGGCATCTCGACGGCTGTACGAGTGTCTGTTTGTCTTGGAGCTTTCGAAGCAGGCCAGGATGCACCTCACTCACTATCTTGTTGGGCTCCTCTTCTACACATTAGGGGCGCCGACGATGGTCCTTCACTGGAAACAAGGAGGTAAGCAGTACCGGCTGGCTCTTGAATATGCCATCTGTTACAGGCATGTGTAAACACAGGGATAACAGGGAATGGTGGTGTAGCACTGTCATAATGGACTGCTTGTTTGCACAAACATCTTTGTTTGTAAACATCTTTGTTTGTGCATATAGATCAATACTTTCAGACCATTGAACCAAGCCAGCCAAACAAACTGGATGTACCAATTCTTACATTCTGCGACTCCGTATCTGTGATCTAGTGATTGATTATTCCCATACAGCACTAGCCCTGGGCCACAGTGTATAAATCTTGCCATATAATTGTTATTAATCTGTCCACCACCGCCATATTGAAGAGGATCTGTAAGCGGATGCCCAGTTACATTCATTCATTTAAGCAATTGTGGTCATTTGTTGCAGTGAGTGAGGTCGTGCAATGGCTATATACGTAATTTGTGGAGGATGCCACATGGCCCATACCTGCTATGTACAGTAGCCCCTCACATCAGCATGCTTCATGTACAATACCGAGTTGCTATATATTGCTACGTACGTATATACTACATGGTGACCTCTCTACTCCATCTTCTGCCTTGTCTCTACGTGACTGCAGATGCATCAAACATGCTAGTGTCTGGGCCACTAGGTGCCCTTGCTTGGCACCATGTATTTGGGGTGTGTCTGTTTCTGTGGGCAGGCTACCATCAGAACAAATGTCACCACATTCTGGCAGACTTGCGGAGAAGACCCAAGTCAGAGGTAACTTCCTGTAGCAGTGGAAGCTACAGTGTGCCGCATGGAGACTGGTTCACTTATGTGTCCAGTCCGCACTACCTGGCTGAGGTGCTCCTGTATGTGGGTGTGAGTTGCGTCATGTTCAACCAGCAGTGGACCAACTGGGCCCTGCCTTGCTTTTCCCTCCTCATCCTCACCTTGTCTGGAAAGATGACACATAACTGGTACTTGGAAACCTTTGACAGCTACAAGAAACTTGGAAGGAGAGTAATCATACCGTACATCTACTGACCAGCCACCATGGGACGCAGTACATGATCATGTGATCTGTATATAAGTATAATTATATAGTTGTATTGTTGACTATAAATTATAATTAGCTAATTGTATGTATCTCCACGAAGTGTATAAGTGGCCATTGTACAAGTGTAAGTAAAGTGAGTTATGCATGAACTGATTTTATTCAATAATGTTCAAAATATATTATAATTATTAGATTTAGATTTGAATTCATCTCCAATTGTCCAATGACAGACAGTCATGCAGTTCTAAGTCCGGTTTGGAAGCTTCATGAGTTAGAATGTAAAACGTATACACTTAGCTCATTCAAGTTCACAGCACAGTCCATTCCATGCAAATATGAGCAGCTGTGTCACACCCCGTCTGGCTATCTTTGCCCAGCTTTTGCAATGTGAGGTCTAAGCACTGCCAAACTGACCAGAATTGCTTCCTGCATGCAACGAGAATACACAAAGGCAGTCTCACCAGCCATTGGGATATGTAGAAAAAACTGATCAAATTTATTGCCTTTCTAATATACAAACTGCAGTGTTCAGGTTCATTTAATTTGTACCACATTACTATATTACTACAGCTCCTACTCCTACAAGTGTTCTTTATAGGAATTGCACAAGACCACATACGTAGGTGCGTACCTCAGTGCGAATGGTTCTGCTTCCCTGCTGAGGGCAGGTGTTGAGGTACAGGTCAAAGAGGAGACTGACATCCTCCACCTTCAGAGACTCATCTGACTCCAGACTGGCCTCTAGACCCCCGAGGCCACCAAACACAATCAGGAGGTGACTGAGATAATGGTGCAGAGAAAGACAGCAGCATCTGTCAGTGTGTGTGTGTGTGTGTGTGTGTGTGTGTGTGTGTGTGTGTGTGTGTGTGTGTGTGTGTGTGTGTGTGTGTGTGTGTGTGTGTGTGTGTGTGTGTGTGTGTGTGTGTGTGTGTGTGTATGTGTGTGTCCATGTGAGTGTATACATGTATGTGTCAATTATTTGCAGCTGGAGAAATTATAATCAAACACTTTGCATCATGGCTATGGCTGTGGTAAAATGAGCAGTGCACAGATCAACAAATGACAAGATGCTCCGATCATGGAGGCCTTCTTAGGCTTAATCGCTGAAGAAACCATCTGTACACACATATGTAGTACGTATGTCTTTCATGTGATTTGCTCCAGACGTTAGTCCCATTTCACATGCATCACGCACACAGACTCACCTGAATGGTTGCAGTTCGTCCACCTCGTCTACACTAGCACCTCTTTCAGACGTCCCTATGGTCAGGTCATAGCCTCCCTGCCAGTGAGTTAACGGCAATACAATTACAGTCCATCAATGCTTGCTACACATGTCAATGCACAAATGAAAAAGAAGATGGAGCTGTCTAAGCAAAGCAAATTCATATGGGGAGCGCTCTCTCTGAATTCACACTCAACACGTACCAGTTGGGCAAGGCAAGGGCTGTAGTGCAACCTCTATTGTATAATTGCTGCCCCTCTACATACAGAGAGTTGTGTACAAGCTGCGTCTGAATTAGTAAGTCCTCCATAAGCATGAGGGGAGGAGGTACACAGAGAGAAAGAGAAAGACTGTGTGCCTGTGGGAAGGTTGAAGACCAAATCCACTTTCTGACCATCTCCCTGCATTAATTTAGGCAAGGATGCTAACGATCAGGGAAACCCCCCTAGCAGGTAAAGGTATTCACAGTAAAAGATGATTCCAGACATTTTTGTCTTATCCAGGATCTTCTTAATCAGTAGAACTGACACTTACAACACTGAAATGGCATACTTTATACACATAAATGGCGGGGGAAAAAAGGCGAGAGTCTTTTCCCAACGTTAATGTGTAGCCACACAAACCACTTCACAGCCGTTTGAAGTTATATACATGAACTATACCAGACAGCTTGATGCCTGGGTCACAACGGTATGCACCGTTGAGTGTTGCAGCAAAATAACATTCATTAACAGCCATCAGTCAATCAGCTCACAGATTATGAAATGAGGATAACAGCATTCAGCCAATCGGATTGCAGGATACCAATGCACCTGAACAAGCCTTCAGTGCTCTTACATAAGGCACTCTATGTATGTATATCATCTAAAAGGTGGACTAGGAGTCCTATAGATGATTTCTGACACTCGGTGCGAATCCTTGTATGCATATAGTGTGATACAGCTTCACATCAAGCACTATTGTCAGCACCGTGACTCCAGACCTCATGCCCTAAATCATGCACAGGATTCCTAGTCCATTTAAGAGCTACAGAGAACCATGCAACAAGACTCACTTCAAATGGGCACTGTGTGAAGACGGCTCCAAAGGAGTGTGCAAAGCGCACGGTGTAGCCCCAATACAGACCTTCGAGCACACGAGGTGCGGAGGGAGGGACAACCTTGGACTGCTTGGGCGGACCTTCTGTTCAGTGCATTGGTGGATGTTTGAGAACAAAACATAAAAATTGTGCATACGGGGTCAATGCTTACAGTGTGCCTAATGTCCATACAAGGGTTGGGGTACTACGAGGTGCAGAAAATGATGGGGCTGTTATACGCTTACACATTAGACCATAGCATTCTTTGGTTGCGAAGGAACCTAAAACCTTGCTGTTGTATTATGCCACTGATGAAGGTAGCTGTATAGCTGCCGAAATGTTTGGCTTTCCTAATCATCATTGGCCAGTGAACTCCGATCAGTCATTCTTAGCTTACATACTGTACGTACATATTGAACTTGTCATACTCGCAGTCACAGAAGATAACAGGTCAGAGATCACTCTGTGGCTCGGACCTCAGGTCAGAATGGCCAAAATGTGGGATAAATAAAATATCAGTGCCAAGAGAGAAATTGGCATTGTATGTACAGAGAATATGTATAATATGTACATAGGGCCTTAAGTGTCACCACAGAGGTACCACATACGGTAGTGATGTCTGATAGGGAGTCTTGGTGAAGTCATGCAAACAGCGGTCATCACATGCAGTATTCTTTACAGAACAGTAAATGCACAGCCATAAGAGAAGCTAAGCATTATGCAGTGCAGAGGTCACATTTAAGTGACATCGATTTAGCGCTTGTTTTGGGAAATATTCAGTCATTGCTTGTAAGCAGATTGTCTGTTATGTGTACTAAAGCAGATCAGTCTATGTGTCTGTGTAATGCTAGACAACAATACCTGCTGCTTGGTCCTGTGGTAGTTCGATTGTCACTCTAACTCCAGGCTTCAGTTTCTTGTCTATGCACACATCCTGGGTAAAAACATCACTTCCATGTAAATTAATCACTTCTTAAATTACACTGGTACCTTGCTGTAACAATACCACTATACGTAACTATAGGACATGTCACAGGTGCAGTGCTTGCCTTTCTCATCCCTGCATTGACATAAGATCCTCCTTCTTTCTTTGACTTTGTGGGCCGATCCAGCACTACTCCTTCCCTGTACTTTGCCGGGTCATCAATTCTCATGTGATGTGGACAGTCCAATGGATTCAGCAGTCCAACTAAACTTAAATCTGTATGTTTAGCAAAAAGAGCCTTCCTCAAATACTGTGGAGTTTCAAGATATTGCAAAACTCGCGCCAAAAATAGGTTTGGGTCGCTTTTGCTAGGTTTCTGCCTGAATACATGAAAAAAAGGACAAAAAAGTGGTCCTGCTCGGGATCGAACCGAGGACCTTCTGCGTGTAAAGCAGACGTGATAACCACTACACCACAGGACCAACACACTCACTGACTCTATAATATCTCTACTTTATATTGTATGCCTGACGTTCACCTTTGAACTGGCAGTTCATCGAATACAACAATTTCATCCACATTGAAGATGCAGGCGGCTCTGGCAATCTGCGTGCGAGTGAGAGACAATAAACAACACACATGCACCCCTACATGAACAGTGATCCCCTCTTCACCACACAAAACGGTTTGCAAGCTCTGTCTTGAGCTACGTATATACGCGTTGGTGGATGTGCTTGGGCTATAAGGTGAAGAGGCTCACAGGTGGGTGAGTGCCGCAGGGTCCTGGTGACCGAGTAGGCTAGCTATCAAGTCCAATGAGATGTGCTGCATGTTACTAATAGAGTCGATTAAGAACGGCTTTGGCTAGGAGTGGTATTCTCCATAAAAGCCTTCCAGCACAGTGGCAGTCCAACAGAGAGTGAACTGGATACAGAGGTGCCTGTATCTTTAGCATCCACCATTTAGCTACGTATCCACTGGCCCACGACACTGTATGATCATTCGCTAGTTTAAACATTTTCATTAACAAAAGTGACTACTTAGTCCTGTCCTCTGCAGAAAACAATATACTACATAGGCTGTTGACCGGATCCTTCCTACACAACCGATGATGTCAGAATATAATAATAGAGGTGAGGAAGTGGTCTGGCTGCGCGAGACTAACCCATGCAGACAGACCACGATGCCCCTCACCTGCCCAGCTAAGTATGTCTTCAGTTCCTGAGTCTGTGCGTTGTCAATGATGGACCCCGGCAGTGCAATGCTCACAGTGTACCGCCTCCCCTTGCTCGGGGACAAACCCACAGGAGGGATAGACAACCCTTCATAACCACTTCTTCCTACATGATCTTCCACACCAGAGAACTCTTTCCTCCTCTTCTTTGCTTTCTTTTTCTTCGTACTCTGCACATTATGAAGTGCACCATACAAGCTACATGCTATAAGAGCGTCATTCGTGCTGCTATGGCTCAATACACAGACCGTTTGAAAGCTTGTGCCAACAAGAATGAAGAGGACATACCAACTAATTACAAATCCACACACTTGGACATCAAGCTGTAACAGGAATTACACGCAGCTTACTTCTTCTGCTGGCGCTTCTGTTTCCTGTTGGGAGCGCTTCATGTTGGTTAAGGTACTTTCCCCAGCATCAATCTGACGTAATAAGAAAAGCTAAAAATAGCTCAGACTCCTGTATATAAACCCGCACCTTGTGGCCAGTATCACAGTGCGAGCGAGTGCGCACGAAATGGCAAGCGGTGGGCCGAGTAGACCCGTGTTCAACAGAGTGTGCTGTCCCGGCCACCCTGAAGCCAATTTGGTAGAGGACCACCAGGCGGGGGACCTCATTTGTCCAGAGTGTGGGCTAGTGGTGGGCGACAGGTGACCAGCATGCTCTGCACACGTGTACAGCATTTAGAGAGTGAGACTGAAGCCAATTTGATTATCACAGTCTTAGATATTAGAGTACTATGTAACAACTACCCTATGGTTGTGCTAAAGGTAACCATTTCCATCACCGTCTTCATGACACTGCACCACACACACACACACACACACACACACACACACACACACACACACACACACACACACACACACACACACACACACACACACACACACACACACACACACATACACACATGCACACACACACACACATGTACACACATGCACACAGAGTCATAGATGTTGGCTCAGAATGGAGGACCTTTAGTAACGACAGTGGGTCTGTGGACCGATCCCGCGTTGGTGCTGCAGAGGATCCCAGTATGGATGGTGGTGGCCTAACGACATTCATTGGTCCCAGCGCGACACCCTATGGCATGAAGGATACATCCACATTCTCAAAGTGGCAGAAAACTGGAGTGGGTCTTGTAGCCATATCAGAATATTATTAGGCTAGCGACTCATTACTGTGTTATGCAGAATGAATGGTGTGCTTGTGAGCAAACACATGGCATCCGGTCAGCTGTGCAGCTGGCAAACCTTTGGATTAGTGCATCCTTCATCGCTTCCACTGGTTGTCTGCTGCAGTGCGTAGTTACTTAGGAGGGAACTTAATGCGTGTGCCTGTGCAGTTTATAGTGGCGCTAGCACTTTCCTGGGAAAGAATAGGCTTTGTGTGCTGGCTCCCTTTTAAGGTGCATTTGTAAGGAAGTTTGGAAACCATTGATAGTGACTGTCTGATTGAAAGGACAATTAGTCCCAGTGTGGAATGTCATAGTCAGAGGAATGCCTCTTTCTTGTGTGCTGTGATAGAGCTCAGGAGACCGTGGTTTGATGGGGGCCTTCAATGAGATCAGTGTGATGGCAAACAGGATTCACTTGCCAAAGAGCATTGTGGTAAGTGTGTCCTGCATGGTGTACACAGTACATCAATCGGGTAATCAACAAATGGCAATACCCAGTTTCAGATTCATTGTAGAAATGTACGGCAAGACATGCAATAGAACGAATAACAAGTGATTTAGCGTGTGATTGTAATAATATGTTATTGACTATGGTATGCTCCTCGCATTGTGCGCAAGGTGTGACCGTGA
>OX465043.1:2522758-2635258 GCA_949841015.1 Aplysina aerophoba
CGGCAGTGTGTGGCCAAGACAAGCACTTGAGCAAGATAGCTTCTCTGCCAGAAACAAGGCAGTTGAGTAAGGTAGCGTTCGACACAAGAGGTGACTAGACTAAGGGTCTCCTCAGAGATGCCTGATACCACACTATCCAGGGCTATTATCATATCCCTCTCTAGTGGTGTACTGAGGACCTTGGGGTCCATTAGGACTCGAAGCAGAATCTCCACCAAAGAGGCTTTTGTATCACCATCCAGCATGAGGTGTTCAGTGGAGCAGTAACAATTGACAATGAGAGCAAAGTTCTTCAGCTGTTGATCAATACCGGGAGCACTGGCAAGTGCATCACCTTCATGCTGCACACAGTTGAGGGGTTTGAAGGACCGCACTCCCTTGAAGCGAGCTCCAAGAAGCTGCAAAATCTCCGTCAGCAGGGTCCTCACTGTCGCTGACCTAATCGAGGTAGATTCACCAACAGAGGCAGAATCACCACAGCTACGGTTTGCACGCGTGGTAGCAATTCTGCACAATGTCCTGCATGCTGCGCTCGCTAGCCGGGTGTCGCTGCACAGACAGGAGACCCTTATCAGCCACTCCTGGACAGCAGTGGGACAAGGACGAGTGCTGTACCAGAAGGAGACCATCCCTCCCTGGACCATCTCACTCAGCTCAGGGTGGCCTGCCTGCAAGAAAAGGTGCTCTAAGGAGGGAGCTGAGGAGGAAGGCTGTGGAAGATCTGGTGGATCAATGAGGTGTATGAGTACTGGTGGAGCAGCGAAGAGGGGGACCGCCTCAGGATCCATGGTGGGCAAGCTGGCAGAGGGCACCTCGGCAGCAGTTACATCTTCAGACATGTCTGTTGACTGGCTAATCTGATCTTCCATTTCAACTTTTTTGCGCCTTTGCTCTTCCATTGCCACTATCCCTCCTCTTTTAAGAAAGGCATGAATGTCTTCATCGATTTTGGAGGACATTTGTTGCTTCTTATACGCCGTATTCAACCGTCTAACCTTCTTGAACCACTGCTCCGTCTTTCGTACCTTTTGAGCTACCTCTTTCTCAGTTATTGGTTTAGTAGGGCTGGGTGACGGCAGAAGGGACGCGAAATGAACCAAGGGAGGAGGGTGAGGGGCGCTTACGGCAGGGTCCCGTCTTTTGTTTTGACTCGGCCCTTGCTTTAATTTTACTTCTGACCTATCCTCTTCTGTCTTGGGTGTCAGCGAAGGGAGTTTAACTTCTGGTAGAGTGCTGCTGTCATCGTCACTGCTCTCAATACGATACTCCTGAGTCCCCTCTTCATAATCCATCTGACCGGTCCTGAGGGGAATCCCCGCAATACGTTCCCGCCCCTAAATTGGTGAATTGTACAAGTATCATACTAGCCACCTTCTTCTCGTTAGTTGCTGTCAAAAACTCATGCATTCTCCAATTTCATTATTCAGTCAACTACTGCTTCTCTCTCCTGCCTCTTAGCAAAACGTGTTTTCCTTGTCCTCCATTTTACCCTTTGTGCATTCCGTACAGATATATGTTCTACTCTCTTTTCAGACAATATTAATTCATCTTCCAGCTTCACTTCTCAGTGCAGCAATACCTCCTCTCAGCATAGCCAATTGCAACATTGCAATTCAACCAGCATTTCCAATGTCTAAATTATAATCTTCATAATAATTATATAATAATAATAATAATAATTCTATATTACTTATACATTACCTAGGTGTGATTGCATAATATATAAATTATATCCAAGCAGTTAGTTACACTACGTACAATATGTATATCCTTATGCTGGGCTTTGTGACTGCGATAAAGTGCTCGTCATGGTGGCCTCAGGAGAGTTCCAGTGGTACCATTCCCATCTTTTTTTTCTAGAAATGTTGGTTCTTGCCAGAAATTGCAGGAGTGTCTCCACACGATGGACAATGAGGGCGAGAAACTGCACCACCAGGACCACAAAATAGATGACAAGGAAGAGAACTGGGAAGGCAGACTGCTTGATCCCCCATTGCTCCAGTGCAGGGATCTGGAAGGAGAGCACCATGGCAACCCAAATGATGTTTATCATGAGCATAGCCACTACTGTGTTGTTTCGTAGGTCATCCAACTTCTTCTTCAAGACGTCTGTCTCCTGGTTCAAGTGAGCCTCTTCTGGTTTTAGGATCCCTGGGGAATCTTGGCTACGGTTTACCAGATCTTTCCAAAACTTCTTCTCACTTACATGTAAGAGATCGACTGTCAGGGAATTGTCCATGACTGCTTTTGTGTTTCTCATTTTCAACTCCCCTAATGGAAGGTCATAATACAAGGTATTATATCCTCTGCTGCTAAAATGGAGGCACGTACATGACCCAAATGTGCAAGTGCAAGTGGTTTGTGATGGGCAACTCACTACTGCTGGGGTACTTCAGCCTCTTCAATCCAGAGGTCAGTTGCTTCACGTGTCCTGCAACAGAGTTTGTATAGGTGCCCATTAATTGTATGATGGATCTATATGTATCTATAATAATTAATCACAGGACAAATCCGAATTTGACCGAAACAAATACAATATTAGCAGAGTACACATGACACATTTTCATACATGTGCACAATCATTCTAGTCCATTATTGCATTAATCTCCCTCAACAGAGTGGACGTCCCGAGAAATCGTCTGTCAAAATGGCTACATACAATATGCAGCTATGGCCTGTTGTTCAATTCAGTGCTAATATATAGCATCATAGCGTCTTGTGAACCAACCAGCAGAGCACCCTGCATGTTCAGGTCTTAGGACTGCTCCACTTATTGATTGCGCGACCGTTCTGTTTCGTGAACTTCTCTTGGAAAGGTTATTTGCTTCCACAACAGTATGCAATAGTTATGGTTCACTTAGGACTTGAGTTGTTTGGTCTGCGTAGTCTGCCCTGTGCCTCCACAACAGCTATTTTGTCATATATTTCACTTCGGATTTGCGTCGTTAGCTCTCTATAATTGTGACCAGCAGACAAGAGAATTAACACTTAGTGCAAGATTTAAGGATTTGGCCAATCACATGATGGTCATTGGACCAATGAAATCCAAGTAGAGATCACCATTTCGTGACATACACAGAGCAGCAAATATGCACTTCAATATTGGCCCAAATGACTGTAGCTAACTAGCTATAGCTAAAACACAGATATAGCTAGCTAGCTAATGCCAAATCCTGATGTATTCTAAGCAACCATAAATCAACTGCATAGGCGTAGGAACCGTGGGGGCAGTTGGGGCAGCTGCCCCCACAAACAATTGGCAGGGGGGGGCACTGCCCCCACAAGATAAAGCTATGATCTCATAAAAAAAACAATTTACACTGTATATTCACCATAAGCCTGATTCAGACCCTATAATATATAACTAGGTCTCCAAGGAAGCTCTGGTGAAAGGATCTACGCAATCAACACGCCCGCTACTGTCACGGTTCTGCAACAATGAACGACGGCCATGTTAAATGCGATTTTACAAACGCGTTTCAATCACCGTCGCTAGGTGTTTAGGATATCGCGTATGCGCGTTTGGAGCTCGAGGATGAAGCGATCGTTTTCAGTTTTGCGCCGCATCAAGACTTACCTTCGCAGTAGTATGAAGAAAGGCTAAACAATGTAATCCTGCTGCACTCACATAAAGATCTCACATCAAACCTGGATCTAAAAGAAGTTGGCCAATTGTTTATAGATATGAATTCAAGGAGACACAGTTGCTTTGCCTCTTTTGCTTGAGTTGTAAAATGCTTATGATATTATGTAACTGTGACCTTGCATCCCACATAATATTATGCACACTGACAGTAAACTAAATGATAATGTCTGCTTATTATTGTACATTATGATATCTCATGCAAGCAGTAAATGCTAATGGCATTAATGTTATTTTGCATGCATGCCATAATTAATTTCATTTGACGTACGTCATTCAACGTTCTAAAGCTGCAATGTTTGCCCCCCCAACCCCAAACATCTTTCTACACCTCTGAACTGTATCATGCTTAGCTACATTTGCAGTCCCGTCTAACTCTGCATTTCAATTCCTGCGAAGCTCATGCGTTGCACGTATGTAAGCTTTTGCAGACACTAGGGCCATACACTCAGTGTAGGGCATTGCATATGAACTTGCCACAATGGTTGCATGCCAGGCCCTGAAGTGATATGTATCAAAAGAGTAACATAGACATAACTACGTATGTAGTGTGTATTTGACGGGTTATACTTCATAGACATGGTGTCTACAAATACGTATGTTATGCTATTCACTGTGCACATGTTATCCACAGTATTTTGCCATCTGAATGATTGTATATATTCATTTTGCCTTCACACCTTACTTCCATATTACTCCAACCTTGACACATTCTCCACTCATCTATAGCCCTCTCATTCCTTTCCCACCTGTCTCTTTTTTATTTCGGCCCTTTCTATACCCCTCCCCTCACTCCATACATTTCTCCCACTGCCACTCCACACCCATGCACAGACCTCGCTTGGTGATTCCCATTTTGAGCAGGTCAGACTCTGTCAGGTGCAGAAGGTTGTCTACATCTCTTGCAAACAAGTAGCCCTCAGCTTCAAACAGTGCTTCATATTCACCCAGGTGCAGGTTTGCCAAGAATTCGGGAACATCTTTCTATATATATAATATTAATAAAAAAGACATGTAAAATACGTAAGCAGCTAGTTTGATTAATGTTCGGGTAGGTAGAGCCTCCTGTCCAAGACACTGTTTAGAAACTACCAGAAATTATTCACTCAAAATTTCGATTTTAAAGGAAGTAAACATGCACTATGGATTGGCTATACCACTCTCAATTGTGGTACATTATTTCGCCTTCAGCATCGGGGATGTCACATATTTTATATACCACATTTGAGAGTGGTATTGAATAATATATATCCTGTCTCAACCAAACAGTTCCCAACTGGCATGATATTAACTGTAGCTACTAGAAATAGGATGTATGGACTTCTATGAACATAAGTGATCATGCAATTTTAAGATGTTTCACTTCTAATTCAAACTATGGTACGTATATAACATAACTCATACACTGTTGCCATGGCAATGGGTATGTTAATGGTGGGGTATATTTGTTCGGGGATATACCCTGTGAAGTAAGTAACACAGGATGTGAATCAATTTGTCCCCTTTTGCACGCCTGTATTGACATTTACACAAACCTATTCACCGATCAGTTGAATTGCAATCATTTAGCTAGTTCAATTAATCAATGGATATCATTGACTGTTCAGTATGCATGTTAAGCCAGAAACAACAAGACAAACTAAAGTAAGCAATAGTTAGTACCTAATGCCCCGAGGACATACAATATGATACAGTGATATCCCTCGTTACCTATGGTAACGGGATACAATGTACATATACACAAATGACTATGTTCCATTCCCAGTAAACTGCTTTGAAAGCTGGGACACCCTAGTACATGTGATAATGTGCAATAAGTTCCTGGGAGTCATTCTTCACGATTGGCTGTGGTACAGTACATAGAAAACATGAAGGTAATTCCATTTGCCAGTTAACCCTTTTGCACTGTTATTGTCCCTTTATCTACAAAAATGTTTGATTAACTGTAAGCGCTTAACCAGTAATTTGTAAGTGAACATTTTGCATGAAGCCTCACCGCCACACGGTTGTCCAGCTCTGGTGCAGGCAGCTCCTTGATGGCCTTTATAAGACGCAATTGGAAACCTTTCTTGGCCACACCAATTGCTTGAAGGTCCTTGGGGGGGGGGGGGGGAGAGGGTCAAACAGTTATTATAATATACGCTAGAGAGTGGTTTCAACAGCACCATGGGTACTTGCAGCACTAGCTAGTTGCCATAGTCCAAACATACTGACACATTTCATACACACTTGTCACATGCTGCACCCTGCACACCTCGTGCACTCACATGATGCGTAATGCACAAGTATACTAACTAAACCCACCTCTAGTTCCATTCCATATACAAAGGCCTTCCGCGTGTAGCCATGACCCTCAAAGTTGTCAATGTAACGCTATGAAGGCAGACATGAATGTATTAGACATAATTATGCTGAATTGGAAGTAGTGGATGATTTTGGATAGAAAAGCACACTAACAAGTCCTTAAAAACAACATTTTGCCCTTATCATGATTTTATGGTATTTAATGCACACTGTGTGTGCCTGATGTTCATGAAGACCATGACAGACTAACTTATGCCCTGAATCATGTAGTGGCTGCTTGCTCTAGCAGCAATAGCTCCTGCATTCTCCTCACCAACAGATTCATCCGTAGATGTGAACACAAAGGGCGAAAGCATGTCCTAGACATGAATTTGAAGGAATCCACCTGACCCACCTAGTAGATATATCCTGTATCCTAAACCACCCAGGTATTTGCACACACGGGTGTTACTAGGAATAACACTCAGCATTTCGAGGTGTCACCTCACTAATTGAACAACTCACATGCTAGCTATGATGCAAATGAAACTCAAAAGCAAAGCAGATTATAGTCAATGCTTGAGAGTGGCTATTGGTACAGCAGCCAGTAAAAACCTACTAAAAGGTATTTTTAAGCCTTTAGTATTAGTTGTTAAGGTTGGGGTTTGGTCGATTATATGTTATTTAGCTAAGCTGGGTGACAGACCCATAGCCAGGCTAATTTAAAAGTATAGGTTTCTCCTTTCAGAAAATTCCATGGTTTGGGGCAACTCTGTTCGAAATTCTTTGTGAATAAGGGTCTAGCTCTGTCTGCCACCCTAGTGCCTTCATGATCGATTGATGAATAAGGTACCGGAAACTGGATACTCCAGCAGGTCTGACACGGGCACTGATTGTGATTGCTGTACCGCTTGGTCGGCTCTTCCCTCCAGTTGGCCAGCTGCGCCGTTTGCAAACATTTCCAATTATGAAATACGGGCTACAAGTAGGTTAAGTATTAGTTATACCACGGCGCTGAGGTGTATATGGATGACCCTCGAGCGTATATCATCCATATACACCGAAGTGCCGGGGTATAACTGATATATACGCTGGCTGAGCTTTTAAATGTAGTTGCTCAGAATAGGAAAATGGCGCCGTCGTCACGGAACCACACGTTTGTTCTGATACGTCTGTCCACGCTAACAAATTTAAACGGATGAAAGTAGCGTCCATTGCGACTAGCTCTAAGAAGACGACGACTGAGGTTCGTTGCTTTTGCCTGGAGTGTTTTTGTTGACGGATTAGGCCTGCAGCAATGCCAATTTATTGACACCTACATTGTTATCGTCACACCTTCCATATTTGGGCGTGATATAACAGGATTTAAGAGCCCCTGAGACACTAAGTGGCTTCTTAAATCCTGTTATATCCCAGTCTAGCCTGCTAGACCCTTCTTTTAGCTTGTATATGTGATATATTTTTCCCCGGTTGCCATGACAACGGGGTATATACCTTGTATGTATAGCTTCTTCTGGTGTTACAGGATATCACCTCAGAACCTACACATAACAATGCATACACACAACATCTTGCTGTGGTTACGTACTTCGCATTTCAGCGTTCTGAGCCAATCTTTCAGATCATCATCCATAACTGCGAATGTCACTTCAACAGCTGGTTCACCTGCATCCACAGTGTAGTAGAGACCACACCAATTAACTACATACAGCTAGTAATTGCTGCACAGACATAGCCAACATGCTAGTGCATCATGATGCGCCAAGCATGCAGGATGAGCACTTATGAGAACATGCATACACACAAATGCAAAATGTGGAAAGGTGTAAAATATACGACAGAGCTGAGGTGTATAATGTATTATATGCACAAAGACCTTGTGATGCGCATGCAAGTGCACCTAGAATTCATTACACTGAATTGCCATGGTATATGTGATGCATACTCCATTGCCGGGGCAGCCTATATACATCAGTTGGAGGGACAAATTCAGGATGGCTGGAATGGACAAAAGCTGCATCAGGATGACCCATGCTAAAGTGAGCTGAAAGAGGGCTATACCTGCCTGACCATGTGACGTCATCATATAAAATGGAGGAATGCGGAGGTCTGGCTACACAAGATTAGTCAAATAGGGAGATACACAAGGCAGGGCTGAATAAGGTGCACAATTAGAGGTGTCCCAGCATTTCTACAGTCAAGGGTGCTGTTTATCCTTCTACAATTGAGCAGTGGATGTAACAGGATTCAAAAAGCAAATGTAGGTATATATATATATAGTACGGTAGGGAGGTCTATAGCCAATATATGAGACCCAAGGTGACATATTTACAAAGGCGTATAGTAAATATAAAACGACAACATTTTCCCAAAAGTCTATGTCACATACACCTTGCAATGCTTTAAGTTGCTATAGCTGAGCAATCACCGTACTATATTATATAATAGACTTTTGGGCAAAGCTGGCATCATTTTGGGAAGCATTTTCAGGCAAAGGTTCGTCTGTTGCACACTCACCGTAATATATAGTACAAATAATACAATAGGTTGGTCTATAAACTCTATATACGACCTCAGCGGTATGTATACCTCGGCGATTTGTCGCCTCATGAGGAATATGGCTGCTTTATAAGCACTCCCCCCTCGGGCACTTCGCTTCTTAATCAGCCACATCCTGACTGGATGTGTAATTTATTTTCCATTGCAAGGTGTAGCTTTGGAAAGCCTGGGGTTAATAGTAGCAAATGTGTAGTGTTGAACTAGTGTTCTCGAGCAGCTTTAGTTTTGGTGGGTGCAATTTCAGCTACAACGACAATGACGGTGACAGATGGATGATGGCAGACTAGTCTCGAGAGTCTGTTGTCACCCTGTCCATTTTACGGAATATTCCACGGAATGGATCCAAAGAAACATACAAACGCTACCGTTTGGGGATGGGTGACTGGACAGCAAGTAGCAGTGACTCGGACCACGAAAAAGAAAACCTAGAGCCAGCAGAAAAGAAGCTTAAATCATTGAAGTTGAACAGGAATAGAATAGATCGATTGGATTTTATTGGTGAGGAGCACGAGAACAATCTCAGCAAGAAGTACGTCCCAAAGAACACTGCTGCAACTACTAAATGCATCAACTACCAACGCTAACAGCTTGATGTAACATTTCTCACACCTGTGGAGGTGGTTTAGCACATTTATGAGTACACAATAAACATACCGATCGATTCGTGCGCTAGCCAGAACACTGAAACAGCGCAACGAATCAATCGATATGAGTCTATCTAGCCACTCAGGTCTATATCGTACAATAAACATACGTAGCAACCACCTAGCAATGGGAAATAAATATATATATCTGCTATAGACCTCCCTACCAAACTAAGTATATGTTACAGTACATATAGCTTCATAATCTTGTTATATGCTAGAACATGCACGCTTCATATTTTCTGGTTGCAAAATATAACCACACATTGTTGTCCCCGGAAATGTAGTATAATCTACATGATGCTTTGCTTGTCTCACAGGCCGTGTGCTCTATGTCATCAGTCACTGGACCAGCCTCAGGCTTCCTCCTAAGACAACGCTGGAAGCAATCCTTTGTCCTGTGCACAAAGAGATTCCATGCTACAGCCAGTTTGTGCCTCTCCTTGGACTCCGTTGTAGGGTCCACGCGGGTGCCCCAGCTTCGGGTGTTGAGGTTGCATGCCGAGTATATGATGAGCAGCATGTATCCAGATGGGATGCCCAGGATGTACCACACAAAGTGGAGCAAGTCAGAGAACTCGTTGATGTTCATGAGGGCAGCTACAATCACCATGAAGGAGAAACCAAGGAGATAGATGGAGTCCAAGGATATTGGGATAGCATATGGATTTTCGGTGTTTGGCAGAGATGCTAGATACGCATTCTTCTTCTTGTCTGCATTCGCTTCACTGCTGTTGGTGAAATTATGGGGAAGTGTGGGCTTAAGCCAGTGTGGTTTGTTATAGTCCGAAACACCAGGAATGGCCTCAACAGCTCCTGTGAATAGACCCACAAAGGCTACGGCCATGACAATAGCTAACAAAAATGTCAAGACCTTTGCTACAGTCAACTGAAACTTTTCTGGAGTATACAGACAGATTAGGCCATAGGCAATTGCCACAAACGACAGAATGCCAGTGCTGACATATGCATTCAAGCCATACGCTGTTTGCAGGCCGGATGAAACAATGAGAATCACCGTAGCAGGTGCCACTGCTGTGGAGAAGATGAGGACTAGTTGGTAGAGTATGAAGATGTAACTAATGCTGTCATTGTGAGTAGTGATGGTGCTGGCAGACCGCACTACCTCAAACAAGTTGGCCAGGGTGGACGGGATCCAACGGCGCCTCTGGTTGTAGAACTCTTCAAAGCTGTCTGGGCAGTAAGTCTTGTTCTGTGCAAGAGCCGCATATTCGAGTCTCCAGCCCTTTTTAATGAGCAGTGTGCACAGCCAACGATCTTCACCCATGTCCTTTGTAAGGAACTCGCTAGCAGATGTAACAATCGATTTATAGTCAGGCAGGACTTCTTCCAGAGCCTTCACACGAAACATGCTAAAGCACCCAGGACAGCAAAGTACACAACCAAGCACATGCTCTGCAGACTTTTGAAACCAGTGGCCAAATGCATACTCAAACTTCTGATACCAGACTGTAGGGCCAGACCCCAATGGGTGTGTCCTGGCACACACTGCTCCCACTTTGTCGTCTCGAACCAGAAAATCAAGCAGAGCTGCAACAGATTCAGTAGTGAACTCAATGTCGGCATCGGTGGTCAGGATGTAGGTATTGTCTATGTCAAACTTGCTCCGCTCTGAACTGCATTGCTTGATGATGTACTCCATGTACATGACCTGGCTCCAACGTTTCTTCTTCTTTATCTTGGATGAGTCCTTCAGGTGAATGTAAAAGGGCATTTTCTCAACCATCCAGTGCAATTGAAAGCCATAGGGAGTCTTCATTTTCCGCACCTTACCTACTTCTATATGCAACTCCTCTTCCAGCAGACTCAACAGCTGGAGAGCATAGGAGTTCATTTGCTTCCCAGACACTGCATCATCAAAAAAGATGTGTGATTCAAAATAGGGGACATTTCTTGACTTATCTCTATCTTCGTCTTGTTTCACAGACATATCTATCTCTGACTTCCAGGCAGAAGCAAGGCCATAAATAGACTTTAGCATCTTTTTCATTTCATTCTCTCTCTCATGATACATTGTGGAACAGACAAAAACTGTGTTGCCGGTATGAGATTGGTCATAAATGCTCCCCATCTCTGGCAAGTTAAGAAAGCCAGAAGCTCTGCGAATAATTTGACTTCGATATCCATTCAGACGATTGAGAAGAAGGAATGAGTCTAGGAAGATTCCATCATAATATGGTGATAGTAGCAGCGTCTGTTCACGGCTCACAGGGACTTTAGGCCTCCTCCAAATGTAGGAACCCAGGGCTATAGCCTGGCTGAAGAATAGAAGTACGAACAGAATTGCTGCCAGATGACCACTGATTTCAGGTTGGTTGTTGAAGTAGGAATACGGCTGGATGTAGCTAGATGCAAACGGAAAAGTGACAAGGTTATTGATTCCCTTAATCTGACTGATCCAGTACCATCCTACACTAGCAGGAGTTGCAACGAGGAGAGGCAAGGTGAAGGATAGTGGTTGGTATGTTGACCACAAGGCAGCTAGGGCAAAGAAGTAAGTTCCAAGCCCACACAGCACCTGTGTAGCAAATACCAAAGCTTCCTCTGCCATCCAACTGGTGAAGCCCTGGTACCAGTTCCAGCATTTTGGCACAGTGTCGATGTCGTGCTCTACAGCATCCTGCAGCACCATCATAAAGATGGCAGTGAAGCAAGGAATGAGAACTAGCCGTATCACTGAGTAGAGAAAACCTGTGGAGGAAAAGATACATTAGGAATATAAATTATAATCATAAAGTATATAATATTTTGTCCTTATTAATTAAGACCATATTATGCATTTACAACACACACACTAAAAATAATTGCTACAGTGAAGGGAGTTTGCACCACATCGATCACATTAGTGAGGAGATATGTCCGTGTTGGCTAATTATTGATTTTAAATTGGACTGCTGTACTGAAAGAATGGTGAGCAGCTTTAGGGAGGGGGTGCTCCACCCTACTGACGATGAACCAGTGATCGCCTCCTCGGTCACTCTAAACAAAGATGGAACTGCTGCAGACAGCTGCATCGCCCTTGTTGGAGCTCATCAGTGCATGTGATATACTGATCATTGGGATGACTACGTACGTATGTACATGAATAGCATACACCATATGCATCAGTGTAACGGCTGCCTCCCAGTCTGACTTCGTTGAAATCACAAGTGTTAGCATGCACTAGTGGTGGATACTAGGCAGCCAGCCATCCCAATGCATCAATCACTATGCCACACTGATGAACCCCAACAATGGCGAAGGAGCTGCCTCCGGCTCTTCCATCATTTTGTTTGGACCACTGGTTTCTAGTGAGTGGGGTGGAATGACCACTCCCTGGGCTGCTTAGCACTGTTTCAGTGCAGGGGTGATGATTAGTCAGACACGGTGAGGGATTGTCCACATTAAAAGTATACTACAAATACATAGTAGGTACATAACATCCTGGTCTAATCTCACATCCACATGCATGTACACACATGCACACACACATACATACATACATACAAACACACACACACACACACACATACAAACACGCACACACACACACACACACGCACAAGTTTACCTACCAGCTTTTCTGCTTGCCGGATACTGTGGGCTGCCTGGATGTGGAATAGCATGGAAAGTTGGATTGCTGCTTGCGTTGGTGTGATCCTTAGGAGCTGCGAATATCTTTTGCTGAATCCAAGACGACCATACAATTGAAAGGGAAACTCCACAAGCCAAAGCTGTGATTCCCGTCATACGTGCATTCTCTCTGATGCACAAGTAGATCATAAAAGTAAGTAGCCCTAGAACCTGCATTGCAAATCCAAAGGCACAGGTGAGTCTATGGTCCAAGAGGAGTTGTATAGTGCGCCATGTCTTATTGGTGATGCTAGGTGTGCCTTGAGACTCATTGTCCTGTTCTTCAATTGGAGTATAGCCATTTCCTTTGTACTTCTTACACTTCATGCACCCTGAGGAGGCCATGTTGATAAAGGCAGTCAGAGTAAAGATGCCAGGGACAAGAAGAAGTGCAGTTCCTGGATCCAGCTGGGTGACGACCAACATTGTAAATGCACTTAGTGCGATAGATTCCACAACACACACTCCAAATCCCTACATGAATAAGATAGTTTGATAATAGATGTCTGTGGTGCACAAAAGTAGGAATCAAATCATTCAATCTGTTATCAGTGAGTTTCGACTAGCCATGTTTTGATTATATAGACTACCTAACTCAATTGAACATGCTCAGATCAACAATGATTAACATGTGTGTAGCTTCCACTTACTGTAATACATGCTTTCACAGTGGGCCAGGGGAAGTTTTCATTTGCCTTAAGAACCCCGAAGAACAATGTTCTAAGTGCTGTAATAACTTGAGGGACGCACAGTGCAAGCATGAGCTGCACAAAGGCCACTGAACGTTGACGCACAAGTTCAGTGTTGTTCTGACACTCAGTGGAGGTGTTGGCAATATACAGCCTTGATGCAATGGCCACAAAGGCTGTTTTGCTTAGCACTGCAAAGACGAACACTGCCATCATCAATAATATGGCAATGATGCGTGCCACCCACTTGAGGAAAGTGGAAATCTCAAGCTTGTTGACAGTAGGACTACCCCCTGGCTGACGCGTAGACCTGGTAGTATTACTGGGAGCAGTCAGTGATTCTCCTCGACTGGTACTGAGACTGTTTATAGAAGCATGCAAATGGTCAGCAATCTCAATGCCACCTCCGCTAGCAGTCATTTCTATTTGGAAAGGGAATAACAGCACAATAATATATTGCGACTGCTTGTGAATGAATAGGAAGAAAAACACTGCAAGTATACATTGATTGTGCTTGGTGTGTGTTAAAAACAGGATATCAGAATAACTTATATATGTACCTTCTATACAACTATTATGTATTATATGTGGTAAACGTACGTAAACCTGATGAACAAATGCAGTGCAGACTCATGAACACATGCATGCAGACAGGACTCAAGAGGGGCTCAGCCCTGCAATGTGTATAGTCCACACACATATCTTAGCATAACACAAACAGTCAATCTGCATGGTAAGATGGAGATCCCTGGCTTTTAGGAGATACTGCTAACCTGGTGAATCAACGACCCCGGGGTCTTAGGGTGCATGAATGAGTGATGTTTACATAGATGTTAATTACATTCATAGCCAGTGCAATGTAAGTTGTCAAAAGGAGCTTTCAGTTTCATAAGGACTGACATATGCAGACACCCCCCACTTCACTCCACCCACACACATTAAACTCATAGACACACCAACATATTTAAGCATATATACACACACACATGCACATGACAATGACCTTTCTTCATATTATTATTCTAGACTCTGGCCCCCTCACATACTTACCCAAACTAGCCAAAGCAAAGCCAACTGGGTGCCATCAACACATACATAGTTACTGTCCCACCCTTCTTGCCCCATTGATAGTCATTTCCTACATCATCCTACCATGAAGTCTGAATGACTATTCCATTAGCAAGCAATGTTTGACATGTAAACACCACAGGGAATGTGGAGTACAGCTCAACACATACCTCTTTGCTTTCACTGTTGTTACTAATGTATCATGCAGAGTTACCCAATTTCCATATATATCCATTAACAGTTAGTCATTGTTGTAGAGAAAAGTCTGTAGGCGTTTATTCACCTTTATATTGGCATACAGCAACTAGCTATGAGTACTTGAATGAAAATGAAGCATGCATGTAATAACAGCAAACAAAATGGGCGTACACAGTACACACCAAGTAGACCTGCAGTGCTGAGTGGAGATAAACATACACCGTATGCATTCATCTACATCTCGTAACTTTAACCCCAGAAACAAGTATTTCGAGTTAAAAAGTCGTGGGGCTACTGCCCCAACTCAAACTACTTGCTGTCGTCAGTCGCACGTTACGACACGACAACATGTCAGAGCAATACAACAACATATGCCCATACAGCATGGGCACACAGACACAGACATACTGTGCACGCATTTCTCTTTCTTTGAATCCCTCCTCATTTGGGGTTGTACCAAACAATCTGGCTATTAATGCACATGTTATGCCACCTAGCCACATTGATTGTATTTCTGCATTTCAAGACATAAACACAATTAAGAATGCAGTGACATGCACACACACAGGTCGTAGGGACACGGTAGCAGGTGCTTAGTCAAGGCAGAAGTGAATTCGTTCGAGTACAAACAGCGCGCCTGCTGGAGACAAATCTTATACGTTTTCAGTGCATGCTTAGCTTTCCTACGCGAAACATAGCTAGCAAACCTTAGAATAGACGTTTAACGCCCTCACCAAGCTTGGCGTTACTCCTGTCTATTGTTCTCGGCAGTGCTGCGCAGATTGAAAGTCGGGAAGTCACAAACTAAACATGCTGCAAACGATACCGCGCGTTTCTTAAGGTTAGCGTCGCTCCTGTCTCTTGTCCGAGGCAGTAGTGCGGACAACCCTGATGTTGACATCCAACGAACACAGCGTGGTGTTCAGAACGACGACAAACGGCAGCTTGTGCCACTTTCTGAGGTCTGTTTGTATTAAGTTTCTCCCCCCGAGCCTCAGAAAAATGGCCGCCAATGTAATGAATGTAAACGTACGCGATACTTTGCCTGTACTTTACTGTACATACAATATTAGATATAGCTTTGAAGTCACATCTATATGTGTGTATTTGCATTGTACCTCTCGGGTTAGGAAGATGTGATGTGCAGAGAGCCATACTACCAAATGCCATCGCCTGTGAATTTTATAAAAGCAACTTCCCACAAAACAAACCATATAGCTACAGTCTTTGTAGCTATGTGCAATGCAGACAAGCAAATGGAGTCAAACAGATGCATACAATTGCTCGGGCCTGGGTTCTTGTTCCGTTCACACACATTGTAATCACTAGCTATAGCGTGATTAAAGCGTTGGAATGGCGGAGCCTCATGTGAAATCTGATGGCATATATATGTCATGCGAGACCCTCTGTTCTGTACTATAGCCATGTGAGTGACTGTAGTATGCAGTGTGCAAACGTGGCAGGCACGTGAGTGACTGTAGTGTGCAGTCTGCAAACGTGGCAGTCACGTGAGTGACTGTAGTGTGCAGTCTGCAAACGTGGCAGTCACGTGAGTGACTGTAGTATGCAGTGTGCAAACATGGCAGTCACATGAGTGACTGTACTGTGCAATGTGCAAACGTGGCAGTCACGTGAGTGAGGGTAGTGTGCAGTGTGCAAATGTGACATGCATGTCTTGGAAAACAACCACCGGTGCTCGCTCTCCAGAATTACATACGTATGTATATACGCATACTCATACAGTGTTAATGGATGAATGCCTGCAGGGCGGAGGTCTACAGAATGTTTGCATAGTAATACATATATGCATGAGCGTTAACTACATTCATGAGTGAACAACATCTGCAGCTTTCAATGTCATCAAGGGGCTGCATCAACACCCACCCACACCTGACAGACACCCTGGCTCATTTGAAAATTTCCCGATTTAAGAGCCATAGTGAAATAATTCCACCAGCTACCGTTGCACATGCACGGGCACTGGTAACAAACAAGGTACGTACGGTGAGGTAAGCTCACACGCACAGTAAATCCTGTGTAGAGCCTAAGCGCTTCTGAACTCCTACTAGGTCGATATCCGACGGCCGGGACCAATTACTCTACACATACAGCTAGACGATCTGGCTAAAACAAATTGAGTCGCTGCCGATTCAACGAGACAGCAGTTCCAGTCCCCTATCGCGAGCGAGGCGCAATTTCGGAAGACACACAGCAAGCAGTTGAAGCAATGTGAATGATCCGATCCCACATCGCACTTTGATTGGGTTAGGCCTATGAACTAACTACAGCGGTATGAGAAAACTCAGAACTATACTCGCTTCGAGTCACCTACCTAGTGGCTTCCGAGGAAATGCAGGCGCACAATTTGATGCTCTGTTCAGCACACGGCCGCCAACCAAGGCGTAGCGTGCCCTTACGGCTTCGAATCACCGCCCTCCCAGCTACCGACTTCTGAAAACCGCAGGCGCGGGGGTTTATATACCGTGAGGGTATGCAGTGGGTGGATAAGTATAAGGTGTATATTGCAATAACGGATATATAATTATATATTATACACATGTACAATCATTATACTTACCACTAATCCTGATCACTGTGACAGGTGCCCAATAACTCAATGCCACATTAAAGAACATGCACAGCTTCAGCTGGGGTCTCGGAATGACAGGGAAGAAGCATGGCAGGCTGGCCAGAATCTGAACGAGTGAATCTCCCCCCCCCCCCACACACCTAAAGGGCCTAAGTTGCACATTAACCATATCCCTATATATAAGTAAGTATAGTATCAGTAACAGTATTCAGTATATATATAAGTATAGTATTGGTATACAGTATATAAAGTTTATCGCATGATGACGTCATACATCAAAGGCTCGGGTGTGCAGGTAAACGGGTTACCAGCACTGCAGTAACCACGTAAGCACCCCTAACACCTCCATATATGGCTTTAAGGCGGGAACACTTCATGCCCACCTTCCCACGCATTCTCCATATATGGCTAGCAAAGTAAACACAAAATTAATCAGCACTTACAAAGGTCAAGTACAGTAACACAAGCGCTAGACTACGAACGGCAGCACACTGTAGAAACTCCTTGATGTTGATGTCGGAAAAATTCTCATCGTAGGGCTTTGGCAGTTGGAAGGTGCAGTTGGTAAAGGTGCACCCCTTAAAGTTGAAACTTGGCTGTGTTGCAGTTTGTGGTGGTCTGTAACGAGTGCGAAACCTTGTCCCCCGGAAAAGGGGCATTCCTATCCTTAGCCCAGTCCTGGAACAGGCGGACACACTTGCGCGTATCAGCAACTGTGTTGGGCGGAACGAATCCTTTGCTTAGCTCTTCGAAATCGTCATCTACGTATGTCAAAATTAAATCGCTTACTTGGTGGTAGGACCTGGTTCTCCTTGCTGCTGGAGGGTTTCGAACACGTGCGCCTAGCCATAGTGCGAGGAAGACGGCGAATAAAGACCGTGCAACTGCAGGCAAAAAGCTAAAAGCGGCCTAAAGGAAAAGTACCGCGCTTTCTTAGGGCGATTAAATTGCGATAAACCACTTACTACACGCTCTCAAATGGCGTATCGCGTACTTTACTGCACTCGCCCTCGGGCGCTTCGCGCCCTCGGGTCTCGTGCAGTAAACGCAATACGCCATTGACAGCGTGTAGTAACTAGTACATATGCACATAGCTACTGTACCACAACACAAGCTAGTGTTAACTGCTTTGCTTTAAAATGCACTCCACTGCATATATCAACACAATAATACAACATTGGTTGAAAAGACACTTGAGAAAGAAGTGACTAGCAAGCACCGAATAATTTATATGGACCTGAACGTGTACGTCACTCCACTTCACATTGCAGTAGACCTCACGGATGAAGACGATATTGATGAGAAAGAAGGGGACACTTGAGGCTTCTTGTGTCTAACAACATCTGCAGAACTGCTAAGGAACAAGTGAAGCCACATCTTAGTTCCCTGTGGCGTGAGCTGCTAGTAACAGACTTGAGAATACACAACCTTAGACCTATAGCTACGTATCTATATGTACACAAACCCCAAGATTAACCCCACTAAAATTGACGTATTGAACATGTATCTGTTGACTGTGACTTGAACTAGAACATGCATAGCTAACTTCGAACTGAGGTTGTTATGGGGCTGGGGATGAGGAACATTAGATGGTGCATGAACTGTGTGAACCTGTCATTTGCTAAGTCGAAGGCCCTTTCCTCTCACAGAAGGTTGTGTATAGAGTTTTTGCGAATATATGATGCTATAAATTGTACCTTTAATTAACTGGCATAATCTCATGCACATAAAGTATCACTCTAACATTTGATACACCTGCTCTTTATTGAGCATATACGTCACTCTTGCATAGGTACCACGGCACCTTCAATTATACATTGCACACATGTGTACACGTGCACATGACATGTGGAGGGAGGATACGGTGCTTTGAGTGGTTGTGTGAGTCAAAGTAGTTGATGGAAAGTTTACTTGCAAGCCTCTTGCACAAGACACGCAGTGCCTGAACACGTCGCAAACACAAGAGATGTGCTCTCATTTGACTTCAGTTATGTAATTATGTGTACCATACACCAGAGTTCTGTGTACGTACGTACGTACGTATGCACAAGGGTCCTATATATGGTAAGAATATGCATGACTGTTACAAATACAAATGCACATACGTATTATAACTATACATCATGGCAGTATCATCCTGCATTGTACATATTTTTATATAGTATTTATATATATATATATATATATAGGGATATAGGTATCTAATCATGCACATATGTACATACATGCATGGGATGAGTGGGACTGGGTCTAGCTCAACGGCTCACTCTATGGTCAGATGTCTCAAAGGACAGTTTGACTGCAGCCTCCAGGCTCACACCATTTAGCACAGCCCAGAATTTACCCGAACCTTCACAAATGGATCAGGACAGCTTGTGATTAAGTAATGAGTATGTGCGTGTGTGTGCGTGTGTGTCCGTGTGTGTGTGTGTGTGTGTGTGTGTGTGTGTGTGTGTGTGTGTGTCCCTGTGTGTGTGTCTGTGTGTGTGTGTGTGTGTGTGTGTGTGTGCGTCTGTGTGTGTGTTTGTGTGTGTGCTTGTTCGCGCGCGCGTGTCTGTGTGTGTGTGTCCGTGTGTGTGTGTGTGTGTGTGTGTGTGTGCGCGTGTGTGTACCTACCAGGTCTAGTCATGACTCTGACATAGATGTTGTGGCAGTGGTGGGTTGCAACCAGCTTCTTCCCCACGTAGACACTGTAGTACCCATGGTGAGGGTCCACTATCAGTGTCTGTGTCAGAGCACTGTCTGCCATGACCATCACGCCTGCCACTAGCACACCACAGGGAATGTACAGCAGGTCCTGACAGGGGGGGACATAGGAAAATAGTGATGTTCTACATTCACTAATGTATCCTGTTGTAATGGATCTTGTGGGTTGAGTATTAGTTTAGTATTAGTTTACACGTACTGGAGAGATTAGCTACTGCCCAAGTACCTACACATACACATATGTGAGCTAAAAGGATGGTAATGTGTTGCATGATGATAATGAGGTGTAATGGGGGAAGGTGATAGCCATGATGACAACGGCAATTGCATGGACTACAGGTGTAGCTAGCGTGATCCGATGTGTTGTCCTGCTGATTTGAGCGACTAGCTGCTACCAACCAAGTGTGTGCTGATTGCTCCCCAAATCACACAGAACAGCACGGAACCGAAGCACACAGCCAGCGAGTAATAGAATCTTGGCAGCCTCCTCTTGTACTGATGCACTGCGCAAGCACACAAGATACTGAGTACCATCAAATCAAATGTCACCACCATAGCTAAGCCATGTCCAAACCACATTAGCTAGTCCACAAACCTGGGAACTGGTCTGTAGGTGACAGCAGGACTGGCTCAAACGGGTAGGTTGGGTTATCCTCCAGCCTCTTCTTGAGCGTCACCTCTGGTGGTTGGATGAGAGGAAGGGTCTTGAGTCGGTCCAGCAAGAACATCCCAAGGCAGCCAGCTGCTAGCGAGCGAGCAGCACAGCTGCTAACTCACGTTGCCTAGCAACGCCATCATAGGGGAGGTACCGTTGGATTGGAAGAAGACCCGTTGAGCTCTACTCTACTAGCGAGCGTTTGAGGTAAACTGCCGAAGAAGATGTCCTACAGAGATCTAAGAAGTAAGAGCGTGTAGTAGGAGCCTGCTGAAGTGTCATTATTCTTAGGTGTGGCTTAAACGCGAATGTGGCAATCTCTCGGTATCTGCTGGCCACATGTTGTGCATCTCAGCGTGGTGCGGGCAACGGTGTGGCTTTAATCGGACGTCCATCTATGGACAACTGAGTTGAGCTTCTCTTCAGTCTGTCTTCCCTCCATCATTCGCTGCGTGTCTGCTTGTCTCGCTTCTCCAGACTTCACGGAGATGATGCGCGCCTTGGGCTACCCAAGAATTATATCCATGGAGAACTTCAGGGAGCCCAACTTCAACCTGGTAGCAGAAGTGCTGCAGTGGCTGCTCAACAGGTGTGCGGCGTGTACATGTGTACGTGTGTGGGTCCGTGGTGTGTGACAGCTGTGCCTGTACGTACAGTTTCAATAAAGGACACCTCTCTGATAAGGACACTGTCTGCAGTCCCAACCACATGGCACATAGAGCTGTGTACAAATATACCTCTGAATTGGCGATACCTCTCTATACAGGACAGCCAGCTGGGTCCCAATTGTGCTCACTATAGAGAGGTTTCATTGTACATATGTGTGCAACACATCTGCAGGGCTAGTCTCACATAGCCAGCTCGTTGACGCTGTTTCCACTCTCATTTTACACCGCCAGTGAATGTGAAGCGCAAACGGAAACAGCGGAAAATGGCTAGCTATGTGAAACTACTGCTGGGCCGTGTCTGACAGGTGCAGGGGGATGGGTGTCAGGTTGAGGCCAGAGGGAGAGGGAGATCTTGTATTTAATCACCTTTTTCTTCACGCTGACTCAGGGGAGGATGCTGCCTAGGGACAACACTACCTGCTTCATGTCCACTGTTGTCGGTGTCTTGTCTGTGTGTGCGTGTGTGTGTGTGTGTGTGTGTGCGTGCGTGCGTGCGTGCGTGTGTGTGTGTGCGTGTGTGTACTGCATGTATGTGTTGATTATTAGCAGCTGGAGATATTATATCCAACACTTTGGATCATGGCTATGGCTGTGGTAGAAACGAGCACACTACCTGCTTCATGTCCACTGTTGTCGGTGTCTTGTCTGTGTGTGTGCGTGCGTGCGTGTGCGTGCGTGTGCGTGTGCGTGTGCGTGTGTGTGTGTGTGTGTGTGTGTGTGTGTGTGTGTGTGTGTGTGTGTGTGTGTGTGTGTGTGTGTGTGTGTGTGACGCTTTTTCTTGACTTTGCTTGTGCTCCTACAGGTATGATCCTGGAGCGGAGGTGCCATCCGACACAGACAGCCCGGAGGACAGAGTCATCTTTGTCAAGGCTGTGACCCAGTTCATGGTCAGCATAGGGGGCAGCTAGCTAACCTTTCTGGTGGTCCACCCTACACTGTAGCAGTAACTGCTTCTGCTTCTGCCTCTCCCTCTAATGCGTATAAGGAGGGTGGATGTGCAGCTAGGCTGTACTACGTATGTATAAGTGATCACTGGGTAGAGTTGAGTGCATTTACACATTTTGCTGTAGCCAACTATAGTACGTATATAGAAGTAAGCCGTTTCACATACGTATGTACGTATGTACTTAACATATAGTGCAAACTTCAAACTCCCCTCTGTGACTGCTGTCCTGTCACTGGCCCCTTCCCTCCTCTCCCCTCCTCCCCACTTCTCCCCTCCCCTCCCCTCCCCTTCCCTTCCCTTCCTGCAGGCAACTAAGGCCCACATCAAGCTGAACCCAAAGAAACTGTACAGTGCCGATGGCTACGCAGTAAAGGAACTGCTGAAGGTGGCATCACTCCTTTATGCAGCCATGAAGGCCACTGACCAGGAGAAGGAAAAGGTAGACAGGGGTGATTGGTTGTACTGCTATAAGTGTGTGTGGACGGGGGGTTACACATACCACCTTCTACAGAGGTGTGTGGTCTCTTGGGGCATATGACGTTAGCCATCCTTGTGTGATGAAGTAACATGTGTACTTGTAATCTTCCGGAAGGTTACTGTCTTGGCTGCTGCATCACACAAACTGGGGAACTTCACTAGCCACATTTCAGACGATGTGACATCAAGATCGTCTGAAATCTGGCTAGTTTCCCTACTTCACGTGTACGTACGTAGTTGTATGTAATCTACTAGCTCACCTAGTGCACAGCCTGATCTAAGCATACCTGTGTACACACGCTGCCTTGTTAGGACCTGCTGCTGTCAGAGATGCTCCCCACCCCAGTGGAGTTGAGTGAGAAGGTGGCAGAGCTGAAAAAGTGTCGACAACTAGCGTCAGAGATCACCGCCAAGGGGGCCAAGTTGTATGACCTGCTTAGCAGGGAGGTGGACCTGAGGGTGAGGGCTGTTGCCGTGGCAATGTTGCATGCCAGTAAATTAGCTGACAGTCATAGACTCTGAACACACGTACGTTTATTTGTGGCACATGTGACACTTTGCATGGTACATACGTATGTGCATATGTACATACGTACATACCTAAGTACATATGATCCCTCTTCTGTTACTGTGAAGTTATGCTTGCACACAAACATATGTACATACATACGTAATACTACATATGTAGGAACATCTGACATGTGAGAAAGTGCTCTGAATGACGGGGTAGGCGTGGTCATGTACGTATCCCACATTCATAAACGTATGTCTCTTCAACATTAGTATATTTGATGATGCTACAAGTAGTGTTTATGTGTGCTGGTACTCAGTAGGCCTAGGAGTGTGTGCTGTTGGCCGTGTGTAGGCTGAGCGAATGGCAGCTCTGTCCAAGCCAATTGACATTGAAGAAATTGACCAAGGGATGAAAAGGAGCATGGCAGCAGTCAACGTGGGTACCTCTGTGTGTCTGTGCATACATACGTACATATGTACACCTCTGTTTATGCCTCAGTGTGTGGCTCTGGTTGTGTACCTCTGGTTGTGTGGCTCTGGTTGTGTACCTCTGGTTGTGTACCTCTGGTTGTGTGCCTCTGGTTGTGTGCCTCTGGTTGTGTACCTCTGGTTGTGTGCCTCTGGTTGTGTACCTCTGGTTGTGTACCTCTGGTTGTGTGCCTCTGGTTGTGTGCCTCTGGTTGTGTACCTCTGGTTGTGTGCCTCTGGTTGTGTACCTCTGGTTGTGTGCCTCTGGTTGGTTGTAGCTCTCTTTGTCGTACTTTGTGTAGTGTATGCATATTGCATGCTTCACGTTTGTGTGTGCAACGTGTGGTGCCACTGTGCATAAGCCACACTGTCATTTTTCTTTGGCCCTTTGCATGGGGCCCGTACATACATACGTACAGCACCTTCTGTTTCTGTGACCTCCCTGCCCACGCTTGCTTAACTTGCAGTTGCTGCTCTCCACACATGCACACAGACTGAGATCCAGCGAATGAAGAGGATGCTTGAGAACTCTGCCAGTGATGAGGCGAACTTGGAGGCCAAGATTGAGAAGAAGAAACAGGAGCTGGAGAGAAACAGGAAGAGGCTCAAGACTCTGCAGACTGTCAGGTGCGGGGGGGGGGGGGGGGGGGATGTGTAGACACACACACATGTAGTGGTACTCTGTGCTGATGAGTATGTGATGTACGTATGCATGTAATGTGTGTGTGGGGGGAGTGGGGTGGTGACTTTTGTTACATGGAATATGTAGAGTTGTGGAGTGTTGTGTGTTGTGCTGTAATAGGCCAGCCTACATGGATGACTATGAGAAGATAGAGAAGGACCTTCAGAAACAGTATGAGGTCAGTTCTTTAAATAGATCCTGCTGTGTGTGTCTCAGTGGTCCATGAACACAAGCCGTCTGTGTGTGTGTGTGCGCTGTACCCCAACTCTGTGTGTGCGTGTGTATGTATGTCTTTACATAGGCGTATGTGGAAAAGTACAAGAATCTACATTTTCTGGAGCAGCAGTTGTCAGAGCTGAACCGTTCAGAGCAGCACCGGTTGGAGGTGAGTGGAGTGCTCGGTGGAGAGGGCACACAGACAGGGCAGGTGTGTGTGTGACTTGTACTGCCTGTGCTGGTGTGGTGGCTGTGCAGGAGACCGAGAACACACTGCGGCGGATGCAGATCCGTATGAGGGAGGATGAGAAGAGGATGATGGAAGATGATGTTATTCCCATCCCGGACCTGATGATGGGGGAGGAGGATCTAAGGGGCAAAGGAGGTAAGCTTGGGTTGTTAGGGTGGGATATGGATGCCTAATGTTCTTGGTTGCTGCTTGAGCAGGGTTACACATACACGGACTGTGTGGTCTGTGTTTACAGGTGCTGCAGTGTTTGGCAGCATGACAGGTGGTCCTGACAGTGAGGTACGTATGTACGTATGTGCACTGGGCATGTGTGTACGTATGTATTGCAGAGTATGGGTATACATATCTCGTGTAGCCAGACCGCTTCTTCCCCTCCATTTTTACATACTCACATCATCAAAGCCGTGGAGGAAGTAGTCTGGCTATGTGAGACTAACTCCCAACTACCCTACGTTTGAGAGGCATGGAGTTTGTACAGTATATCAATGTGTGTGTGTAGGGAGGGTGCATGTGATATGCGTGCACAGTACGTACGTACATATGGGATAAGGCTAGCATGTGATGGGCGTGGTCCTTTCTCGTGTAGGATGAGTCTTTGAGTTCTGCAAGTAACGATGACGAGCTGGATGGCTTGCATGATGACGGAGACCTCGGTGACGAGCATGACGATGACATAGACCCTGACAGTGACTTGCAGCAGGAAGAACATGACAGTGACAATGACTTTTAAAGACACTCAGCTGCACATACACGCATGTGGCCCACACACCTGCTACACATCCTATGGCCTATGTGGTCCACATACTTCCACAGATAATGTTGTTGATGAGTCCACCCAATGTCTAGAGACCTCCAACTGTCAGTTCCTTTAGGGCTGCCAGAGCCCTTTCCAGGTTGGCCTACTCTGTCTCCAGCTCCAGCCTCTTCTCCTCATTCACATCACGCACCTCAACAGGGCAGCCAATAGCAATAACCAAGCTATAGTCTTGATCCCAGATCCTTGAACTTTCCTGCCCAATACTACACTGTAGTGTAGCAGCATGCAGTACTGGCACAGTGGATGGGCTCACGATATGTATACAAGGTCATTGGTAACAATTTCAGTGCCTGTAAATTAAAATTGGGAGCTCAAGAGATGATCAACAATCCTGCAGCCTTTACTACAGCTACTGACCAAATGCAGTATGCTGTGCATGTCTTCAAATAAATTAGATACGTACCTTTGTGTAATGGCATCCCTAGGCCTGTTTTTGAATACTGAGAAGTAATGACGTAAGCTAAGGTCATATATATAGCAAATCTAAAAACGAGGAAATGCCATCAAACGAGGAAATGCTGCAGCAGTGATGGGCACCTCCCCCCCCCCTTTAGTCTGGCTCGCTAGACCGTCCCGATTACGCCCAGGGCGTTTGGAAGAGAAGGGACGGTCTAGCGGGAATAGAGATTAGTTTACACCTTTTCAACCAATCAGATGCGTTCGCCACAAATTCGTGGCAACTTTGTTATTTTTTTATTTTTATTTTTTTATTTTTATTTTTTTTAATACGGCAACAAGGCAGCACATTTACACACAGCTAGCAGTAGAAATGGGGAGCTGAAAGGGGTTTAGACTGTTTCATGTCATGCAAAGTCAGTCTTGGAGAGGAATTCGACCCTCTGAGCAGGTCAGGTCGATGGGCTCTCCAATCTTGGAAGGTCTGGCTGGGTGGTGGAGGGATGAGCGTGCGCCTCTGAGGCACATGATGGCTGAGCGCAGGAGCGAGAAGCTCAACTTGCATCTCAGCCAGAACAGGGTCCGGCTGTAGGGTTGCTGCTGCTTCTCAGCAATGAGGGAGGCGATTCTTCTGTACACCACAGTTGCAATGGGTCCCATGCCACCCGAAGTTGAGAGGACAAGAGGGGAAAACGTGCCGTGCTCGACTTCTCTCACCCGCTCCTCATATGCTCTCTTCTTCTCTTGCTCATTCTGCCGATAGCATTGTGCCAGTGGGGTGTTGCGATGACTCTGTGCAATGGGGTTGAAAACCCGGACATCAAAGAATGCACGTTGTCTATCACGTCCCCAGAAGCTCTCTGCAACAACATCCAGACGGGCTCCATCTTCCCTGTTTGCGGTTCTGTGCTTCAATTGCTCTTGTGACAGTGACTGCAAGGCTGGCTCTGTTCCGACGTTGTGGCAGACCTCTGTGAGGAGTTCAGCTGTGATGTCACGTAGCTCATTGTGACGGATGGATGGGAGACCGCCACAGGCACAGCTCAGTGCATGTTCCACAGAGAAGGGTTTCCCGCATACACAGTTGGTGGGCAGGTTTGATGGACGCCAGCCATACCGGAGGCACAGGGCATCGCGGAAGGCTCCCTTATGGAGGGCAAATCCGTGCTCTGTCATCGGCAGGGCGGACAGCCAGCTTGAGGCACCCTTCTCACTGGAGACCTTGAGAGCCCTCTGCAGGTTGTTGGGAAGCTTGCCCATTAGCTCAGCTGCAGACAGTGCTTCTTGTTGTCGACGGATGGAACGCGCTTCTGACTTGGCCTTTCTTTGCATGTCCTTGACTTCGGTTGGACAGGTGGGTGACTGTTGCAGGATCAGGGCTGCTAAGGGAGCTGTGACTCTCTGCGATGTACTGTACTGGTGATCTGTCTGGGTTGCGGGATTCGTGATGCCAAGACCACCAAGGCGCACTGGCAAGGCCATGAGCTCACGTTCAGCATCACTGAGAGCATTCTGGCCTGTGAGTGAGGGCAGAAAGCGGTGCCGAATTGCTTCCTCCAGGGGCTGGAAGAGGTCACTTATGCCTCCAATGGTCCTGGCGAGGAACATCCATTTGTTCATGAGACCATGGGTGAATGCAGCATATGCTGCATGGGGTTGGGTGATGGCAATAGATGATAGACGTTCTATCTCCTGGACCCAGACTGCAACCTTCTGATGGACGTACTCCTCAACAAAGGACCTAGTGCCGAGAGCTGCTCCAAGCTGTCTCTTCCCTTCGATGGTGATGTTCACTTCGGTACCTTGGAAGGCAGCAACTGCGGCATCAACCTTGTCTTCCTTGACTACTATCCACGTCTTGGATGCATTGGGATAGTACCCGTAGTCTGGGCCGTGTTCCACTAGGCGGTCCCACCAATCTCGTAGGTGGGCGAGTTGGGCACCAGCTGTGGCATCATCTGCGTACCAGACTTGCTTAACTGACTCTCCTTTCAGACGGTGAATGAGTGGAAGGATTCCAATGGCATACATTGCCATGGCGAGAGGATCACCTTGGGTGGTGCCCTCTTGAGAAAGCAACGTCTCTCCATCAATGTGCAGCTGTACGTCCTCCCTATAGGTGTTGATTAATACGGTGGCAAGGGAGGGGCAGAGGTGTTGGATATTCCTCAGGGCATTCTGGCGGTTAAGCGAGTTGAATGCATTTGAGGCATCCACAATGATTGCTGCTTCAACTTCGGGTGTCTCAAACACTTCTTGCATGGCATGTATGGCTGCCTCACATCCTGCCTCCTGTCCTGCACAAAGTTGAAGTGGGCCAGCGGCTGCCTGGATTTTATCCTTCAGAATGGTTAGTATTGCTCTGCTGATGATGCGGCGAGCTGTCTCTCCAATCCCAATGGGTCTTATGCCTGGGCACTTGTCGAGTGCAATCAGGCGACAGGCAGTGAAGGCGGTGAGTCCACTGGGGTCTACATATGAAGTGCAGATCCGTTTGGCAACGGAGGCCATGGCATCACAAAGGTCTGCAGAAAAGGAGGAAAAAGAGGAGCAAAGACGCTTCCAGGCAGCAGCATCCAGGCCAGAGGGTCCAGCGGCGCCATCTGTCTTGAGGGCTGTCTCGCGAATCATGTGTCCATCAATCTTCTCGAACAGGATGAAGTGTGGTTCCTTGAACGGAGTGTCAGGCTCAATGATGGCAGAGGGTGTTGGAGGCTGCTTGGGTGGGTGTTTCTTTTCCAGAGTCTCGCGCACTTCCTTCGTCAGTGAAAGGACACCCCCATTGTCTGTTGCTGTTATGGTCCGCAGTGCAGCCCGTACTTTGCCTTCCATCATTAGTTTGGCGAAGGTTCTGGCCTCTGATGCTGATCCTCTGCTATTGCTTCTAGTTCCAAGTTGGTTTTGGATGGTACGGCATTCCAGCATCAGGGCATTGATGTCACCTCTAGCCCACATTCTCAGTCGCCGGTCTAAGTGAGAGGAGTGGTCCTTGGCTTTGGACTTCTGATGTGGTTTCTGCAGCATTAGTGCAGGCAGCACCATTGCAGCTTTCAATGCAATAGACTCTAAGGCCGAGCCATCTGCATAGGCACGAAAGAGTTTGGTCAGTTCATGAACAAAAGATTTGCCTGCCTTGCCTGATGGTATTTTGAAGAGGTTTCTTCTCCAGTGCACAGTCTCCTCATAGCAGCATTCAACTGAGTGGGCAAAGGTTTCACCATCCACATCACCCCACCTGAAGGTGGGAGAGGCCAACTCCGCAAACTGTGGTAGGTCCCTGACCCCCGCTCTATCACGGGCTCCTGATTGGCTGTCGCGACTGTCTTCTAAATCGGTCTGCTCCCGTCCGATCTCGCCTTCGGCACCGTTTTCCACCTCGGAACCATGCGTGATCGCGTTGGCGGTGGTGCTTCCATCTTCTGGAGATGATTCATTAGTAGCGCGGGTTCTTTCATCTTGGCTTTCCTCCACTCTGGCGCTGGCATCGACGTTTCCTCCGTTCTCGCACCGCCCGTTTCTTCCAGGCATGCAATTCGAGCATCCGCGGGCTTCTTTGTGGCAGGCGCAGTTTCTACAGCGACCACTTCGGTTACACCTGCAGCATGGACCCATTGCTGTCGGTTGCAATCGAATCGTTCCTTGTATCCAGGAGTCACTGAGTCAGAGCACCCGCTCGCTTCGATCCGCCATCTTTTCACCGGTTCGTGGCAACTAGATTCATGAACTGCAAAACCGGACGGATCGGAGGATACGTTCACCTGAGTAGGGAAAAAATGGAGTTTGCTATCGATCGCTTCAACTTGCGCGGTGTCGATGAGGCGAATAGTGCGCGAGACACGCTGGTTACTGCTGTAGTGCTATCCAACGTAGGTCGTTTTGGCAACAGTTAGCGAAGGGCGGATGATGGGGAGAGTGGCACTGGACTTGACATTACTCGTTTAGAGGAAGTGAAGAAAGTGGTTGCCGCTGAAATCTTGTCACCCATCGCACGACTTCTTGTTGTCACGTCATCTTCCATCTTCTTGACGGCGTTTGCAGATCGATAGCCCAATGCTCAGCTCAGAAACCCTACTACTACTTGTCCAACTGTCGTAAACTGGCCAGAAACCGTCAATAAATCGTACTTCCTGTCTAGAGGATCGCAACAAACACGACAGAAGCGCTTGTATTTCTCCATTTCTTGCATTTGCTTTAGATAGACCTAGTATCTATGGCTATATTCGGTCATAGATAGTAGAGAACAGGGATTGGCAACTTTCCTGTACTGTTGTATTATTTTATACTGTGTTTACCGTTATGCATCCGGGTTAGAACTGACACCTTGTTAAGTGTTATAATATGATTTTTGGCGCGACCTTTGAAAGAGAGATTTGGAGAAGAAGGGACAGTTGTGGAAGAACAAACCACCAGGAGAAGGTCACAAAGCACTGCAAACCCACAAAAAGATAGCTCAAGGTCCCTTAAGGGCTATAGAGTGGATAGGTGTTGAAAAAAACAGACACATACACACATAAAGGCACTGCAAGGCTCAATTATTGATCATTTTACCTTGTAATAGGACTTTCTGTACCTCTACTGCCAATGACATTGCATGTATGCTCAAAGGGCTTAAAGAACAATACTGTGCAGTCCCTGTAGCATGCCTTTAGACCGGTTTTGAAGAGATTTCTCTTAATTCCGGGGTGCTGTCAGGCCTCATAGTGTACAACTGCTGATTATTAGTGTGGTGTAGTTCTGTACCTTTCCTGGTTGTGAGAGGGCATTTCAGATGATCTTTTTGACTTAGACCAATCCTATAGTGATTGGTGTATGCCTTCCAACTAATATCCTGAGCAAAGTACATAGGTAGACAAAATGACCAATTTTGTATTTCAATCCATTCATACAAAGCAACGAAATGTCAGACCAGCTCAGGAAAAGCCTAATCACATGATCCACATCGTAGTCTTTCGTTCTGAATACTCGTTTTCTGCGTCCCAAAGACTCTGAAAGCGTCCGTTAGCACGTTAGCATCGTCTTTAGCGTCTCGGCGGCGGCGGCGACGCCATTTTCGTTGCGGCAAGCAAAGGTCATCCAACCCGGATGTAGGTGTTAACAAGGTGTGAAATCGGGAGTTGCCAATCCCCTGTCTCTACTATCTATGATACGGTGAACAACTGTACACACATGCACGGCTGGGTGCAGTCACAAAGAGCCATTGGCCGCACAAAGTGATAATTGGAGGTGTGACATTGATAACTCAAAGGTGTTAACTAATCGCTATCCCTGCTAGACCGTCCCTTCCCTACCACGCCACCCGGCGCATGTTGGGACGGTCTAGCTAGCCAGACTACCCCCCCCCCCCTTTGGACAATGTTTTCACTTGACCATAATTATATAGCATTTTTATACACACAGGCTCTTTTTGCTTTAGCTTAAGTTTTACTCCTAGCTACAGTTAATTTATGATCGCTTGGGCAAGTCACCTCCTTGTAAACTGGTGTTATCACTTCTTGAGAGGTCTGATGTGCTAAACTAAGAGGAATTGAGCTAATTTGGTGTGATAAACGTATATAATATGGTGGTATATATAGATGTCTGTATATAACTGCGTATAAAATTTATATAAATTATATTAATATTAAGTATATGTATTATATAGAAGAGCACGTTTGAATGCCCATATGTGCATACCTATATATAGTTACATCATCTCATTTTGGGACACCCCAAACTGGGAGTGGGGGGCACGGACAGCAATTGATACATAATGCATTAGTGCTGCCCTTTCCTATTTCCAGTTCAACTCTTGTATCCAAATCTCTTCACCGCACACTCTATAGATCTTTAGTTGCATGCACCCGAGCACCTCATGATCAGTAACTATCAGCATATAAGGGTTCAACCCAAAACTGCCTCTATACATAATATATTCAAGAAGTGTAGCAAGCTATAAAAAAGTACAGAAAATATATTTGCAAAAGGTATATATATATATATATATATATATATATATATATAAATGCTGTTGTAGCCCAAGCCAACTACAGTAGCTAACTACCAAGTCTGATATATACGAGGTTCAGACCTTCTAGTGTAAGAGTGTGTAGATCAGTTATTTGACTTGTAAACTATCAGGTAAGCTGGGTAGGTCATATCATTGCGAGGCACTATGTAAATTGGACATCCATTGAGCCTTCCTTCAATGCTGTTGTAAGACCTTGTGATGCCTCCTTCCTGCTGTGGCATTTCAGGAGGTCCATGGCCTCGAAGCTGACCTGGATCCAGGCACACATACGTCTCCCCGAGGACCACTTTTGCAACCAACAAGTAGAACATGCTTCCTTGGCAATGTACATAGCCTTGGTGAGACAGGACAGCATCCTTGGCAAAATAGATTCCTCTTCCGTACCGACCCTGGGCACTCTGGACCACATCAAAACTCTTCTGTCCACCATAAATCTTCTTTGGATCAACTGAGCCCGTCCCATGAAACACATACTCTTCGCGGCAATATCCCCCCTGTCTTTCCAAAATGGCATTCCTACGGCCGATGAAGTCAGTCCACAAGTATACATTCTGGATCCTTTGAATGTTGAAAATAGTCACACTCCGAATGCCCATGCTGCTGAGGAAAAGCTCGGCTATGCTGTTGTACTCTGAAGTGCCTAGTCGAAGGGAAACTACCTTCAGCTTCTCCTCATTCTCAAAAGGAAGCCATTCCTCAGGAAATTCTAGGGGAGAAGACAAACACACAAAACGTTGGGGATGGAATTATAATAATTATGTATTTCCAAGCGTAACACATTAACTATACTATCCAAAGCTCTGTGCACCCATTGCTGTATGTATGTGTATGGTATTGCATGCAGCCACTCACGTGCAGGGTACAGTGGGGTTCCCCTCCTGACAGGTACATTGTGCAGGTCCATCATGGGTGCAATACAGGAGATACTTCTCACTTTTGTCAGAAGGGATTCTACAGCTGCAACCGCTTCTTCCGCCTCTTCAAAGCGTTGCATGTAAGCAAGCACAGGAGCCATCATAGGTGTGTTGTAGTCAGGATAGCGGCACCTCAGGTAGTGCCTTGATACCTGCAGGACCTCTGGCATGAGGTCAAGGCTAGGGTCCCTTGGCCAGTGTGCATTGCCCTGGAGCTCTTGACACAGATCCCTGACATTGGTCTGCTCAGAGAGCATCCTGTCAAGGCCAAACAGTGCAAGAAAGAGGGTTTTCAGGCACTTTTCAGTACACTCGTGTGACAGGAAGCACACCTGGGCAGGAAACACTAGCACTGGATCAACCATGTTTCCTTCTTGCTGCAGGAGTTTCTCCTGGGAAGAGGATAGCAATGACTTTGCAGCTTCATAGTCATTCCGAGCCTGAATCAACCACATCTTGGCATGTTCCAAGTTCGGCTGGGGAGGAGGCTCCTCATCCACGGCTTGCCATAGAACATCTCGATTCCTGTATCCTGCTCGCCACAGGCTAGACATTCCACCAGCACCACCACCTCCTCCTCCTCCTCCTCCTCCTCTTCCTTCTCCTCCTCTACCCCTTCCTCTCCTGTGCCTTCTTCTGTGTGACCCATCACCACCATAAGGCGTTGTATCTTCTTCCACTTGCCATCCGTACTGATGCGCTCTTGCTCCAGTCCACTCTACATGAGGAGCTTCATTCTTCTTCAACAGTTCATTGACAGTCTCTCGCAGCTTCTGTAGTTCTAACAGTCCCAGGTGAGGCTCAGCAGCTCTTAAAAGAACATCTGACAAAATTCTGAACTCTGATGATTTCTTCTTAGTGCAGAGATAGTGGAGGTGGTAGGCCAGGCGCTGACTGGCATAGAGGATGTGCTGTTTGGGCACCTGTCCTGCCCTCAACTGGGACATCAAGCTTTCTAACTGCACCTTCAAGTTTTCACTACCTTCTATAGACATTTCAAAGACAGAAAACGGTTCAAGGGGAGCTTCTGCGACATCGTCGTCTTCTATCACTTGGTCCCACTCTTTTGTAAAGCAAGCGGCCTGCTGCGGCTGCAGGTACTTGCTGATGAATAGCTGTGCCAACAGTACTTCAGCAGTATCATCTTCATGGGGGCCAACACACAATGTACAGACAGATAAACCATCCTCATCGACATCTCCGCTACCTACTGCCATGCTTAAAACTTGAGCATTAATCAGCTGGCCATTGAGGGAGTAGTACTTCACAATCTCATTCTCCCTGTAAGAGCACAGGATGATGTTGTCCAGATATTCTTTGTGTTGCACTGGTTCTCCAACTTCACTCACCATGGGCTCTTTCTCTGCTCCATGTTCATACATAGGAACTCTGTGCCTGTTCAGAACAACTGGAATGGTATCTGGGCTGGCACAAGCAAGCATCTTAATCAGCAGTGCATTGTCCCTAATGACACCTCCCAGGTGCTGATTGATCCCTGAAGCTAAACCATACAGCAATTCATCCATATCTACTGACTTCTGATGTGGAGATATGTAGGCAGCTGCCTCACTGGAGTCTGGGTTCTCCTTCCACACCAAGCTGAAGACATCCTCACTGGTAGAATTTGGCACTTCCTGTCCCTGTTCATCGTGAAGAACTGTCTTGATCATCTGCACGCACTTCACTTCCACTCCAAGCAATCTCATGCGCACATTCTCTGCCATGTCATCTCCTGGTGGTATTTTGGTCTCAAATTTGATGACTCGTAGAATCCCATTGAACAGCTCGTCTGATTGCAAAATTTGAAGTAGTTTTATGACATGCTTGCATCCATGTTCTTTCCCTTCTGACCATGCTACTTGTTCCTCATTGCAAACAATGTGCTCATTCTCCATGTCTCCGTGAGGGTGCTCGGAGATGATGGAGCTGAGAAGACGTACCCCCAGACACTGGGGAAGGGTGATATTCCCATGATCATCTTGTGGTGGTGTTTTCACTACCTGATACTTCATGCACCTCTCATCTAGCCTGTCTTGCAACCACGGTGCATCATCCAACACCAGTTGGGCTGCATCTACAACTGTGTTATCCATTGTCAACAATGGGATATTTCCATTCTGAGACAATGCCATATCAGGACCATTACATCTTTCTTCTTTTCTAGTCAACTCAACCAGAGACAGGTATGCTTCGTAGGCGACCCTTTTGTCATTAGGGTCAGTTAGTTGACTCTTTGTATGTAGCTGTCTCAAAACGAAAAGACACTGAGAGATGTTCAAACCATCAGATACACCTGCTAGCTTCAGGAATGTTTTTAATGATCGACAGAATGAAGGCACTTCTCTCACGTAAGGCCTCAGGTCACATGATTGGGGGATGTCTCTACACACCATGTCTGCTGATAGTAATTGGAAGTTAAATAAATCATCAATGAAAATGCACTTGCACCCATGCAATATTGCAGAAATTGGTGCTTCATCTCCTTCAAAGTGATCCAGATATTCATAGTGGGATGTGAATAGCTCCCTGAGTCGCTGCACTAATAAACACCTCTGTCCAGTGGGCAACCCACGGCATTGTTGAAGGATTTGAGCTACAATGGTCAGATTGTGTGCAACCACAACAGCATCAAGTTCAATCACACCAAGGTCTTTAAGATATTTACTGGCTGCTGGGAGTTCAGGGGAAAAGCAGGCTGGCAAAACTGGCTTGTACAGGCAGGCTAGTTGGTAGTGAGTTTGCTTGCTCAGGAGAACGCTGTTCTGTAGAGTGGTCCATTTTTGGCTTGATCCCTCAAGGGTAGGAACAACGTCCTTAAGTGTTCTGTGAGGTTCACGCTCAATTCTGCACGGAACACAGCAAATGGAACTGGCCTCAGCCAAAAAATCTTCAGAAAGTCTTGTAACCTGCTGTGGATCCAGCCTCTCTGCCAAGTCTTCCAACAGTAGCGTGGCTTTCTCTGTGCATGCTTGCTCTCCTACACTGTCTGAGCCTGTTGTATGAACGTCTTGAGCAAGGGACCTTGCAAACATGAGCCAGTGATCAGTAGCAACCTGTCTGCAGAGACCTAAATGACCAAGAAATTCCAGACAGTCTGGATCACTGTCCTCATCCCAAGGACTAGGTGGGAACATCTTGGCAGATAAGAATTCCTTGAAAAGTGGTATTGTTGGGTCATATAGACCAGCAGCACAGGCTGACCCTTTGGACGTTCGCAGAAATGGAACAGATGACAGACGCCTAAACACAGCATTCCAAGTTCCCTTCTTGGCGTACCTGAAAATCTTGTACAGCTGAAAGACTATCTCCATGTGTTCCTGGAGTAAGTCTGGGGTTTGGTTAGGAGGCAGTTTACCGAAGAGTGGTGTGAGCACCTGGCTGTAAAATTCAAGGGACATCATTTCCCACACAGTAACACCTGCTTTCATCAATAATTCTTCACAGAATGCAGGTACCACCAGGAAAGCTATGTTTGCAGCTCTGCTTATCTCATCTAGACCACTGTGCGGTACATCCTTCGGCACACCATGAGCCTCTCTGTATCCATCAATGGCCTTCAGCTCACCACTGACTAGAAAGAAGATAGGCAGCTGTTTGAGCCATGGAAGTGTTCTCTCTCCGCTGATAGCACTGGAAGCTTGTAGAAACCTGAGAAATTCCATCACTTCTTCTTCCTTGGGAAGGATGGCTTTCTGTTGTAAGGCACTTGCATATAAGGGTAGCATTTGGAGCATGTCATCTGGGTTATTGGACTTAGCAAACACAGCTTTAAAGTGAAGGTACCATGTAAACTCTGTAGTTTCAGTGCAAAACACCTTTCCGAAGTCTACTACAGGAAATCCAAACTTTTTAATCAGACTCATCTCTGGTTCTTCCAACAGAATCCATTTTCCATGTGCGAGTGGGTACAGCTTGTTGTCTGTCGTTGGAATTACTGAAAAATGATTGAAAATTTCTCTCTTGCCCTCCTCTACACAAGCAAGGTACTTCCAAAAATGAGTCAAGGTCTTTACAAGCTTTGGGGAAAGTTCCATTGCCTGGTTTTGTCTTGGTAATTGGAGATGCTTGGCAACGAGCCCAGGACTCTTAGCAAGTTTCTTGACAACTCCAAGGGTCATCAGCTTAGCACAAAGTTGCTTGCACTTCCACACAGCATTATGAATGAACAAATGCTCACAAGTGCGAGGCAGGAGCTTGGCAAATTTGCCATCGTACACTTCATGCATTTTCTGCAGCTGTCCATCTTCAGTGAGCATGATCGGAACTCCATCCAGATACTCCTGCCATGTTGGCTGAGACTGTGATTTGCAGCTGTTCATACTCTTTCCCCCAGAGGCCATAACCTCAGCAGTGGGCACATCACTTACACAGTATTTAAGGAGGGGTACAATGGACTCTACAATCACACTCTTGAATGCATCCAGTTGGGAGCACAGTGACCTCAAATGCTCCCTCACAACTGCTGGAGTAACCACCCCTTCATATTTGCTGTCATCTTTCAAGCACTGTAGAGAAGTGTTGACCTTATCAGCAATCTCCATTGGTGCAAATGTGAGCTTCATGCCAAGGTTCAACAGTGTCTGTGATGTGAGCCCACAACTCTCAGTATAAAACCATCCTTTCTCTGGTCCATCGGGGTTTGCAAGTTGCAACCATGTTGGAAAAGTAAGCGGATCTGACTCGTACAGGAGCACATTTGCACTATTATCCAAAAGGTAGGAGTACAGCTGTTCAGGCAAGTGGAAGTCCTCAAGTGGACCAGAGATTCCACATTTTGGGAATAGGTTGTAGTACCATTCTTTGTCCAACTGCTGACTTTGAGCCCCATCCTCAGCTTCCTTCAAAACTCGCACACTTCTGCAATGCAGCAGTAGCTCAGCGTATGCCTTGCAGATGATGTTGTTTGACATGGACTTGTTCCAGTCTTTCAGATCATGGTATGAGGAGCCACGTTGTAGCTCTCGTCTGGAGTCATTGAGCCAAAAGTGACCATTTATGTGCACTGGAAGATTTGAGAGAAGAGGAAGTGGCATGTAGCAGAAGAGTTGGCCTGAATTCTGGCGCTGTTGCTCCTTGGAAGGGCATGCAGCTGCAACTCCTCCTAGAGGAAGGAAACTACATCTGAAACCTGTTTGCAGTAAGGATTCTTCCAAATCTTGCCCTCCAAAGCGCTTACTGACAACCCATGTAGTCCTGTCTTCCACCAACTGGTGTGTCCTCTTCAAGCTTTGTTCATCTGACGTAGGCAAATACACAGAAGTTACACTGTTCACAGGCACTTCATACACTTCCTGAATACTTTGAGGCACATCTCCCGCATTTAAACACTCAATTCCTTGTTGAACATGACTTCCAAATGCCTTGCACTTTTGCTGATCAGCTACAGGTAAGGCTGCATGATAAGAGCCAATCAGGGAGCATCTATTAGTTGCTGATACCTCAAATAATGAGATCTTCCTTACAGAGTTCAGAAACAACAAGGTGCCGCAAGCTTCCTTACTAAAATCATTGAGAAGTTCCCGTAGGAATCCCAGCCTCATTTCACAACCCCTTACAACATGTCCAGACACATGCCTATGAACTGAATGTATGGCAGAACTAAGGGGTCTATCCCTTGTTAGGGGCAGGCGGAACATCACAAAACCATTTGGCCATGAATCAGGTTCCTTCATGTCTGAGAAAGCCCCCTTGCAGGTGGATGACAAACTCTGAAGGATGTCCTGAGCAAATGGCTCAAACTGACTGTCAAATACACTGCATAAACTTTCCCCTTCCTCTGTTGTGCTAAGTTCCCATCTTTCCCCTGGTGTCTGTAATGTGCTGTCTGGTGCAAAACTAAGAGTTGGGTCAAACACGCAAAAGTGTTCAGGCTGTCCTCCCTCCTTGTGGGACACAAACATGGGGCAGTCAGTGACATGGTAGGCCACGTTGAAGCCAATTCCAAACCTGCCAATTGTCTCAGGTGTATCCTGTTTCCCTCCTTGGCCTAGCTTTGTGATGCCCTCCAGATCTTGGTCAGTGAACTTTCTGTTGTTGAAGACTAGCAATGAAGGCATCCGTTGCAGTTTCCTCCAGTTGTCGCTGTGACTCAACAGGTGTCTGTCACTAAACACTCTCTCATCAAGAATGAATGCAATTTCCGACGCACCTGCATCATCCGCATTTTGAACAAACTCCTTGAAAATGGAGGTGTCGGGGTGATAGCCTTGAAGAATGTTACTCAAGCGATCACACAGGTCTTCATGCTGGCCAAACTCTAAACCTTTCACAAACCTCTTGTCACTGAACTTTGATAGAAAAGCCTGAACTGGGTTGTTTAATCCAAGGTCCTTGGCTACTGTCCAAGAAATGTCTGGATGTAGATGGAAGTACTGAGCTATGGCCTGTCTCTGAAACAAACTATGCTTCTCCAGCCAAGAGTAATCCCGGTCGTCAAAGTACATGAGCTGTGATGAGTGCCGCATTACTTGCTGCTTATCTGGTAGATAGAGGTCAGATCGTAGAGAAGCAGCATCAGTAGCCTCTGACAGTTGTTTAGCTGCATGACAAGCAAACTCCACAAACTTGCACGCCTGGTGTGGGGAATCAGCAGCAATTGCTTTGAGAGTCAGTATCAATTGCTCACTTGTGGCCCTATCAGCTACACCTAGCTCAGTGAGTAGCTCCTTCATATCAGTCGCCTGTAGTTTCACTAAGAATGGAGAACAGTCATATGGCTCTTGCCAGAACACTCTATCAACTCTGTAGAAATCTTCTTGCCAGATGAAAGAAATGTCCCTCAGTTGTGCCTTAACATCTTTCGGCACCTCTTCATCTTTTGCCATCTTACTTGGAAAGAAAGTGTAGCCAAACACTGCATTCTTAAAGTAGCTGTATATGCTCTTCATTGTTGCAGAAATTGTATCAATGTCCTCGGGTGAGTGAGAGTGCTTTCCATTGCCTGCTGTCCACCAGTTGATGAGATCATTGAGTTGTTCAAGCACCACTGTGAGTGCTGGACTTGGACAGAATGCAAGGATTTGCTCCAAATCAGACAAGTAAGCACCATACGCTTGATCATTCACGACTGTATGCCTTACAAACACAAGATGCTTGTAGCGACTGGCATACACGCATTCAGCAGCAGAGAAGTTGGTCTTCTTTGTCACAAACCAAGGAAGGGTCGTATTCTCAGGGCGAGACATTGTCAGCAAGAATGGCTCAGTGTTTAGTTGCTGGGTTAGCTTTACGTCTTCTGCCGATATGTCAGTAAACTTAAAATACTGCTTGTAGGGCTTAAAGTGGCACTCTGTTAGGTATGCAACCACAGCTTGGCTTCTCTTTGCTGCTTTGTTGGCACCTTTGCTTGTGAGCACTTGCTGAACAGACTTCACTCGATCAAGGACACCATCATTCTTAAGCTTGTGATGAGACATTCCCAGAAACGTTAGCATGTCAAGCTCACTCTGGCAACTATACTTAGCTGCTGGAAAGTGCCCTTCTGATTCATCGTAAAGTGAAGATAAGGGCTTGCTACCAGGGTGTACCAGGAAGTCTGGTTTGCACAGTGCATTGTGTGGCTTTGACGGAATGCAAGCAGTAGTCTGAACCAACTCAGTGAGCCAAGAATGAGATTCCATTAAACTGAACAAGTGCTTCAGAACAAAGAGAACCAAATGGTCCCTTGTATTTTGTGGAACACTTCCAATTCTGCCAAATAAATGGTGACAGCAGAAATCTTTAAACGTGACCTGGTTGAAATGTTCCCTTATACCAGAGGGCACCTCGGCAACGCATACACCTTGATTCACAAGAAGCGAATGAACAACCTGTTTGTCTGCTTTGGTGACAGGTTCTCTGTCAAAGTCAGGACTCAGAACAACGACTTCACTTGGCTTCAAGAAGCAGCCACCTTCACACTCCGACCAAATTATTCTGCTCTGATCCAATGGAAGCCTCTCTACAAATCCATCAGCTAGGTATAACCTCACACCATCAGGCTGCTTCTGTGAAATGCTCTTTGTGGGAAACAGATCAAAGTAAGACTGGAGGAATTTCTTCATTGCTTTAGGATTTGCAGTTGGAGCCAACTCAGTCAGGGCAACTAAGAGTTCGAACACAGCATCCACTAGTGCATCCTTCATCAGCATCACATTCCAAGTGTTTGGTCCACTGCCTTTCAACAGACGCCTGTCTTTGGAAACATCAAAAAAGGCATTAATGACAAAATTCAAGCTTGTCTCAATAGGCAAAGGGAGAAAGCAAGACACAGCACCGCTTGTTTTCTCAATGGCAAATGAGTGCCCTATCTTCCTGAGCCTCACTGCTACCTCAGCCACAGGGACTAGGCCTTGAGACTGACCATCCTGACTGTTTGCATGCTCAAGACTGGCTTCTCTCCCCATTGCAGAACACACCTGCCACATCGTCTCCTGCGGCTGCTGCTTTCCAATCCCCACTGAAGTCACAATCTTCATCATCTGGGAGCAGGGTCTCACACTGCTGAAATGTTCTCGTGGAATTCTGAACTTTCTTTCTAAGGCTCTTCCATCAGGCTTTGCTCTGCTGACCTGAAACAGCTTCTGCATCTTGTCGATACTGCTTCCTTCACTGCATTCAAACAGTTCCACTGTGTTCACATTTTGGAGGAACAACAGTAATGTGTCAGCACTTTGAAGCAAGGACTTCTTCAGTGATTCTACAGTCTTTGATCCTTTAGCGAACACTTCAGAGGAGATTTCACTGACTATGCCCTGCTGACGAAATGGGAACCTGAACAGTGTTCCATTAAATCCATTCCTGTCAGTGCCAAAAACGTTACAGCCAAAAACACCCTGATAGGGAGCAACCTGATCAGAGAAATAATTCTTCAATCCTTCTCTCTGCTTCACGTAGTCAATCTGCATGCCAGGCCAAGTAGGTTTCACACGATCCCCAAGGTACTTCAGGTGTGGATCAAACACCTGTAGCCACCTTCGTGTGATGAGGCTGGGGACATCAGTGAGGTGGTATGTGGCACAGAAACCAACTCCAAAGCGACCAATCTTGGTGTGGTCCTGCTTCTTGGTGGCACCTGCCACCTTGCCAATGTTCTTTAAGTCCTCGTCTGAGAAAGTCTTGTTGTTGTAGGCATACAAAGCTGGTCCTTGCCACTTGGCCATGCCCCTTGTCAGCAGCTTCCCTGTGTTGTGTGTTCGCCAGTCAATCAGGAACTTCACTTCTGTGGCTCCTGCATCATCTGCATTCTGAATCAGTTCCTTGAAGACATCAATGCTGTCTCCATAGTCGTCAACCAACCCCTTGATCCTGTGTGTTATGGACTCATGGGGACCGGTGCACTCATAGTCAATGCCAAGAGGTTGTGAGGGAGCAGCACGAATGCTCAGTGACATTACTCCAAAGAATCGGGCAACGTCTGAAGTGATTCTGGGATGAATGAAATTCACTGCTTGATCTTCAGGTATATCAAGGTAGTGATCATGGTAGGTGAGGTCTTCTGGCTTGTGCAGCCTGCAGCTCTTGCTTGGGAGGTACATGTCCTCGATGTAGTCCACCTCTTTCTTGTCCTTCAGGAGGTTGGCAACATTCACAACAATTTCTAAATCTCTGTCATTTACCTGGACTGATTTGCCGGCAATCTCCCCGACAACTTGTACCCCGTCTTCAACTGTGAGTTGTTCTTTCACTCCACTGGCACGCCACATGTTCTCGTGGCTCTGCAAGGATGGCAGGTCCTGGCAAGAGTACCTATGGGGTGCTAGAGAACAGCCTTCCAAGGCTTTCAAGCCCACCTTGGATTTCTCAACAAACTGGCACTGCTCACTGGCCCAGATACAAGGGCGAGTCCATCGCAGAAAGCACTGTGGGTGATTACGGTTCAAGAATGCGTAAATATGTTCAACCATGGTATTCACTGACAACTGCCCTCCAGTAACATAGCCTAACATGTGACCAAATAATCCACTGTTGGATGGCTGGGTTGCCAGTGCATATTCTGGGAGGTTAATGATGTTGATGAAGTGCTGGAGCACTTGTTCGGCACTGACTGAACAAAAGTATCCAATGCCACCGACTTTCTCAAGCCTCCTCACACTGTCTGTGTAAGTGTTGTCAAGGATGGGGCACACGGATCCCACCAAACTCGCCAGATGGAACAGGTCACTGCTTACGCAAACCTCAGAGGGAGAGAACAACTGTGCTGCCCCACTTCCAGTCCAGTGCAACTCTTCATTGTAGCCACTGGGACGTGACTCTTGGCAGAACAAGAAACTCTGTCCCTGTACACATTGCAAGAGGTACTGAGATTCTGCATGTTCGGCAACTGCCTGAAGAATGAGCCTAGAGCGCTGATGGGCTTCCTTCTCCATCCCGCAAGAACACAGAAACTGAACTGACTGTGATCTGTCTCGCAGAAAGGTTCCAAAAGTGTCAGTACTGTGTGTGACAGTATGCCATGTTCTCAAACCAAACTGTCTCAAATTGTGCAGGACAGGATAAAAGTCATCAGATGGAAACCTTGCTTCACAACTGTGGAAGAACTCTTGCAGCTTACTGTCCTGAGGGTCATACAGAGCATCCACTCTGCACAGTCTGTTGTCACTATTTGGAATGCATGCCTTATGTTTGATGAATTGCTCTAGTTCGCCACTGTATTGTGACATTTGAATGACCCACAGAAGAATCTGGTTCCTCATTGCTGTGTTGCATTGAGTGATGGCATGGTTGAAAATGTGCTGTTGCACAATAGCTCCTAGGGGAAGTGGTGGTCTTTGAAGGACTGCTTCACACAACTGCTGATCAGCTTCACTCACCTTGATTATTTGAGATGGAAATGTCAGGTGTGTGGGAAATGAAATGGAGTGATGTGGGAAGATAGCCTTACTGTAGTAGTTCAGTGCCACAAAGCTCACATTTTGATTTCCCACTCCAATCTCGTACACTGGTAGAGACTGTAAAAGAGCAATCTCCTGACCATTCAGTGAACCCTGCAAACCAGATACAGCCTTCGCAAGGTACCTTCGCAAGCATCTCTTCTGGCCATCATCAAACCAGGCAACTTGTCTTTCAACATGTGGAATCAATTGGAGAGCAGCAAAGAGTGTATCAGAGGACAGCACTGGAAGGTACTGCTTCAGTTGCCAACCAAATGGTGCATACAAGTGAGAGTCATTCACTACAGTGCAGCCGAGGGCTTCAGCAATGTTTTCAATCTGTGCGGGGCTGGTAGATGTCTTCCTCAGCACTGTACTTCCAGAGCTTTGCGTGGGATACAAGGTGACTGACCCTTTGTTGTGTAGAGCATCAGGGCCTACATCTGCAATGAGTGGTAGCCCTGCCACACTGTGCAGCTTCCCATTGTCAGCAATGTATAGCCACACACTGGACAACCAGGAGGCAGGAGGCTGGTGGAATTGACCAGGGTTCCAAGTGACACTTGGAGCATTGGGATTGTGGCACCAGGTCTGAATAGAAGCCCTCAAGAGATTGGGGCAGATTTCATCTGAAGTAGCCATTTGCAGGAAGTACAGCTTGCAACCAGCCATTTGAATGAAGTGAGCCTGGAGGTCAGAAGGGAGACTACTTGAAACAATGTGACTCTCCAGACCATACAAGACTTCACTAGCACGCATATCATTCTTTGGGAGCACATAAAATGCCTGACTGGAAAATGTGCCCACAATCCCTGCCTGCTGCAAGGGTACTAGGGGAAGGCCCTGCAAGTTGTGGTGCCCGTTAGACAACACATAGCGAAGAGTTTCTTTCAGTAGAGGTTCATTCCTTCCAAGGATTCTTTTGGCTGCATTGGCATCTCCTCTCAGATATTCCCTTACAACATCTGGACTGATCATCTTACAACCCAGAGCAGTACAGTTGTCCTGAATGTTTCTGGGGAGGCACACAATGGGACAGTTTAGCTGAAGAAGCAGATTCACTACAGATGTGTGCACTGAGACATCCAGTGGCACAAAGTAGGCATCACGAGCTTTTACCCACATGCCATTCTTGGCAGCAGTCCAGAGCACAGGAAGCTGAGAGAGAAGAGGCTGAACACAGCGAATGAGATGCTTCCAGACCTCTTCTCTACACTCATTCATTACAGGAAGGAGTGCAAATGGGTCGGCACCAGTCTGGAGTGTGGTATGAGCTAGGGGAAATCCCTGATATGATGTCAGCATGCATCTAGCCGTCATGAGAATGGCATACGAAGGAGCAATGAGATGCTCTACAAGGTGCTTGTTCCAGTTGGCTTCAGCACTGTTGTCATCGGCGTCAGGCCAACGCACTCTCCTGCGGTTGTCTGAGAGCGTGAAGTAGCCATGGATATGAACCGGAAGGCCAGTGGAAGTGGTTGCAGACATGGGCAGGAAGCAGAATGCAAAACCACCATTGTTCAGTGTTGAGGGGGGGTCATTCCAATCAATTGCCTTTTGGTAGCGTGAGACTGCACGGGCTACCTGGTTCTCAATTGAAGTGCAATCTGCCTGCAAACATGCTTCATTTTGCATATAAGAGTCTCCTACAGCTATGGCAGTAGACAGTGGAGCTGCCAGACCCACCCAGGGGATCACCTTCAGCTGAGAGGCTAGCTCTACCACCTGGCGGTCTCTGACCCCAATGGTACTGCACATCAACCAGGAGGAGGTGCATGCTGTTCCGACCGTTTTAGCAAGTTGGCCTTCCACAGTGACAGTGCACTTGTTGAGATACGTCTGTGCATAGCCTTGGTCCTGACTGAATGCAGTGCATGCAGATTTATACCATGCCCTGCTGTCTTGCACTTCGTGGCTGTTGACTGTGATTCGCAGCAGGGGTTGGCCAGGTGCACAGGGGTTTCCATCATACAGCTCAATCTCAGTCACATGGTTGAGGAAGAGAAGCACTCGATGTGCCTCTACAGCAAGGGAATCATAGAGCACTTGAAAAGCTTCTCCACGGGAGTATTTACGATCAGATATACCTGAGCGAAACTCATTATTGCGAAATGGAAAGCGAAACAGTGTTCCGTTGTACCGAGAGTTGGCTGAGCTGAAGCCAAGGATGCCATCTAATGCTGCCACTTGACCTGGGTACTGACGGAATTCTTCCATTGTGAATCGTTTGCCTGTTACTCTAGCTCCTTTGGAGTCGCGATGGTCGAGTATGGTCTCATGAGGATCCATCAGACCAATGTGGCTACCGCTAGCAATGATTGGCAAATCTACATTGCAAAAGGACGTACGTATATTTCCACAGTGATTCACACTTAGGTAGTTTGTGACAAATGTAGCAGCATAATACACTACAGCTATATAGTACACAACATAACATATTGGTACTACATACTGCAACAGTCAACATACGTACATATTCAACATACATATATATATATAGATCCCGTTGCCATGGTAACGGGCGTCTAAACGATGATTCTAAATCTCATAGAATCATTCCATAGCTTGGCGCGTGACGATAAATCCCATATACGTACGTGGCGGGCAGAGTGCGCGTGACGATAAATCTCATATACGTACGTGGCGGGCAGAGTGCGCGTGACGATAAATCCCGTATACGTACGTTGCGGGCAGAGTGCGCGTGACGATATTAATGACGTCATCCATACACAATTATTATACATAATAGACAGAAGTGTAATAATAGTAATAATAATAGTAATAATAAAAATAATAGAGTCAGAGTCACTGGAGTTTCTTCTACCTCTTGAGGATCTTGGCGACTGCGCCATGTTGCCTTTCTGTAGAACGTCCATACATCCTAAAGCGTCCAAAGAGCGATGGCCTGTTCTCTCTTGAATTATGGAATTTTTCAGGGACGTCGGCTTTGAATAGAGCGGTGGCAGCTGTGAGCTGTTGCGCGGAGAAACGCGACCTTTTGCTGGAACTGTAGGCGCTTCAGAGGCGGAGCTTGAGCCCGAAAGGGAAGCTCCCTTTTGGTAGGCGACACAGGAGCCAACGCCGAACATTTTTGGCGACGCAGAAGCAACCAGACGTTCCTGAAGCCATTCTAACCGAAGAAGCGGCGTTCTAGACTGCGTACGTTGCCTAGAGGACCGGGTTTGTCGCCAATCAGTAGAGACGTGATTGGGTTAGTGAGTCGTTTTGGATCTATAATAGTTAAATGCCGACCAATCGGTGTCTACGGGATTTAGACCACTCAGCACTCGGGCGCTTCGCGCCCTCGAGCTTCGTGATCTAAATCCCGTAGACACCTCTTGGTCGGCATTTAACTATTACATATAACATATGCACATTAAGCTGGCACAATAAGCATTGCTATCAATAATTGTATAGCATTTGTTGGTGTTAGGATGCCATAACTTGGAATTCTATATATCAGCAAGGTCACTTCGTGTTAAGTATAATATATGAGGTATGGACTGTGTAGTGTATAAAATGGGTGTGTAGGAAGGTATGTAATTCAGGGTAGGGAACATCCCCCTTGGTGCCTTTTCCTATACCTCTGCACACATAATGGGAGATTCTTGGCAGGAACTGTATAATTGACATGCTTGCAATTGCAGAACTACATTGGTAGTGAGTACTTCTGAATCCAGTGAAATGCCATGGTAGAGAGTTACAGATAACTTGGAACACACTGACATGCATGGTAATATAGCTAGGTGGGTCATCTAAAATACAAGGCACACATTACATACAAGTTCATGCATGGACATAAATGTGATTGCATGCATATGTTTTTATCAAACACATTCTGATCAAACAAGAGCAAATAAGTGGTAATAGCGTGCAAGTGAGCATTTTCACCCGCAACAGCATTTTTCTCAATCAATGCATGCAGTAATATGTCACATGTGGCTGGGCATAATGGCAATGGCTGCATAGGTATGTGCAAAGTGACAGCTACTGAAGACAATATATATGCTGATGAGACGAGTTCTACCAAGAGTACAAGCCAAGAACCTGCTGCACAGCCTCCATGAAACTCCAAGGAGAGAGTTGTAGAGCCATGGATGAAAATTCGTCTAGTATGGTAGACCCTCTCTGTCGCCAGGCGCTTACACCACGGACTAGGCCATAATGTTCTGTGGACTGTAGCAGTGACCCTTTTACTGTAACGTCCTAGAATCAATGAGGGAACAGTTATTGAGCGATACCACAACCACTGCAGTTCATAACAATCTAGATCCAAGACATTTTGATCCATAGATCTTTTTCAACTGGTATACAACTGATATGACTAAAGAAAATTTTTTTCTAAAGTATGTGAATGTGACAGTAGATGATGTGTGACTTAAAAAAGGGGGAAATTTTTAGAGGTAAATATGTCATATTACCTCAGTTGTTTACCAGTTGAAAAAGATCTACGGATCAAAACGACCTGAATATAAATTGCTGATGAATTCCAGCGGCTGCACTATTACTCAATAACTGCCCCCTCATTAACCCCTACGCAGCAATGAGCCTGTACCAAATCATCCTTGAATGAAGATGCTGTTGATTCTGCTACATTACGTATATGCCTAAGATAAATTTGCTTGTTACAACTTATATATACGTATGCATATGACTCCCTAACTGAAACATAACTCGCCATAGCTGCACGAACCTGTCAGATGATGGACTGACTGAAAGCCAAGGCCAAACCGTCCAACTTTCAGCAGGTCCTCCTCTTTCTGGCTCTGGTGCATCTTGCCAATGTTCCTCCAGTCGTTTTCACTGAAGACGCTGTCGTTCCAGGCAAGCAGGGCTGGACCTTGGAAGGGAGCAAGGGAGGGCTTCCACAGCCCGCCGGGGTCTCTGGGGTGTTGGCGGGAGTCAATGAGGAACTTGACTCTGCTTGCTCCAGCATCATCAGCATTCTGAATTAGCTCCTGTTGAATGGAACTGTCAGTTAAAGCATATTATACAAACCTGCAATGACTCTAAGAGTTTCCAAGTGGAGATTTTTTGACATGACTTGACAAGTATGGACTTCTTTCACTGGCTGGACAGCTAACGTACCTTCAGAATTTGTCCACCATCGGTATATCGCTGGAGCAGACTCTTAATAAAGTCTGTCAGTGGAGGCTGTCTTGTACCAAAGCTGTCATCATCACTTATGCCTGCAAAGAGAGAATGGCAGAAGAGTGAATTAATCGACTGTTATACATACACAGCTCAGAGGTTGGTTGGCGGTGGTCTGGTCTTGGACAGGTGCATGCCCTGCTGTCTTTGCCATTGGCAGCTGTGATTGGGTCGGGTTCACTTCGCTGAGGCCTACTTCAACTGCTGCAACAATTTCCCCGGGACTGGAATGCGTCTGGGTGCGGAAACGATACTTCGGCCGGGCTCTAACAACTTTAGTGTTAGGGTTAGGGTTGGGGTTAGGTTTGCATTCAAGTTGTTGATTCAATCTAGAACGCCAGTCAGCGAAAGAAACATAGATAAACGGTTTGTACGTATATTATACATGATCCGTATAAACCATGGGCTGTGGCTGTTGAAGAGGAGTCGTATGGTCACCTGGATTTCGAGGTTCTTTCGGTCCAATGACAATTGGTGTCGGCCTCATTCCGGCCATGGCGTCGGGCTTTGACCATAGATATCTAAACTACGCAACCGTAGTTTAGATAATCTATGCTTTGACGAACATGAGAAAATCCGATAGTTTCCGGAATCCGGTCACAGATGCGATCTGAAGTCTCAGCTTCCTACTCTCTTTCTGATAGCACTCCCCATGCATGCATAATGTATATGTGCACGTGCACCATAAACAAGTTAATATAGAATTGTATGTAACAATATTACATATGCATGACTCATTAAAATGTGACATCACGACTGTTGTCCTCATCACATTTACCAATAATTGCAACCCATTCCAGCCAGCTAGAGCTTTTCCTGTCATGGAATGCATGCATGGCTAGTTAACAAGATTCCATCTCTGAGTGGATCAGTGATGGACTACTTACCTGTACTACCTCGAATCATATACGATTGTATTATTGATTATATACACCACCACTATATAGAAGTCAGAGTTTTCTAATGAATTTAATACTGGGTGTGATCTTCTTGAAGTAAAGGATGAGGGTGGAAATATTAAGCGAGATGAAGAGGCAGTAAAGGTTTGGAACTTTGCTAAGGTCCTTGGTGTCAGCAAGGACAATACAGATGGTGACAAAGACCTAATTGATTAAGATGCAGTCACCATTGCCTCTGACCTTAGTGTGACCTACTGTGAGAGGCTGTTAAACGTGTTAGCACATCTCGAGAGAGGAGGTTGCATGGGCCTTAGAGAAGGTCAGAAAAGATGCCGCTCCTGATAAAGATGAGGTAACAATAAACATGGTGTTAGCAGAGGTGTTGTTTGATGTGTGGGTTACACTGTTCGAAGTGTGTTGGGAGGATAGTATAGTACCTTCTTCATGGAGGGAGAGTTTAATTGTTCATGTCCCAAAGAAGGAGGCAAGGTGTGCGTGTGACACCAACACATACCGAGGGATATCTCTGACGTCTATTGTGAGTAAGGTGATGTGCACAATCCTGAATGCTAGGCTATCAGATGTTGCTAAGTCAGAAGAACTGATTAAGGAAGAACAAGGTGGATTCCACCAACAGAGGGGATACAGAGACCAGGTCTTGGCAATGGTGTTATTGGGACAAACAAAAATGGGAAAAAAAAACTGCTAAATGTATGATGGTGGGATTCATTGGCTTTGCCAAAGCATATGACAATATAGACAGAGGAAAGTTGTGGTTGTGCTGAGAGCAACTGCATGGGTGTCAGCGGTAGGTTTTGAGTTTTATGGAGCCCTTTATGAAGGTAGCTCATGTGGGGTGAAGATACATGACGAAGTGAAGTGAGTGAAGAGTTTGAAGGTAGTACTGGTCTGAGGCAAGGATGTGTGATCTCTCACCTGTGTTATTTTCTCTGTATATTAATGGCCTGGTGAAAAGACTACATGCAGAGAAGTGTGGTGTTCAGTGTGGTGATCATTTGGTTCCTGGGCTCTTGTTTGCTGATGATACAACTTTCGTTGCCTCTGACAAAGCAAGGTTGAAGAAGAGCTTGGATATACTTATAATGTGGTGTGATAAATGGGGAGTAAAGATCACTGCATATGAGGATGAGAACGGTGGTGAGATGTGAGATGGAGTATATATAAGGTAGATGGAGAGGTGATCCCTATGGTGGGAAGCTATAAATATCTAGGGTGTGCTGTGGATGAACACCTGCATGGAGCTAAAAGATATGGTGCAGGGCTACTGCTGGGATGAAGGCTCTAGGGGCCTGGCTGAACAGGGGTATAGACTGGAAGTTGGTGATGCTGGGTTAGGGACATTCAGGAAACTGATGAGCACCCTGGTGGACTCCACAATGCTGTATAGTGCTGAGATATGGTGCTGCACAAAAAAGCTTGAAGCAATAGAAGAAGTACAGATGAGTGCCTTCCAAATGTTCTTTGGTGTGGGCACCTTACCTGCATCCAAAGGCCTCATTATTCATAGAGATGGACTCTCTACCAGTAGTGTGGGAGGCAAGAGTGAGGTGTGTGCAGTTTGATATAAGGTGTTGACAAGTAAGGTGTCTAAAGGTAGGCTGTTGAGGCAGGTGGCATTGCAGGCAGTGAAGTGTGGTAGAGGAAGCTGGTTAAGACGTATTGAAAAATGCATTGAGAAATTTGGGTGGCAAGATATGAGTGGTGAGGGTCATCAGTAAAAAAGCTGTCAGAGTCAAACTTGAAGAGTATGTTGCTGAGTATTGCGTGGAGGAATGCGAGGGAGAGTGGAGGAAGGAAACACAGCAGGACAAACCTTAAACAGAAGGTACAGTGTGTGTTAGTTAGCATTGAGCATTAGCATTGTACAAACCCTGCAGACATCCCAGATTTCCCTGACCATGTGTGCTTTTGTCCCACTCCATCCCTGTAGCATCAATGTGTATATATGACATCAGAAAAAAGTGCACTTACCCACCTCTCTGCTACAACTTCTCACAGGTCAGCTGGCGGTGGTGTGAAGTGCATACATACATCTGTATCAGCATCTGTTGTGTGATATGCATGCATGCACTCACAGTAGCACTATGCTGACAGACATACCTACATGGGGTGGTGGTGGTGGTACATGCACTCACCTATACATGGCATGTATGTTGATGATCAGGTGTGGAGTTTTAGGATGCCTCTCCTGCATATGTTGCCTTCGTCCTGGACTCCACATGTGCCCTGTATACGTATGCTACTGCAGTGACCATTCAGATCTACGCAATTTCAGCTCAATCTACACAGCATGGTCTAGTGTTGACTGGCTTACATCGTTGCATCATTGTATGTACAATAGATGGCATAGCATGTGCTCTTTGCTTGTGGCTGGTCTGCACTGTAGGTGGACAGGTTTCTTGCTCGAAGTGACATCCGTGCTGAGTTGGGCATCCCTGACCATGTCAAGTGGGAGGAGTGTAACAAGCTGGTCCACTTTCTGGTGAGCTGTAGAGAACATACCATGAGTAGCACAATGATGCTTTTGATATGCTGTGCCCTTGTCTGCATGGTGTGTTCACATGGGTGGCATGTTGAAGCTGGGCTGAGTCGTCTTGTACGTGAGTCTGTAATGCAGAACATTGTCCAGGGGACCGATTTTGCCAAAATTGATCATGCAAAGTTTATCCTTGGGGAACACATATAGGCACTCACTGTAAGCCTGTTGAGCCCCTGAGCATCTGCAAACTAAGGATCCCCTGGACATTCTTTATCACCTGACTGGTATTGCTGGAGGGGACCAATGATTGCATGCCATACCTAAATAGCATGTGCTCTTTGCTTGTGGCTGGTCTGCACTGTAGGTGGACAAGTTTCTTGCTCAAAGTGACATCCGTGACTGTAATGTGTGCTTGAATATAAGGTGGTTTCAACCCACATGTTAATCCGAATTGAACTGTCCGTGTGAATACCATACGTCGCAAAATTTTCACGACCAAAAATTTTCACGAATCGCTTCCAAAAGGGTTGGCAGAAATATTCGCAACAAAAATATTCGCAAAGGGGCGGCTCTGATACATTGTGTAATACTCTAACATGGCTTCTGTGTTGTGTGGCTCGTCGGATCTTTGACGGTCGATGAACCATCTCAGTATCATACGCCGTCGTGTGTCTATAGCGCGTCTTTAGCGGATACCTGGCAGTATTCAGCAAACATCTTACAGGAGCAGCGCGTTTCTTCCAAGAAGGTACAGGCCCAGCTAGCTGTAATAGTAATCGCGTAGACATAGCTACCATGCATGCATGCATGCATGCATACGTACTTACATACATACATACATACATAACAAACAACAAAAACAAACTCATAAAGACATAGCTACCGCCTGGCTACGCGCGGGCGTGACTGCTAGTTTTGTTTGTTGCCACGTTCATTGCTAGTACACTTTAGCTGGGGAAAGGCGATTACAACTGCGAACGATCGCCGTACTGTTTCCATCTTCAAATGTGTAGATAGCTTAATGGTTTTACACTGTACAATGTGTAAATACCGCCCCATGGTTATGTAAGTGCGGGAGAATCGAACTATGATCCCATTGACTTCGTCCAGAGGAGGACTTCACCAACCAAAGAGCTTCCGTCGACGTCCGCCATCTTAATGTGACATCACCAGTAGTTATCGTGCGTACTCAAATACCGTGTATGTGCGAACATAAAAGTTCGCGATAATATATTCGCGAATGTGCTCCATTCGCGAAAATTATATTGATCGCGAATATTTGCGACGTACGGTACATGTACAACTAATATGGATTCGACCCGGATTCGTCCCCTTTCTAATCCAGATTAACGGGCCGTGTGAAAGGGGTTTATTTTAGGGTCCGTTTGCAGTAGATCACACGCACTGTGTTTTCAGGACTGCCAAAGACATAGCATTGTAATTAGCCCATGCTCGGTATAAAATCTAACGAAGAAATTAGTCTGAATTCATCTGATCCCAATTTGTAGTACCTTTGATTGTCATAAGCTACTATAATTATTGTGACCAGGTGTGTGAGGGCATATTTCAGTGGACCATGTGTTGCCACTGCTGTGTCACCCTTCTCGTCCATGTAACTTCTCGGTGACTGGATTGACAGCTTCCAGAAGGACGTAGAAGTTGTTCTAGCCCACAAGAGAAGAGGTGAGATAGCGTTTCCAGTACATGGAAGTGGCTATGTTCATCCACGTGTGTGCTGTTGTTAATTAATCATAGACCCACATGTGCATGGTGTCTTCTCTACTTGCAACCATTTCACCCGTGTGTGTGTGTAGCCCTTGTGTACAGCGGTGACCAGGACTTCATATGCAACTACCTTGGTGGGCAGGCCTGGACGTTGAACATGGACTGGAGTGGCAAGGTTGGCCACCATGGTTGGCGGATGTGGTAACGTCAGTCACTGTATGTATTTCTCCCTCCCAGGATGCATTCAACAAGGCTCCAGTGAACACCTGGAAAGTTGGAACTGGAGCGGTGAGGAAGTCCTACACACAATGTCCTGCAGCACAATGAGGGCATCTAGTGATTCGCATGCCAGACCCTGCCCCACGTTGCTAATAGCTGTTGTGCAATAATAGCAACGCAAAGGTAGGGGCTGATGTGTTAGAGGAGGGAACATACCTTGTGTCCCTCATATCCTCATACTCACTACCCCACTTTTTCACTAACAGGCTAGCAAGTCCAGAAGTGCTCATGGGCTAACCTTCCTGCAGGTGTTTGAGGCTGGCCACATGGTGCCCATGTACACTAATGTGGAGTCGTCCCTACACTGATTTCAACATCGATCAGCAATCAACTCTATCAGAGTTTATCAAAAAATGCACCCAGTGTGAGTACTCACCTTGTGCTGCAAACATCCTAGCTTCAATGTCCTTGGCCAGTACCGTTTGTCCTCTCTTCCTTGCCGCTTCAAGCACCTGCTTGAAGGTCGCTTGCTCTCCCTTGGTATTCATCCAGTGGCACAGGCACTGGTACTTCTGCTCCCAGGGCTTTATATCTCTCAACTATAGCATTAATCTCACTGTCAGGTATATCTATCTCATGGCCAGCATCTTCCAGTCAAAAGACAACATGTGAGCCACATTAATGAGTTCCTTCGTGGTGGGGCTGAGGGGGGCCATGACTTCCACCTTGCCAAACAACCCTGCCTGTGGGTTCTGCACTTTCACCGTTATCACCGTTATTTACTGAAGACCTGGATGTACTATTTGTGTTAAAAATAATGCAATAAGCACCTACAGTATGTGTAGTAGCATAATATGCATAGCAATGATGATTTGTACAGTAGCTCTAAGCATATTAATGCTAACATCCATTAGCAGCTACGTACATATAAATTATACTAAACACATCAACCTATATAGTTTAGCACAATAGACCTTCGTTGTCCTGTATGGGGAGCTTAAGTAATGTACACAAAGCTGGTGTATTATCAGTATTAAACAAAAGCACTTTGTGCTCAATGCTCTGATCGCAGGCAAACCATTTATGTATGAGGCACACAATTTTTATGAAATCTAGTTTTATGTAGGGTTGCATGCACTCATCCAAGCTTTGGGTTGGGATACATACCACATAAGGTATGAATTTGGAGACAGATGTCCAGTGTCACAGAATTAAATGGTATGTATATCAAATACATAGAATCGTGATTTACATACACAACAGGGAAAATGTGGGCGGGAAGAATTGTGTAGGCAGGAATACAGGCGACTATGTAAGTGGGTGTGAGTTTCACATCAATATTCGTACTGTGACCAGGTACTGTAAGCTTGTATGCTATATGTCTCGCATGCCCCTGTTATGTGCCTGGCTCGCATTGCTGAAACGGGCTCAGCTGTTGGTCTATTTTCCTCTTGTCTATCGCCTTTCCTCCTGAACTGTGATGTCCTGCAGCCTACAAGCCAACAATACCAGCTCACAAACACTCACTGCACAAAAACTGTGAGACAGAGGCAGTTACACCATGCACCCCAGGTTTGCGGGCTCATGCAACATGCTACGTAGTTGCCAGCTGAGCCCACTACCATCACACCACACAAGTGCCCGCCTTAAGGTGCAAATTGTAACCGGTCGCAGTCGGCGGCACATCCATGACTGACACATAAGGGACAATTGGAGACATAGGATTGTAAGTAGTTCTGTGGCTACCTTGGCTGAAACTCCGGCTAGATTGTAGGTCACGGGTCCAGGCTCAGTTGCTGGTCCTTTTCTTCTGTCATCTTTTTTCCTGTGATATCCTGAAACCTACAAAATCAAGGCACTGTTGGTTAAGGAATGAGATCCGCGGATGCAGGTGATGGATGATATATACATAGCTAGAGCATCCCTGAGCATGTGCTATGTACATACATACATACAGAGATGACTTTTCTTTAATCTATTATTTGCACATTTAATTATGATTACATAATCAATTTAATGCACTTTAATCATGGGTTTAGTTTACATAGCTAGCTAGACCTTCCCAAAAACAAATTCTGAGTGAGGTACATACGTATGTGCACTGGGCATGTGTGTATGTATTGCTGAGTATGTGTATATCTCTCGTAGCAAGACCGCTTTCTCCCCTCCATTTTTACATACTCATGTCATCAAAGCCATGGAGGAAGCAGTCTGCTATGTAAGACTAACTCCCAACTACCCTACTTTTGAGAGACATGGAGTTTATACAGTATATCAATGTGTGTGTGTAGGGAGGGTGCATGTGATATGCATGCACAGTACGTATGTATGTACATACGTTTAGGATAAGGCTAGCATGTGATGGGCGTGGTCCTTGCTCGTGTAGGATGAGTCTTTGAGTTCTGCAAGCAACGATGACGAGCTGGATGGCTTGCATGAGGACGGAGACCTTGGTGACAAGCATGATGATGACATAGACCCTAACAGTGACTTGCAGCAGGAAGAACATGACACTCAGCTGCACAAACACGCATGTGGCCCACACACCTGCTACACATCCTATGGCCTATGTGGTCCACATACTTCCACAGATAATGTTGCTGATGAGTCCACCCAATGTCTAGAGACCTCCAACTGTCAGTCCCTTTAGACTGTCTACATCTCCACCTGTCACTGCAGTCCCTTCAGGCCACCCAGAGCCCTTTCCAGGTTGGCCTACTCTATCTCCAGCTCCAGCCTCTTCTCATTCACATCACCCACCTCAACAGGGCAGCCAAGAGCAATAACCAAGCTATAGTCTTGATCCCAGATCCTTGAACTTTCCTGTCCAATACTAAACTGTAGTGTAGCAGCATGCAGTACTGGCACAGTGGATGGGCTCGAGATACATGTATACAAGGTCATTGGTAACAATTTCAGTGCCTGTACATTTAAAATTGGGAGCTCAAGAGATGATCAACAATCCTGCAGCCTTTACTACAGCTACTGACCAGATGCAGTATGCTGTGTCTTCAAATAAATTAGATACATACCTTCGTGTATTGGCATCCCTATTTCTGTTTATGAATACTGAGAAGTAATGACGTAAAGTCATATACGTATATAGCTAATCTAAAAACGAGGAAATTCCATCAAACGAGGAAATGCTGCAGCAGTGATGGCCACCTCCCCCCCGCCTTTGGACAATATTTCACTTGACTATAGCATTTTATACACACAGGATCTTTTTGCTTTAGTTTTAGTTTTACTCCTAGCTATATACAGTTAATTCTTCATGATTGCTTGGGCAAGATCACCTTGTAAACTTAGTTAGCTTGTTGGTGTTATCACTTCTTGAGAAGTCTGATGTGCTAAACTAAGAGGAATTGAGCTAATTTGGTGTGATAAACGTATATGGTGGTATAGGTGTCTGTATATAACTATGTATAAAATTTATATAAATTATATTTATATATAATATTAATTATAATTATAGAAGAGCAAGTTTGAATGCCCATATGTATATACCTATATATAGTTACATCATCTCATTTTGGGACACCCCAAACTGGCCACGGACAGCAATTGATATGTCATAATGCATTAGTGCTGCCCTTTCCTATTTCTAGTTCAGCTCTTGTATCCAAATCTCTTCACCGCACACTCTATATAGATCTTTAGTTGCATGCACCCGAGCATGCACCACACTGGATATCTCAGTAACTATCTGCATATAAGGGTTCAACCCAAAACTGCCTCTCTATATATATTCAAGAAGTATAGCAAGCTATAAAAGTACACAAAAATATATTTGCAAAAGGTATATATACGTAAATGCTGTTGTGGCCCAAGCCAACTACAGTAGCTAGATACCAACTCTTATATATACGAGGTTCAGACCTTCTAGTGTAAGAGTGTGTACGTAGATCAGTTATTTGACTTGTAAACTATCAGGTAAGCTGGGTAGGTCATATCATTGCGAGGCACTATGTAAATTGGACATCCATTGAGCCTTCCTTCAATGCTGTCATAAGACCTTGTGACGCCTCCTTCCTGCTGTGGCATTTCAGGAGGTCCGTGGCCTCGAAGCTGACTTGGATTCAGGCACACATACGTCTCCCCGAGGACCACTTTTGCAACCAACAAGTAGAACATGCTTCCTTGGCAATGTACATAGCCTTGGTGAGACAGGACAGCATCCTTGGCAAAATAGATTCCTCTTCCGTACCGACCCTGGGCACTCTGGACCACATCAAAACTCTTCTGTCCGCCATAAATCTTCTTTGGATCAACTGAGCCCGTCCCATGAAACACATACTCTTCGCGGCAATATCCCCCCTGTCTTTCCAAAATGGCATTCCTACGGCCGATGAAGTCAGTCCACAAGTATACATTCTGGATCCTTTGAATGTTGAAAATAGTCACACTCCGAATGCCCATGCTGCTGAGGAAAAGCTCGGCTATGCTGTTGTACTCTGAAGTGCCTAGTCGAAGGGAAACTACCTTCAGCTTCTCCTCATTCTCAAAAGGAAGCCATTCCTCAGGAAATTCTAGGGGAGAAGACAAACACACAAAACGTTGGGGATGGAATTATAATAATTATGTATTTCCAAGCGTAACACATTAACTATACTATCCAAAGCTCTGTGCACCCATTGCTGTATGTATGTGTATGGTATTGCATGCAGCCACTCACGTGCAGGGTACAGTGGGGTTCCCCTCCTGACAGGTACATTGTGCAGGTCCATCATGGGTGCAATACAGGAGATACTTCTCACTTTTGTCAGAAGGGATTCTACAGCTGCAACCGCTTCTTCCGCCTCTTCAAAGCGTTGCATGTAAGCCAGCACAGGAGCCATCATAGGTGTGTTGTAGTCAGGATAGCGGCACCTCAGGTAGTGCCTTGATACCTGCAGGACCTCTGGCATGAGGTCAAGGCTAGGGTCCCTTGGCCAGTGTGCATTGCCCTGGAGCTCTTGACACAGATCCCTGACATTGGTCTGCTCAGAGAGCATCCTGTCAAGGCCAAACAGTGCAAGAAAGAGGGTTTTCAGGCACTTTTCAGCACACTCGTGTGACAGGAAGCACACCTGGGCAGGAAACACTAGCACTGGATCAACCATGTTTCCTTCTTGCTGCAGGAGTTTCTCCTGGGAAGAGGATAGCAATGACTTTGCAGCTTCATAGTCATTCCGAGCCTGAATCAACCACATCTTGGCATGTTCCAAGTTCGGCTGGGGAGGAGGCTCCTCATCCACGTCTTGCCATAGAACATCTCGATTCCTGTATCCTGCTCGCCACAGGCTAGACATTCCACCACCACCACCACCTCCTCCTCCTCCTCCTCCTCCTCTTCCTTCTCCTCCTCTACCCCTTCCTCTCCTGTGCCTTCTTCTGTGTGACCCATCACCACCATAAGGCGTTGTATCTTCTTCCACTTGCCATCCGTACTGATGCGCTCTTGCTCCAGTCCACTCTACATGAGGAGCTTCATTCTTCTTCAACAGTTCATTGACAGTCTCTCGCAGCTTCTGTAGTTCTAACAGTCCCAGGTGAGGCTCAGCAGCTCTTAAAAGAACATCTGACAAAATTCTGAACTCTGATGATTTCTTCTTAGTGCAGAGATAGTGGAGGTGGTAGGCCAGGCGCTGACTGGCATAGAGGATGTGCTGTTTGGGCACCTGTCCTGCCCTCAACTGGGACATCAAGCTTTCTAACTGCACCTTCAAGTTTTCACTACCTTCTATAGACATTTCAAAGACAGAAAACGGTTCAAGGGGAGCTTCTGCGACATCGTCGTCTTCTATCACTTGGTCCCACTCTTTTGTAAAGCAAGCGGCCTGCTGCGGCTGCAGGTACTTGCTGATGAATAGCTGTGCCAACAGTACTTCAGCAGTATCATCTTCATGGGGGCCAACACACAATGTACAGACAGATAAACCATCCTCATCGACATCTCCGCTACCTACTGCCATGCTTAAAACTTGAGCATTAATCAGCTGGCCATTGAGGGAGTAGTACTTCACAATCTCATTCTCCCTGTAAGAGCACAGGATGATGTTGTCCAGATATTCTTTGTGTTGCACTGGTTCTCCTAGTTCACTCACCATGGCCTCTTTCTCTGCTCCATGTTCATACATAGGAACTCTGTGCCTGTTCAGAACAACTGGAATGGTATCTGGGCCGGCACAAGCAAGCATCTTAATCAGCAGTGCATTGTCCCTAATGACACCTCCCAGGTGCTGATTGATCCCTGAAGCTAAACCATACAGCAATTCATCCATATCTACTGACTTCTGATGTGGAGATATGTAGGCAGCTGCCTCACTGGAGTCTGGGTTCTCCTTCCACACCAAGCTGAAGACATCCTCACTGGTAGAATTTGGCACTTCCTGTCCCTGTTCATCGTGAAGAACTGTCTTGATCATCTGCACGCACTTCACTTCCACTCCAAGCAATCTCATGCGCACATCCTCTGCCATGTCATCTCCTGGTGGTATTTTGGTCTCAAATTTGATGACTCGTAGAATGCCATTGAACAGCTCGTCTGATTGCAAAATTTGAAGTAGTTTTATGACATGCTTGCATCCATGTTCTTTCCCTTCTGACCATGCTACTTGTTCCTCATTGCAAACAATGTGCTCATTCTCCATGTCTCCGTGAGGGTGCTCGGAGATGATGGAGCTGAGAAGACGTACCCCCAGACACTGGGGAAGGGTGATATTCCCATGATCATCTTGTGGTGGTGTTTTCACTACCTGATACTTCATGCAGCTCTCATCTAGCCTGTCTTGCAACCACGGTGCATCATCCAACACCAGTTGGGCTGCATCTACAACTTTGTTATCCATTGTCAACAATGGGATATTTCCATTCTGAAACAATGCCATATCAGGACCATTACATCTTTCTTCTTTTCTAGTCAACTCAACCAGAGACAGGTATGCTTCGTAAGCGACCCTTTTGTCATTAGGGTCAGTTAGTTGACTCTTTGTATGTAGCTGTCTCAAAACGAAAAGACACTGAGAGATGTTCAAACCATCAGATACACCTGCTAGCTTCAGGAATGTTTTTAATGATCGACAGAATGAAGGCACTTCTCTCACGTAAGGCCTCAGGTCACATGATTGGGGGATATCTCTACACACCATGTCTGCTGATAGTAATTGGAAGTTTAAGACATTATCTATGAAAATGCACTTGCAACCATGCAACACAGCAGAAATTGGTGATTTATCTCCTTCAAATCCATCCAGATATTCATAATGGGCTTTGAATAGCCCCCTGAGTTGTTTCACTAACGAATACCTGTCCCCAGTGGGCAACTCACGACATTGTTGAATGACTTGAGCTACAGAGGTCAGATTGTGTGCAACCACAACAGCATCAAGTTCAATCACACCAAGGTGTTCTGGATATCTACTAGCTGCTGGCAGTTCAGGGGTACAGCAGGCTGGCAATACTGGCTTGTATAGGCAGGCTAGTTGGTAGTGAGCTTGCTTGCTCAGGAGAACGCTGTTCTGTAGAGTGGTCCATTTCTGGCTTGACCTCTCAAGAGTAGGAACAACTTCCTTAAGTGTTCTGTGAGGTTCACGTTCAATTCTGCATGGAACACAGCAAATGGAACTGGCCTCAGCCAAAAAATCTTCAGAAAGTCTTGTAACCTGCTGTGGATCCAGCCTCTCTGCCAAGTCTTCCAACAGTAGCGTGGCTTTCTCTGTGCATGCTTGCTCTCCTACACTGTCTGAGCCTGTTGTATGAACGTCTTGAGCAAGGGACCTTGCAAACTTAAGCCAGTGATCAGTAGCAACCTGTCTGCAGAGACCTAAATGACCAAGAAATTCCAGACAGTCTGGATCACTGTCCTCATCCCAAGGACTAGGTGGGAACATCTTGGCAGATAAGAATTCCTTGAAAAGTGGTATTGTTGGGTCATATAGACCAGCAGCACAGGCTGACCCTTTGGACGTTCGCAGAAATGGAACAGATGACAGACGCCTAAACACAGCATTCCAAGTTCCCTTCTTGGCGTACCTGAAAATCTTGTACAGCTGAAAGACTATCTCCATGTGTTCCTGGAGTAAGTATGGGGTTTGGTTAGGAGGCAGTTTACCGAAGAGAGGTGTGAGCACCTGGCTGTAAAATTCAAGGGACATCATTTCCCACACAGTAACACCTGCTTTCATCAATAATTCTTCACAGAATGCGGGTACCACCAGGAAAGCTATGTTTGCAGCTCTGCTTATCTCATCTAGACCACTGTGCGGTACATCCTTCGGCACACCATGAGCCTCTCTGTATCCATCAATGGCCTTCAGCTCACCACTGACTAGAAAGAAGATAGGCAGCTGTTTGAGCCATGGAAGTGTTCTCTCTCCGCTGATAGCACTGGAAGCTTGTAGAAACCTGAGAAATTCCATCACTTCTTCTTCCTTGGGATGGATGGCTTTCTGTTGTAAGGCACTTGCATATAAGGGTAGCATTTGGAGCATGTCATTTGGGTTATTGGACTTAGCAAACACAGCTTCAAAGTGACGGTACCAGGTAAACTCTGTAGTTTCAGTGCAAAACACCTTTCCGAAGTCTACTACAGGAAATCCAAACTTCTTAATCAGACTCATCTCTGGCTCTTCCAACAGAATCCTTTTTCCATGTGCGAGTAGGTACAGCTTGTTGTCTGTCGTTGGAATTACTGAAAAATGATTGAAAATTTCTCTCTTGCCCTCCTCTACACAAGCAAGGTACTTCCAAAATTGAGCCAAGGTCTTTACAAGCTTTGGGGAAAGTTCCATTGCCTGGTTTTGTCTTGGTAATTGGAGATGCTTAGCAATGAGCCCAGGACTCTCAGCAAGTTCCTTGACAACTCCAAGGGTCATCAGCTTAGCACAAAGTTGCTCGCACTTCCACACAGCATTATGAATGAACAAATGCTCACAAGTGCGAGGCAGGAGCTTGGTAAATTTACCATCGTACACTTCATGCATTTTCTGCAGCTGTCCATCTTCAGTGAGCATGAGGGGAACTCCATCCAGATACTCCTGCCATGTTGGCTGAGACTGTGATTTGCAGCTGTTCATACTGTTTTCCCCAGAGTCCTTACCCTCAGCAGTGGGCACATCACTTAAACAGTATTTAAGGAGTGGTACAATGGACTCTACAATCACACTCTTGAATGCATTGAGTTGGGAGCACAGTGACCTCAAATGCTCCCTCACAACTGCTGGAGTAACCACCCCTTCATATTTGTTGCCATCTTTCAAGCACTGTAGAGAAGTGTTGACCCTATCTGCAATCTCCATTGGTGCAAATGTGAGCTTCATGCCAAGGTTCAACAGTGTCTGTGATGTGAGCCCACATCTCTCAGAATAAAACCATCCTTTCTCTGGTTCATCGGTGTTTGCAAGTTGCAACCATGTTGGAAATGTAAGCTGATCTGACTCGTACAGGAGTACATTTGCACAATTATCCAAAAGGTAGCAGTACAGCTGTTCAGGCAACTGGAAGTCCTCAAGTGGCCCAGAGATTCCGCATTTTGGGAATAGGTTGTAGTACCATTCTTTGTCCAACTGCTGACTTTGAGCCCCATCCTCAGCTTCCTTCAAAACTCGCACACTTCTGCAATGCAGCAGTAGCTCAGCGTATGCCTTGCAGATGATGTTGTTTGACATGGACTTGTTCCAGTCTTTCAGGTCATGGTATGAGGAGCCACGTTGTAGCTCTCGTCTGGAGTCATTGAGCCAAAAGTGACCATTTATGTGCACTGGAAGATTTGAGAGAAGAGGAAGTGGCATGTAGCAGAAGAGTTGGCCTGAATTTTGGCACTGTTGCTCCTTGGAAGGGCATGCAGCTGCAACTCCTCCAAGAGGAAGGAAACTACACTTGAAACTTGTTTGCAGTAAGGACTCTTCCAAATCTTGTCCTCCAAAGCGCTTACTGACAACCCATGTAGTCCTGTCTTCCACCAACTGGCGTGTCATCTTTGAGCTTCCTTCATCTGACGTAAGCATATACACAGACATTACACTGTTCACAGGCACTTCATATACTTCCTGAATACTCTGAGGCACATCTCCTGCACTTAAACACTCAATTCCTTGTTGAACATGTCTACCAAACGCCTTGCACTTTTGCTGATCAGCTACAGGTAAGGCTGCATGATAAGAGCCAATCAGGGAGCACCTGTTAGTTGCTGATACCTCAAACATTGAGATCTTCCTTACGGAATTCAGAAACAGCAAGGTGCCACAAGCTTCCTTACTAAAATCATTAAGAAGTTTCCGTAGGAATCCCAGCCTCATTTCACAACCCCTTACAACATGTCCAGACACATGCCTATGAACTGAATGTATGGCAGAACTAAGGGGTCTATCCCTTGTTAGGGGCAGGCGGAACATCACAAAACCATTTGGCCATGAATCAGGTTCCTTCATGTCTGAGAAAGCCCCTTTGCAGGTGGACGACAACCGCTGAAGGATGTCCTGAGCAAATGGCTCAAACTGACTGTCAAATACACTGCATAAACTTTCCCCTTCCTCTGTTGTGCTAAGTTCCCATCTTTCCCCCGGTGTTTGTAATGTGCTGTCGGGTGCAAAACTAAGAGTTGGGTCAAACACACAAAAGTGTTCAGGCTGTCCTCCCTCCTTGTGGGACACAAACATGGGGCAGTCAGTGACATGGTAGGCCACGTTGAAGCCAATTCCAAACCTGCCAATTGTCTCAGGGGTATCCTGTTTCCCTCCTCGGCCTAGCTTTGTGATACCCTCCAGATCTTGGTCAGTGAACTTTCTGTTGTTGAAGACTAGCAATGAAGGCATCCGTTGCAGTTTCTTCCAGTTGTCGCTGTCACTCAACAGGTGTCTGTCACTAAATGCTCTCTCATCAAGAATGAATGCAATTTCCGACGCACCTGCATCATCCGCATTTTGAACAAACTCCTTGAAAATGGAGGTGTCGGGGTGATAGCCTTGAAGAATGTTACTCAAGCGATCACACAGGTCTTCTTGCTGGCCAAACTCTAAACCTTTCACAAACCTCTTGTCACTGAACTTTGATAAAAGAGCCTGAACTGGGTTGTTTAAACCAAGATTTTTGGCTACTGTCCAAGAAATGGTTGAATGTAGATGGAAGTACTGAGCTGTGTCCTGTCTCTGAAACAAACTATGCTTCTCCAGCCAAGAGTAATCCCGGTCGTCAAAGTACATGAGCTGTGATGAGTGCCGCATTACTTGCTGCTCATCTGGTAGATAGAGATCAGATTGTAGAGAAGCAGCTGAGACATCGGTAGCCACTGACAGTTGTTTAGCTGCATAACAAGCAAAGTCCACAAACTTGCAGGCCTGGTGTGGGGAATCAGCAGCAATTGCTTTGAGAGTCAGTATCAATTGCTCACTTGTGGCCCTATCAGCTACACCTAGTTCAGTGAGTAGCTCTTTCATACCAGTTGCCTGTAGCTTCACTAAGAATGGAGAACAGTCATATGGCTCTTGCCAGAATACTCTATCAACTCTGTAAAAATCTTCTTGCCAGATGAAAGGAACGTCCCTCAGTTTTGCCTTAACATCTTTCAGCACCTCTTCGTCTTTTGCCATCTGACTTGGAAAGAAAGTGTAGCCAAACACTGCATGCTTAAAGTAGCTATATATGCTCTTCATTGTTGCAGAAATTGTGTTAATGTCCTCGGCTGAGTGAGAGTGCTTTCCATTGCCTGCAATCCACCAGTTGATGAGATCATTAAGTTGTTCAAGCACCACTGTGAGTGCTGGTCTTTGACAGAATGAAAGGATTTGCTCCAAATCAGACGAGTAAGCACCATACATTTGATCATTCATGACTTCATGCCTTACACACACAAGATGCTTGTAGCGACTGGCATACATGCATTCAGCAGCAGAGAAGTTGCTCTTCTTTGTCACAAACCAAGGAAGGGTTGTGTTCTCAGGGCGAGGCATTGTCAGCAAGAATGGCTCGGTGTTTAGTTGCTGGGTTAGCTTTTCGTCTTCTGCCGACATGTCAGTAAATGTAAAATACTGTTTGTAGGGCTTAAAGTGGCACTCTGTTAGATATGCAACCACAGCTTGGCTTCTTTTTGTTGCTTTGTCAGCATCCTCGCTTGTGAGCACTTGCTGAACAGACTTCACTCTATCAAGCACATCATCGTTCTTAAGCTTGTGATGAGACATTCCCAGAAAAGTTAGCATGTCAAGCTCACTCTGGCAACTATACTTGGCTGCTGGAAAGCGTCCTTCTGATTCATCGTAAAGTGAAGCTAAGAGCTTGCTACCAGGATGTACCAGGTAGTCTGGTTTGCACAGTGCATTGTGCGGCTTTGATGGAATGCAAGCAGTAGTCTGAACCAACTCCGTGAGCCAAGAATGAGATTCCATTAAACTGAACAAATGCTTCAGAACAAAGAGAACAAGATGATCCCTTGTATCTTGTGGAACACTTTCAATTCTGCCAAATAAATGGTGACAGCAGAAATCTTTGAACGTGACCTGCTTGAAATGTTCCCTTATATCAGACGGCACCTCAGCAACACATACACCTTGATTCACAAGAAGCAAATGAACAACTTGTTTCTCTGCTTTGGTGACAGGTTCTCTGTCAAAGTCAGGACTCAGAACAACGACTTCACTTGGCTTCAAGAAGCAGCCACCTTCACACTCCGACCAAATTATTCTGCTCTGGTCCAATGGAAGCCTCTCTACAAATCCACCAGCCAGGTACAACCTCATCCCATCAGGCTGCTTCTGTGAAATGCTCTTTGTGGGAAACAGATCAAAGTAGGACTGGAGAAATTCCTTCATTGCCTCAGGGTTTGCAGTTGGAGCCAACTCAGTCAGGGCAACTAAGAGTTCGAACACAGCATCCACTAGTGCATCCTTCATCAGCATCACATTCCAGGTGTTTGGTCCACTGCCTTTCAACAGACGCCTGTCTTTGGAAACATCGAAAAAGGCATTACTGACAAAGTTCAAGCTTGTCTCAATCGGCAAAGGGAGGAAGCAAGACACAGCACCACTTGTTTTCTCAATGGCAAATGAGTGTCCCTTATTCCTTAGCCTCACTGCTACCTCAGCCACAGGGACTAGGCCTTGAGACTGACCATCCTGACTGTTTGCATGCTCAAGACTGGCTCCTCTCCCCATTGCAGAACACACCTGCCACATCGTCTCCTGTGATTGCTGTCTTTCAATCTCCACCAAAGTGACAATCTTCATCATCTGGGAGCAGGGTCTCACACTGTTGAAATGTTCTCGCGGAATTCTGAACTGTCTTTCTAAGGCCCTTCCATCAGGTTTTGTTCTGCTGACCTGAAACAGCTTCTGCATCTTGTCAAGACTACCGCCTTCGCTGCATTCAAACAGTTCCACTTTGTTCACATTTTGGAGGAATAACAGTAATGTGTCAGCACTATGAAGCAAGGACATCTTAAATGATTCTACTGTCTTTGATCCTTTAGCAAACACTTCAGAGGAGATTTCACTGACTATGCCCTGCTGACGAAATGGAAACCTGAACAGTGTCCCATTAAGTCCATTCTTGTCGGTTCCAAAAACATTACAGCCAAAAACATCTTGATAAGGAGCAACCTGATCAGAGAAATAATTCTTCAATCCTTTTCTCTCTTTCACGAAGTCAATCTGCATACCAGGTGCAGTAGGTGTCACACGATCCCCAAGGTACTTCAGGTGTGGGTCAAACACTTGTAACCACCTTCGTGTGATGAAGCTGGGGACGTCAGTGAGGTGGTATGTGGCACAGAAACCGACCCCAAAGCGACCAATCTTGGTGTGGTCCTGCTTCTTGGTGGCACCTGCTACCTTGCAGATGTTCTTTAAGTCCTCGTCTGAGAAGGTCTTGTTGTTGTAGGCATACAGAGCAGGTCCTTGCCACTTGGCCATGTCCTTTGTCAGCAGCTTCCCTGTGTTGTGAGTTCGCCAGTCAATCAGGAACTTCACTTCTGTGGCTCCTGCATCATCTGCATTCTGAATCAGTTCCTTGAAGACATCAATGCTGTCTCCATAGTCTTCAACCAACTCTTTGATCCTGTGTGTTATGGACTCATGGGGACCGGTGCACTCATAGTCAATGCCAAGAGGTTGTGAGGGAGCAGCACGAATGCTCAGTGACATTACTCCAAAGAATCGGGCAACATCAGAAGTGATTCTGGGATGAATGAAGTTTACTGCTTGACATTCTTCAGGTATATGCAGATAGTGATCATGGTAGGTGAGGTCTTCTGGCTTGTGAAGTCTGCAGCTCTTGCTTGGGAGGTACATGTCCTCGATGTAGTCCACCTCTTTCTTGTCCTTCAAGTGGTTGGCAACATTCATAACAACTTCCAAATCTCTGGCATGTTCCTGGACTGGTTTGCCTGCAATCTCCCTGACAACCTGTACTCCATCTTCAATTGTGAGTTGTTCCTTCACTCCACTGGCACGCCACATGTTCTCGTGGCTCTGCAAGCACGGCAGGTCCTGGTAAGAGTACCTATGGGGTGCTAGGGAGCAGCCCTCCAAGGCTTTCAAGGCCACCTTGGATTTCTCAACAAACTGGCACCGTTCACTGTTCCAGATACAAGGGTGAGTCCATTGGAGAAAGCACTGTCGGTGATTACGGCTCAAGAATGTGTAAATATGCTCAACCATGGTATTCACTGACAACTGCCCTCCAGTAACATGGGTTGCCAGTGCACTTGATGGGAGACTAGTGATGCTGGAGAAATGCTGGAGCACATGTTCGGCACTGACTGAACGAAAGTAGCCAATGCCACCAACCTTCTCAAGCCTTCTCACACTGTCTATGTAGGTGTTGTCAAGGATGGGGCACACAGATCCCACCAAACTCGCCAGATGGAACAGATCACTGCTTGCGCAAACCTCAGAGGGAGAGAACAGCTGTGCTGCCCCACTTCCAGTCCAGTGCAACTCTTCATTGTAGCCACTGGGACGTGACTGTTGGCAGAACAGGAAACTCTGTCCCTGCACACATTGCAAGAGGTACTGAGATTCTGCATGTTTGGCCACTTCCTGAAGAATGAGCTTAGAGCACTGATGGGCTTCCTTCTCCATCCTGCGAGAACACAGAAACTGAACTGACAGTGATCTGTCTTGCAGAAAGGTTCCAAAAGTGTCAGTACTGTGTGTTACAGTATGCCATGTTCTCAAGCCAAACTGCCTCAGCTTGTGCAGGACAGGATTAAAGTCATCAGATGGAAACTTTGCTTCACAACTGTGGAAGAACTCTTGCAGCTTACTGTCCTCAGGGTCATACAGAGTATCCACTCTGCACAGTCTATAGTCACTATTTGGAATGCATGCCTTATGTTTGATGAATTGCTTTAGTTTGCCACTGTACTGTGACATTTGAATGACCCACAGAAGAATCTGGTTCCTCATTGCTGTGTCGCACTGAGTTATGGCATGGTTGAAAATGTGCTGCTGCACAATAGCTCCTAGGGGAAGTGGTGGTCTTTGAAGGACTGCTTCACACAACTGCTGATCGGCTTCACTCACCTTGACTATTTGAGATGGAAATGTCAGGTTTGTGGGAAATGAAATGGAGTGATGTGGGAAGATAGCCTTACTGTAGTAGTTCAGTGCCACAAAGCTCACATTTTGATCTCCCACTCCAATCTCATACACTGGGAGAGACTGTAAAAGAGCAATCTGCTGACCATTCAGTGAACCTCGCAAACCAGATACAGCCTCTGCAAGGTACCTTCGCAAGCATCTTTTCTGACCATCATCGAACCAGGCAACCTGCCTTTCAACATTAGGAATCAACTGAAGAGCAGCAAAGAGTGTATCAGAGGACAGCACTGGAAGGTACTGCTTCAGTTGCCAACCAAATGGTGCATACAAGTGGGAGTCATTCACAACAGTGCAGCCGAGGACCTCAGCAATGCTTTTCATCTGTGTGGACCTGGCTGATGTCTTCCTCAGCACTGTACTCCCAGAGCTTTTCAAAAGATGCAAGGTAACTGACTCTTTGTTGCGTACAGCATCAGGGCCTACAGCTGCAATGAGTGGCAGCCCTGCCACACTGTGCAGCTTCTCATTTTCAGCAATGTATCGCCACACACTGAGCAACCAGGAGGCAGGAGGCTGGTGGAATTGACCAGGGTTCCAAGTGACACTTGCAGCGTTGGGATTGTGGCACCAAGTCTGAATAGACACCCTCAAGAGATTGGGGCAGATTTCATCTGAAGTGGCCATTTGCAGGGAGTACTGTCTGTAATCAGCCATTTGAATGAAGTGAGCCTGGAGGTCAGAAGGGAGACTACTTGACACAATGCGACTCTCCAGACCATACAAGACTTCACTGGCACGCATATCATTCTTTGGGAGCACATAAAATGCCTGACTGGAAAATGTGCCCACAATCCCTGCCTGCTGCAAGGGTACTAGGGGAAGGTCCTGCAAGTTGTGGTACCCGTTAGACAACACATAGCGAAGAGTTTCTTCCAGTAGAGATTCCTTCCTTCCAAGGATTCGCTTGGCTGCGTTGGCATCTCCTCTCAGATATTTCCTCACAACATCTGGACTGATCATCTTACAACCCAGAGCAGTACAGTTGTCCTGAATGTTTCTGGGGAGGCACACAATGGGACAGTTTAGCTGAAGAAGCAGATTCACTACAGGCGTGGGCAATGAGGCATCCAGTGGCACAAAGTAGGCATCACGAGCTTTTACCCACATGCCATTTCTGGCAGCAGTCCAGAGCACAGGAAGCTGAGCAAGAAGAGGCTGAACATGGCAAATGAGATGCTTCCAGACTTCTTCTCTGCACTTACTCATCATGGGAAGGAGTGCAAATGGGTCAGCACCCGTCTGAAGTGTGGTATGAGCTAGGGGAAATCCCTGATATGATGTCAGCATGCATCTAGCCATCATGAGAATGGCATATGAAGGAGCAATGAGATGCTCTACAAGGTGCTTGTTCCAGTTGGCTTCAGCACTGTTGTCATCAGCATCAGGCCAACGCACTCTCCTGCGGTTGTCTGAGAGCGTGAAGTAGCCATGGATATGAACCGGAAGACCAGTGGAAGTGGTTGCAGACATGGGCAGGAAGCAGAATGCAAATCCACCATTGCTCAGTGTTGAGGGAGGATCATTCCAACCAACTACTCTCTGGTAGCGTGAGACTACACGGGCTACCTGGTTCTCAATTGAAGTGCAATCTGCATGCAAGCATGCTTCATTTTGCATACAAGAGTCTCCTACAGCTATGGCAGTAGACAGTGGAGCTGCCAGACCCACCCAGGGGATCACCTTCAGCTGAGAGGCTAGCTGTTTTACCTCTCGGTCTCTGACCCCAATGGTACTACACATCAACCAGGAAGAGGTGCCTGCTGTTCTAACCTCCTCGGCAAGTCGACCTTCCACAGTGACAGTGCACTTGTTGAGATATGTCTGTGCATAGCCGTGGTCCTGACTGAACGCAGTGCATGCAGATTTATACCATGCTCTGCTGTCTTGCACTTCGTGGCTGTTGACTGTGATTTGCAGCAGGGGTTGGCCAGGTGCACAGGGGTTTCCATCATACAACTCAATCTCAGTCACATGGTTGAGGAAAAGAAGCACTCGATGTGCCTCCAAGGCAAGGGAGTCATAGAGCACTCGCAAAGCTTCTCCACGGGAGTATGTACGATCAGATATACTTGAGCGAAACTCCTCATTGCGAAATGGAAAGCGAAACAGTGTTCCATTGTACCGTGATTTGGCTGAGCTGAAGCCAAGGATGCCATCTAATGCTGCCACTTGACCTGGGTACTGACGGAATTCTTCCATTGTGAATCGTTTGCCTGTTACTCTAGCTCCTTTGGAGTCGCGATAGTCAAGTATGGTCTCATGAGGATCCATCAGACCAACATGGCTACCACTAGCAATGATTGGCAAATCTGTATATATTGCATAAAGGTGTTGTGTCAATTTGATATACAGTGACATTTACTACTGTAATTAAGAAAATATTTGGGAAATGTTTTGTGCTGAAATATTTTCGTGGGGCTGGGGCTAACACAAAAGTATATTACTATGAATATTTATATAGACGTTACGAAATATGTTGAGACAGATTTAATGACAGACTAAATCATCTGGGAAGCGACTGTACACAGTGGCGATGAAGAAAGGTGTGACGGCAACTTCTTCCAGTAGAACTTTGCTGCTGCAGGCACACAGGCTCAATCTCTGAGGCTGTAGCAATGGTATGCGCCATGTTTCATCCCCTTCCTTACCTGCGTATCTGTCTCTGACGCTGCCTGCACTTTCTGGGTCACACAAGTGATTGCTGCCGCTGACACTTTGGCTAAAAGTTACCCTTTGGGTCCGCTAAACTGTCTTTGTGTTGCATGTATCACAGCAGAGCCATTGTGCTCGTGTTCAGCTGCTTGCGTTGCCCTATTTTTAGTATACATACAAAGCTAGTACTTATACATGTATTTATTTGTTGTTAAAATATTTTGTGTGATACATTTTGTGCATTAAGGCAACTATGAAAATATTTTAACAACAAAAATTTCCCAAATATGGTATAATAATTATTATGACAAAATAATGCACTGCACAGTTAGGCAAGTACACACGACACTACCATATAGTTTGTTTCATATTCACACTGCCATGTTTTGACTACAGCTTACATTTGACTTCGAAAACTGAAAGGTTAGTAAAGACGACTCTTCAATATATATATCACATGCGTCACATGATGCGCTTGAATAATAATGAATATGAATATGAAAATAGCTGCACGAACCTGTCAGATGATGGACTGACTGAAAGCCAAGGCCAAACCGTCCAACTTTCAGCAGATCCTCCTCTTTCTGGCTCTGATGCATCTTGCCAATGTTCCTCCAGTCGTTTTCACTGAAGACACTGTTGTTCCAAGCAAGCAGGGCTGGCCCTTGAAAGGGAGCGAGGGAGGGCTTCCACAACCCACCAGGGTCTATGAGGTGTTGGCGAGAGTCAATGAGAAACTTGACTCTGCTTGCTCCAGCGTCGTCAGCATTCTGAATTAGCTCCTGTTAAAAGAGGAAATGAAACATTCACAACATATTTATTTTATTCTTGCAATGGTCGTAACTACATAGCTTAGATGCTCCAGATTTCCTCTATCTGTTCAGCTGAAGTAAATAGCGAATTCGAACCTTCAGAATCTGCCCGCCGTCGGTGTATCGCTGGAGGAGGTTCTTAATGAAGTCTGTCAGCGGAGGCTGCCTTGTGCCAAAGTCGTCATCACTCATGTCTGTAACGAAAGTGGGGAGGGAATGGATAGCTACGTGCTGGTACCAGCTTTGGTTGCGCGCGCTCTCCGAGCTCTGTTGACTACCTAAAGTACGCGCTGTACGTTACAGAAGACGATCGGCATGAAAGGCGGCTACCCTTTGCGTCAGAGAACAGCGTCCAGGCAGAAAGCTTTCACTTCTTCTGGGCATGCACGCTGTGAACGTAAAATTTACACACGCACACGTGCCTCCTAGTGCCAGGTATTACACCAGTGTAGAAAGTAGTCAGGTGTAGCCGACCCTTCCGCTGGGGGGAAGGGTCGGCTACGCCTGACTAGAAAGTGGGTAAGCACGCCACGCCACTACCAGCACAACTTTAATATAGCAATATACACATAATATAGCGTATAAATGATAAGCACCCCAGCAAAGGCACGTCTGCGTACGCCATGGCGTCTACCATAGATACTTTAGGCACACATGCGCACTGCCTTCCATGCATATACCAATAAAGATGAGATGATATAACGAATGATAATGAAAGATGCATAGTTATTTAGCTATTTAACAAGTTAAATCTTACAAAATCTGACTAAATTACAAACATGAATAATTATATAACATATAATTATATATTTATATGAGCTTTTTCACCTTGGTCGTATATATGCAGTTAAATCTTTCCCTCGCAGATTGCGAGGTCCATCGGGCAATCAGCAACATTACTTCTGACAGCCTGATTGGCACTTGAGCGTGCTCCTCTCAGGCACAAGATTGTTGCTCTGAGGAGGACGAATCCAATCAGGCATCTTATCCAGTTCATTGACTTGGAGTATGGCTGCGATTTCTTGGTGAAGATCAATGAAGCAAGACGCTTGTACATTGTCGTAGTCACTTTGCTCATGCCACCTTGAGTCGAGAAGATTAGAGGGGTGAAAGACCCATGCTCCACTTCACAAATACACTCCTCATATGATCTCTTCTTCTGCAATTCACATTTTCTGTAGCAGTTGGCCAATGGGGTGTCCCAGTAAGTTTTGGCATACGGGTTAAAAACCTTGACATCAAAGAATGCCTGTTGCTTCCGATCTCCCCAAAAGCCTCTTGCCTGAATGTCAGCTCTCGCCTCATCAGTGGTGACTGCGCTCTTTGTAGACAGCTGTTACCCAGTCAGTGGTTGCAGCAATGGCTCCACGGAGACACTATGGCACACTTCGGTCATCAGGCTTGCTGTAATGTCTCTTATCTCATTGTGGCGAATTATAGGAAACCCACCAGGTGGGCAGCTCAGGGCATGTTTAACATTGAGTGGTTTCCCACATAGACAATATGAAGGCAGTTTCTTCAGCTCCCAACCATACCTCAGGCATACAGTGTCCCGAAAGGCACTCTTATGCAAGGTAAAGCCATGGTCATGTATCGGTAGGGCTGTTAACCAGGAAGAGGCACTTTTACAAAGGAAAGTTCAAGGCACCCTTGATGGGAAAGGGATGGTAGTTGAGATCGAATATCGTCATCTAGCTCAATTTGTGTCTTCCTGATGTCCCTTAGGACCCTGGCCTTAACCTCGGCTTGAGCTGCCTTGGTTCCAGGTACACAGGGAATCGCTCTGCTGCAGAATCTGGTTGGTTAGGGGAGCAGTGATGGACATTGAGATATTGTACAAAGATGAAGGGAGTGACGTTGGGTTCTCAATGCCCAAGCCTCCCAGCCTCACAGGCAAGGCAAGTAGGGGGCGTTCAGTATCACTAAACGCTCCCTTTCCTGTGATGGCAGGCAAGAAGTGGTATCTAATGGCGTCCTCAAGGGGCTGGAAAAGGGAACAATCAGTGTTTGTCGTCCGCATTAGAAATTTCCACTTGCTGGAAAGCCCATGTGTAAAGTCTGAGTATGCAGCATGTGGTTGGCTTGTGGCATAGTTGGAGAGCTGTTTGACTTCATTAGCCCAGGCAATGACCTTGGCTCTCATGATCACTAGGTCGCTGGTGAATTCCTGGCCTCCAATAGCTGGTACTCCCTCCCTTCTTTGCTTATCTGGATGCCAGTGCTGGAGAATTTGTCCACAGCTTCTGCATAATTACCATCCTTCACAACAACCCATGTTTTGTCAGAGTTTGGACCTTCAGCGACTAGCTGCTGCCACCACTGTAGGAGACCACAGAGCTTACCACCAGCAGCCGAGTCATCAGCAAACCACACCTGTTTCACTTCCTGTTTGTTTAGGCATTTGACCAGTGGCTGTAGGCTAATGGCATATATTGCCATTGCTAGGGGGTCCCCCTGAGTGGTTACTTCCTGAGACAGTAGTTTTTCTTTGTCGATGAACAGCTGCGGATGTTGTCTGTAGGAGTTGATCGCTATGGTGGCAAGCGAGGGGCAAACATTGATGATGTTGTGTAGTGCGTTACTCCTGTTCAAGCTGTTAAAGGCATTGCTTGCATCCACCAATAGTACTGCCTTAGATTCTTTATCCTTAAGATGGCTCGTAGTGCATGAACTGCCGCTTCACAGCCACTGTCATGCCCAACACAGAGCTGCAAAGAGCCAACTGCATCCTGTACATCTTCCTGCACCAGGTTAAGAGTGGCCTTGCATACAATCCGTCTCAGAACTTCTCCCACACCAATCGGCCTGACACCTGGACTTTGTCCAAAGCTATTAATCGGCATGCCATAAATGATGTCAGCCCATCTGGGTCTACAAAGCTAGTATTGATGCGAATGGCTAGCTTGGCAATTGCCTCACACAGTTGATCAGATTCACCATGGAAGACTGTACACATGCGCCTCCAGAAGGTTGCATCCAGCCCTGATGGTCCTGCAGCTCCCTGCACCCTCAGGGCCACAGATCGAATTAGAATGCCATTTAGCTCCTCAAAGATCACTGGGTGAAACGTGCTGTTGCTCGTTATGGTTAGAGCCGATTGTACCAGCGGTTGTTGTGGGGGGTGTTTCCTCTGTAGGATGTCCAGTACATTTTCGCCCCCATCCCCTACTGGTTTGTCAGGTGTAAGAAGACCTCCCTTCTCTTCATTAGAGATCATTCGTAAGGTTGCTTTCACTTTCCCTACAAATGTACCTAGCATGTACTGCCACATGATGTGCTTTGAGGCAGGTGAAGCTGTCTGAGGATGGTCTCACACTCCCCAGTGCTTAGCACTTTTCATGGTGCTTAGCATGCAAGGTAAGCCATGCACACACTCTCATGCATCCACTATAGTTTTCATCTGTTTCTTGGGTAGGCCACCTGATACCACAGTTGGCAGCTATCAATGGTCCTTACTGGGAACGGTCTTTGGTCCAATCTACATTCCATGTGATGTCACACAAAAGTGTGGATCTATATAGCAGTATAACTATTCAACCATTGATACATTGCAATTGGATGGGACGGAGGTTCCATTATTTACCAATATTGCGATGTATTGTATTCCAAGGATGTGGAGATAGCTAGCTAGCTAGCTGTTTTCCCACTGTAACTCACCTATGCCTATAGTATGCGAAATCAGCTAGTTAGCTAACTAGCTACGTATATAGCTACGTAGCTCACTATGTAGCTTGGCTGTCTTCCACTTTCTCATGTTCTCCTTCTTCAAGTTTTGTGGCTGCAGAGCATTCTTCGAAACAACGGGAAAGGCGTCGATAGTTTCTTTTCTCGACAGAGGTAGAAGCACAAGTTCCTCGCGGCTGTTAGCGACGTCCCCAGTGGACGACGAGCGACCTGGTTTAATTAAGCAGCGCGCTGCGTTACAACCTTCAACCTGTAAGTATATACTTTTTCTGTGTAGTGAAAGCTCTACTTCCTTAGGCTAGCTGCATACGGTAGAGAGTGGATGTATGTAGGAAGGTGAGTGTGCACGTACGTACATGTGTGTATGCATGTGCATTGTGTGTGAGCATGTGTGAGCATTATTGTGTAGGGGAGGGCTTGTGTGTGTGTGCGTGCATGTGCGCGCGCATGTGTGTGCGTGTGTATCTGTACGTGTTTAGGCTGAGGGAGTGTGGGTGTGCATGTGGGAGGAGTTGTTTGTGTGTATGCCTATGTGCGAGGATGACACAAGTGAGTCCAAGCGTCTCCTGCACATGTGAGTGAATGTAATTCTGAGTAGGTATGTTGTACTATGTACAATTTGTACATGTCAGTGGATGCATATGTTTAAGACTGTGATCGAGTGCTGATGAGTGTGTTATGTATGCAACTAGTCTTGTGGTTGTGTGTGTTTCACCAAATGCGGGAGTCCCAATCCAATCATATCTCTCATCCAAACATATCATAGCTGTATTGCATTTACTTTTGTAAAGGATTCTGAATGTAATGTGAGAGTGTAGGGTATGGTAAGCCTAGGGTGTAGTATGGCTGTGATTGGTGTGATCTTGATGTGCTAGTGTGATGGGCAGATGTTAATGGTGTGTCATTTTTATGCAAGCTAGTAAGGGTATATATTGGTAAATGTCTGGTCTGTGTCCATGTATGTATGCAAATGTGAGTGTCATCAAGTGTGCAAAATGTGTCCTTTGGTGTGTTTATGCATAATATCTAGATGGTTATGTCTGTATGTTGGTGCTGGTGTGCTTGAGAGTGTGGTTGTCAGCATGCAGGTACATGTATTGGTGCAAGAAGATTTATGTGATGTTTTGTGTGTGTGTGTGTAGGTGGACATAAGTATGTAAACGTAAGTACCTCAAAAGCTGAAACGAGAAGACAATAGTGTGTTGTGTGCATGTTTTTCTGTCGTGTCTTTCTGACTTATATAGAGTTTGCAATGACACTGGGTAATACAATATCATGATTTAGTATGTGATGTTCATGTGATTGTACATGTATTCATGTCAGTCATCTTCTGTTCATCCTGTCACTTGCAGAAGAATGGTCAAACTGCATATCAAGGCCCTGGTAGAATGAACTCTAAACGTGACTGACTTCCATATATATATTATACATATAACACCTCAAACATCCATAAGCATATGCCATGCATACTATGTGTTTCATAAAACAATATAACAATAGCTAAAAAGTAATAGCAATAGTACTACAAACCTTTCAAAATGAATACATAAACATTTTAATGCAGATAAGTTTCAACTGAACTTGAACCACAAATTGCACACTCGAAGTCAATATAGCTTTACTAGCCAATCCTATGTCTACATACACAGTTGGCCTTGCTTAGGTCACATGTGGAGCTATAATTATACTTGTTGCACGATGAAGCCATACATCAAAGACGGGAAGTGTGCAATATCAAGTCCAATGCACACTTCGGTGTGCATTAGCCTTCTAAGAGCCCCCCTATAGACATAACAAACATGAAATGAACCAATAACAATATGGATTAGACCAATCATCTTCCAGATATGTACAAACAGTTTTGTCTACTTCAGATTCTTTGTTTACTTTCTCATAAGCTGCAGCTGGAAGTACCTACAAACTCATCACAAAGAATAAAATCAGCACCTTGCATAAACTCTAATGTCAGCTGAAAACAATTGATGTATACAATTAGGAAAGTATCTAAATGATTTTACTGCTTCAAACATGGTTCTTCAGTCTTTGTAGAAAGCCAGGCAGCGCTCTTTCACCTTCATCCACTCCCAAAACGTCTTTTGTGCTCACGAGATACTGGCTTCTGTGTTCTTCGGCGTGTAGCGCTTCGACATCTGCTCAAAGTCGTCGTCAAGCGCGCAGTCTAATTCATCAGAGGGATGAATAATTAGACCGCGCGCTTTCCACGGCTTTAAACCGGGGGACGGCCTCCATTGTATTCGCTGCGTGCATAGCCATATCCTTACCTTTCGGACAGAATAGGGTCCTAACTAGTATCGCTGGAAACGTTAGTCTATTTCGTTCGATAGCGAGAGAAACATCTCTGCTACAAATCGTTAAAATTGCAACAAGCCAGTTATAACTATTACATATACAGCCCGGTTTAAATATAGGCCAACTAGCACATGTACAGTTATTATTTTATCATGTAATGTGCTACATATGGACGTGCTCCACTGTGCATAAATGTCATGCAACATACACTCATAAATCAAGTACTATGGAATCATAATATAGTTAATCAGTACATATGTACGTATGTACCTCTGTACTTTAATATAATGTCATAAACTGCATACAAAGTTACACAAACATCAAGTACAACATTATACGTAGGTCGTCAAATAACATACAAAGACTTGTGCAAAAGACATGACAATAGTCTAACACCGCTGCACAAAAACAATACGTACAATCATGATAATTATATATATATTACATATCAATGATATGTACACCATCTCACAGTGTGCTTGAAAGTTTTGCATTGATTCTTATAAAGTATAGCAAATCTTCCTCAATTCGGTGATAGATTGGCTCATGACTGGGGTATTATTCATCAAAAGCAACCTGATGCATCTGCTGCAAGTACATTCTTTCTAATAAAGGATCCTGTCCAAAGTTTGACAACAGTTGTAGATGCCCTCCGGTTGCCTTAAACGGGCCTTCTCGGCGCCAGCGCCTTGGAAAGCTCCTCTGCTAAGCTTGAGATATCAAAGCAATTGAGACTGAGGGTATCCAGCTTCCAATTGGAACGAGGATTGCTGCTGGGTGGGCGGTTACATCGAGAGCTAAACTCTTCAACACTAGGCTTGCTCCATCCCCCCGAAAACTGCAACTACGTCCTCACTTCCAGTCCACCAGCATACAGTCTGGCTGCTAGCTAGACTATCTCAGTATATATAATTTATGGTACCTATATGTAGCTGTTGGCACTCAGCAGGACCAAGGCCTAGGCATACCAATAAGTATAATGATTATATATATAGTATAGGTAGTATCCTAATATTAGCCAACTGTTTCCTTATATATATACGTAAATTAAAACACGAACTTCTCTTGTTTATTGCCGATTGTTCTTATTCATTAGCTATTAACAACAATTTTTTTCTGGAAATTCCATGTGTGTATTACTAATTAATTGTAATTAAGAGCAATCAGTCATTCACAAGATCAAGGATTTGTGTTCCACTGAGGCTTGAATTGCATGCCAGTTTTCTTACCAGCAGAGACACTGGTCCAGCATGCACCTTACTCTAACCTTCCTCATTTCATGCGTCATCACCTAAACTCATTAGCCAGCACACACTAGCTAGAGCTAGCATTATGCTTGGCAGTGCACAGCATCTTTGACTCAAATGTTGCATGATATAACTAAGTTAAAGCCTCATCACCTCCTTGGTCCAGTACAGCGACAGCTGAAAGTGGGCCACAGACAAAACATGCCAGCACATACTGCTAAACGTTAGCATACAAAGTGTATGAACAGTATACAGCTGGTAACAACGTACAAAAGGTTACAGAGTACCATCTCTAGTCAATCAGCAGTTAGAGTCATAAATAAGATACCTAACAGCTGTAGCCATATTGCAATAGCCGGTGTTTTATTAACTTCTATAGTATATGTTATATAGCTATCAATGTGCAACAGCATCATCACGATATGTGATGACATATGCTGGATACATCTGGTCGTTGTTGTGGACAATATAGGTGGGGCTCCCTCGGAGCTCCCCCTGGATGCTGTCATAAGAGACTGCCAGTCCCCCCTCCTCCTGAGGCTTCACTGGAGGGGATACTGTGCCAGAACGTCTATAGGATATGTCCCCCAGGGCCACTTGGACAACCAGCATCTGGCAGAAGCCTTGTGCATCCATGTGACGATAACCATGAGACACAATTGCGTCCTTGGCGAGGTAGACACCCTTACCGTACGCTCCCCACTCACTCCTGATGACATCAAGACCTCTTGTCCCGCGAGCAATGCTCATGGGATCATTGTCTCTAGTACCGTGAAACACCAGCTTCTCATTGCAGTAGCCCACTCGCTCTCTCAACAGCTTACAAGCCGAAGCATACTTCTTCCATAGGAACACATTCTGAATGCGGTCGATGCTGAATATGCGCACATTTCGTGTGCCCATGGTGGCATTGAACAAGTTGGCCACAACACCATAGTCAGTGCTGTCCTCAAGAACAGGCACCTCCATAAAGTGGTTGCCGCGTGCATGCTTTAGCCAAGTCAGAGGTAGACCTACAGAGCACGTAAGTGAAGGTATCCTCAATCAATTAGTGTATCACAGATCAATTTGCATGTAGAAGTAAAAGTTCAGTATAACAACAATATTTATATACACTGTTCAGACTTAGGATTGATGCTGCAAACTCTGGGCATGCATGCAGGTATTTGTGTCCGTGACTTCATGCATTACCAACTTGCTAATATAGCGCTTACCCAGGCTAGCCATACTAACCATACATGGTACCACACAGCAAGATGAGTGGTACGAGCAATGCATTGCACTAGGCTCACTGTTTGGATCCATCTGTTGCTCTACTTCCAGTGGCATGCTGTGGTCAATAGCGTCAAATATCTGGGTCACTTCTTCATTTGGCAGTGCTCTCACAGTTCGCAAGAATTTCTCAACAGCAGATACAGCTTCTTCTGCTTCTTCAAAATTGTGCCTGTATGCCTCTGCGGGAGCCATTTTGGGAATGTTGCATTCTGGATAGCGGCAGCGGAGGAAGTGGTTTGAAATCACAAGAACCTGGGGCATCAAGTCTACAGGAGGTTCACAGAACCATTGCTGGTTTTCCTGCAGCTCCTTGCAAAGATCGGCCACATTGGTGTGCTCTGCCAGTCTCCTTTCCAGGCCAAACAGTGCTAGAAAGAGAGACTTTAAGCACTTCTCCATACTCTCGTGTGCAAGGAAGCACACCTGAGCAGGAAAGATCTGCACGAGAAGGGGACGGCTTTCCTCATGTCTCTCTTGAAGCCTTCGCTTTGACTCTTCCAAAAGTAGCTTGGCAGCTTCGTAGTCGTTGAGTGCCTGGATCAACCACATCTTTGCATCCACAAGATTGGGTACCGGTTGTGGCTCAACAGCGGGAGACTGCCAGACTGACACAGCACCATACTGCCTTCCTCTTCCACCACCATGCCCTAGCCAGACACTGTTACCGTAGCCTCCTCCACCTCTACCATACGCTGAACTTTGGATGCTTGGCTGCACTGGGTAAGAGCCACCTCCTAAGGGGATCACCGCTGGTGGCAAGAACGTTTCAATTACCTCCCTAACCCTATGCACAATAGTGGAATCTATCACAACAGTGCTGAGTACACTGAGGAGAACACCTGCTGAGGCCTCAAAGTCGATAACACAGTTTTTCTTGGTGCAGAGAAAATGGAGATGGTGAACCAGGCGTATTGATGCGTGCAGCACTTGACACTCTGAGAATGTGTCTGTCATCACAGCATACAGTTGTGTGAGCTGTCCTTCCAGTGCTGTCCTGTTCTCCACATCAAGACTGAGCAATGAGAGGGGTTGTAGGTTAACACCTGCTCCTCCTGATGAATGTGCCACCTCCACCTGCCATTCACTAGCAAGGTATGCCCTCTGTTGTGGATACAGGTATTTGCTTGTTACAAGAGCTGACATGGCCATTTGTACAACAGATGAATCTTCTTGAGTGTTCAGGCTCACGAGGAGCCTGCAAGCTGGCAGCCCATTCTGTTTTTCACTGGAGATGTTGACTACCTGGGCGTTGATGAGTCTTCCTTCTGCATTGTGAAACTTGACAATTTCTTCAACCCTGAAAGTGCACACAATCAGATTATCCAGCTGATCGGTACATTGGACCACCTGACCAATCTTGGATGGAGATGGCTGCTGCTCAGAGCCATGCACATACACGGGAATGCTGGCTTCTGACAACACACCATCAATCAGGTCAGGGCTGCCACACATCAGCATCTGAACAAGTAATCCGTTATCCCTAATGATACTCCCAAGGTATCGGTTCAGGCCAGAGGCCAGCTGATGAAGTAGCCGATAAGGGTCATAAAAGTCAGAGTGTGGAGCAATGTAGACTGTTGCAGTGTTTGCTTCTCCTTCCCACACAAGACAAAGGATAGCTTCATTCTCAGAGTTGGGAACTTGGCAATCATCCGTTCTGTACCGAAGAACAGTCTTGATGACTTGCAGACACTTCACAGTTACCCCCTGCAATCTTGCTTCAACTCCTTCCACTGTTTTATCCGAGGGAGGGCGCTTGTTCTCATGGTTGATAATCCTGACAATTCCCTTAAAGAAGTCACCTGAAGTTAGCATCTCAATGGCAGCTGTCACAAATTCGCATCCGTGCTCCTTCCCTTCTGCTGCAGCTCTCCTTTCCTTGGTGCAGGCGTTCTTGTCATGCAACATGTGGGGATGAGGATACTCCGTAAGAATCGAGCTAAGCAGATGGACCCCCAGACAGGCAGGAAGGGAATGATTACCATAGTCATCCTCTGGGGGAGGCATTACCAGCTTAAATGCAGGCAGTGAGTGCGGTGTGACTCTCTTACCATACCACTGCACATCATCCAGTATTAGCTGAGTGGAAGGCAGCAGCTGCTGATCTTTAGAGAGCAGAGGAATCTCATCTGCTTGCAGACATTCCATAATAGGTCCTTCCAAGTTTGGTTCAGCCTCTCGTAGCAACTTGACAAGATTATTGTATGCCGCTGTGGCACATGATAGCTGGTTTGGGTTGCTCTGGCCACCCTCCTTGAATACATGTCTCAGAACGAAGAGGCAGTGGGAGACCTCCAACTCATCAGCCACACCAGCCATCTGCAAGAAAACTGTCAGTGCCCGAAACTCGTCAGGAACTGGCTGGATGAGTGGGAAAAACATTTCTTCATGCTGCTGTAGCTTCAACCTCTTTGCCACTACTTGACTACCTGGAAGCAAGTCAAATGTAGAACCATCTTCGGCCCTCACCAAAATGCACTTAGTATCTTGCAGAATGGGCATCATCTTCTCCACTGAAGACTGCTTATGATTCAAATATCGATAGTGTGCTTCGACCAGCTTGTGTAATTCTGTCACTGTGTTGCTTCCATCCTGAAAGGAAAGCTCCTTGCAATCTTCAAGCAAACGTGTCAAGGCAACAAGGTTTCTGGCCACTATAGTTGGAGAAAGGTCAAGGCTTGTCACACCCAACAGCTTCAGGTTTGTGGCATTTTGAGTGGGTGGCTTGAAATGTTTAGGCAAGACGGGTTGATGAATACAGGCAAGTTGGTAATCAGAGCTGTCCACCTGAAGGACACTACCATGCAGAGTAGTCCACCCTTGATGTGGCAGTTTAACCTCGGGGAGAGCCTGCTGCAAAGTCTTGCATGGTTGCAGCTGCTTTTCACAAGGTACAAATTTGATTACAGCTGCATCACTAAGGAACTGCTCAAAGTCTTCAGCTGAAGTTCCTTGTTGCCCATACCTTTCCATCTTCATTGCCAGGTCTTCTAGTAGGAGTCTAGCTTTCTCTTCGCACTTCTGATCATCATTGTGTTCATTCTGCACATCCCAAGCAACACCTCCTGCAAACTGTAGCCAAAGCTGCTCAGACACCACACTACAAAGGTGCATGTTAGCAAGAAATGTCAGCCATTTGTCACTGTCCCACGGTGGGGGTGGGAAACTGTCCTCTGGAAGGCATTCCTTGAGCAGGGTGTTCCTTGGATTGTACAAGTCCTTCACACACTTTGGTACAGAAACCGTTTCAACGAAAGGTGTTTCAGAAAGGATATGAAAGATGCTATCCCACTGGTGTTTTGTCCACTGATTCATCCCCAAAGTAACAGACAACCGATAAAGCTTTTCTACATGGGGAGCAAGCAACTCTGGAGTATCTGCAGTGGGGAGGTGTCTAAAACTGGGTGCCAATTCATGTAGATACAGTTCCAGTACTTTCTGATCATTATCAACCATTTGAACACCGACTCTTCTCATGAATTGATCACAGTACGCTGGGACAATGACAAATGCTGTGTCAATGAGTGGACCAATCTGAGCCAGTCCTTTGTGTGGTATGTGGCTCACATCGTATGCCTTTGCAAAAGAGCTAATTGCACTCAACTCACCACTGACCAGTTTGAACAGGGGCAGACCCTTCATCCAGCTAATGTCAGTCTTGCTCTGTCTGACTACTTCACTTCCCTTCAGGAAGTGAAGTAGCTCCTGAACATCAACATCTTCTGGTGTGAGATTCTTCTGCAGAATGTCATCCTTGTACACACTGAGCAGGCGAATGACGTCATCAGGGTTTTCGGCATTAGCAAAACAATGGAAGACAGTGGACCATTCCTTGGGATCCTCGCTGATACAACCAAAATCCACAACTGGGAGACAAAACATTTTGATCAGTGCCTTATTGGATGCAATGAACATAATGTTCTTACACTCAGAAAAGGGAAAGAGCTTACCATCTGTTGTTGGTACCACGGAAATGTCAAGGAACAAATCTCTACTATCTGCTTCAACAGCAAAGAAGAACTTCCAAAACAGTCCTAATGTCTGTTTAAATTCATCACCTTGTGGTAACTCAACAATACCATTGCGAGGGAAGGTCAGGTGCTCAGCGACAAACAGGGGGTTCTGCTCCAGTGGTTTGATGATACCTAACTTCTGCAGTGCTTGGTGAACAGCAGGTTGTTCTGAGATGCTCTGATGTACAAACAAATTCTTGCACTGAGGAAGAAGATCAGCGTATTGGTTATCAAACACTTCACACATCACCTTCAGTTCATCATCTTGTGTCAGCATGAGTGGAATGCCTTCAAAGATCTCCTTCCATTGGCTTGGTTGTTCATGGTCCACATCTCTTAAACAGTAGGCCAGAAGGGGTGCTATAGCCACGACAATGTCAGCTTTGTATGTCACAAGGCTAGGACACAGGCTCCTTAAGTGGTCTCTCAAAACTGCTGGGGTGACTCTTCCAGTGTATGGCTTGTCTTCATCCTTACTCAGCTCACACAGTGAAGCTTCAATGTTGTCTGCCAAATGAAGTGGTGCAGCTGTTAATTTTATGCCCAACTTCAATAAGGTATCGTGCTTCAGTTCATTGAGCTCCCTGTAAAACCATCCTTTGGCAGGCCCATCACTGTTGGTGAGGGCTAGCCATTGTGCACTTGCCTGAGGTTGATCTTCCAGTGCAAGCAGCACTTTGGCACCACAATCAAGGAGGAGGCAGTACAGATGCTCTGGAAGAAGGAACTCTTTAGTGAATCCAGATGAGCAACATTTTGGATACAGCTTGTTGTACCAGTCTTGTATGAAGTCACCTTGGTCTGTCTTCACATCTCTACAGTACACCAAAAGCTCCGCGTATGCCTTGCAGATCACATCATTGCACACAGACTTGTTCCAATCCTTCAATGGGTGCTGCTCCCTTTCACTAAATTGCAACTCCCGCCGTGAGTCATTTAGCCAAAAATGTCCGTTCACATGAACCGGCAAGCATGATGATTTGGGAAGGGGAAGATAGCAGAATAGTTTGCCTTCCCAAGGGTGATGTGCACCCACATCAGTACATTGTGCTGATGTTGGCCCCTGAGCTGCAACCCCACCAAAGGGCAGAAAGCTGTGCTTGAGTCCTGTTGCCAAAAGGTTCGGCTCCATATCTCCACCTCCAAAACGTTTGCTGATAATCCAAGAGTTGGAAATTTCAGTCAATTGCAGGGTCTGTGTAGTCAGCCATGCACTGGAAAGCTGTCTTGTACTCAGTTGTATCGAAGCTGTTTCAGGATAAACCAGCTCTGTCTGAATTTCACTTATTTCTACTTGATAGACACCCTGCACGGTTTGTAATGTGGATACTTGGTTTTCCTTCAACTTTCTTTTCTCTTCTTTTACTCCTTGTGCAAATGCCCTGCACTTCTGTTCATCTTCATCTGATGCTTCTACATGGCATGAACCAATCACTGAGCATTCGCCTTTGACTGAAATTTCAAAAATGGAGATTCTCTTGACAGAATTCAAAAACAGCAATGTGTGGGCAACTTCTTTTGAGAATTCTATCAATTTCTTTCGCAAAGTGTTAGTAGTTGTTTTATTGCCCTCTGTAAGTCGAGATGCAGGGTACTCTACGGACTCTCTGGTCAAAGGCAACCGGAAGAGGACATAGCCATCTCTCCACTTCTGGGATGAGCTCATTTGCGCAAATGAGCCAGGGTCTGCCTCTTGAAGTTTCAGGAAAGTTTCTTCAGAGTATGGCTCCAACTGATCTACCAAAAGGGTGTCCAGTTTACCCTGGTCCTTGGTTAGTTCCCACCTGCGGCCTGGTGGACTTCTTGCAGGAAGAGGTGCATAGTTGCGATTAGGGTCAAACACACAAAAGTGCTCAGGCTGTCCTCCCTCCTTGTGGGACACAAACATGGGGCAGTCAGTGACATGGTAGGCCACGTTGAAGCCAATTCCAAACCTGCCAATGGTCTCAGGAGTATCCCGCTTCGCTCCTCGGCCCAGTTTTGTGATGCCTTTGATGTCCTCATCAGAAAACTTTCTGTTATTAAAAATTAGCAATGATGGCATCTCTTGTAGCTTTCGCCAGTTTCTTTCTCTAGAGAAAAGGTGTTCTGTTTTGAATTTTCTCTGGTCTAAAACAAAAGCTACTTCAGAGGCCCCTGCATCATCAGCATTCTGCACAAACTCCTTGAAAATTGAAGTTTCAGCATGGTATCCACGAAGGATTCCATTTAGCCTGTCACACAGATCTTCACACTGGCCATAATCTAGACCACCCATAAAGCTGTCATCACTGTAGCTCTCTAGAAGTGCCTCAAGTGGGCTCTCTATGCCTAGTTGGGCAGCAACTTCCCATGAAATTTTGGGATACAGATAATGTCGCTTGGTGTCATCATCCTCGGAAAAGTTGAGGAACGTTTCATTGTTTTGTAGCCATTTCAAGTCCCGGCTATCCATATACATCAGGTGAGAACAATGCCTCATAACACACTTACAGTCAGGCAAATACAACTGTCTTCTCATCTCGTCAGTGATAACCTCACCAATCTGACTGGTTGAATCACCTTCATCATCACTGTCTTGGTCTGTATCAGGAACCTCCTTGAAATACGGCAACCTGTGCGTAGCTACCGTGGTTACAAACTGAAGGATTCCGTCTGAAACTGGTTTTTCCCCAAAATCCTTTGCAATTTGCCTCAATAAGCCAATGAGTTGGGCACCTGATGCACGCTGTTCCACTCCAAGCTTGGGGAAAAGAGAGAGACAAGGCGCAGATGGGTCTTGAAGGCGAACAAGGTAAGGTGGGCAGTCCAGTTCTTCTTCTAGGAATACCTGACTTTCAAAATAAAAACCGTCTTTCCAAATGAAAGGTACACCTTTCAGTTCGTCCTTGATCACATTCAGTGTCTGTGGTTCCTGTTGCTGCATGTGCAATTCACCATCATGAGGACAAGAAGCAGATATCTGTGAAGAAAGGTTGGAATAAATGCTTTGTGTCACAGCTGATATCATCTCCTTCTCTTTTGCAGACACTGTGTGATTTTCCTTCTTCCACCATTCAATGATACACTTGAGCTGAAGAAGAACATTTGACACATTAGGACTTGGGCAGAAGAGCAAAAATTTTTCCAGTTGTTCGGTGAAGCTTGATTTCTGAAACAGTGTGTCATTCAAGAGCCTGCTAGTTGCAAATACCAAGTCCATCTGCTTTGAATGAAAGAGGTCCTTAGAGCATGCAAATGTTTTTTCATCTCCAAACCAGCAGATGGTTGTGTCGGCTGGTCGACCCATCACTGGAAGAAACTGAATAGTAGATAGCTCCTCAGCCAGTGCTTTATCTTCAGCAGACAGTTTGTACAGTAAATGATAGTGGCGTGACACAAGGTAGGCCACTAGATCGCAGCTCCGCTTACTTGCTCTTTCAATCCCCTCAGTTTCCAATAATTTCTCAACAGATTTAGCTCTGCTGGACACATCAGTGGTTCTCAATTTATCGACAGCTGCCCCTAATGTGCCAAGAACTGATGAGAATGTCGCAAAATGAGATGCCGGAAAACATCCTTCACATTCATCAAACAGGTTTGCGAGGAGCGGTTGAGCTTGCATTACAAGAGAGCTTGGTTGGCAAAGTTCACCATTAGGTTTGCACGGGATGCAATGGGTTTCACAGATATGGTCCTTCAGCCAAGCATAGTTCACAGACAGCAAAGGAAAATTATTCAAGATGAATAACATCAGCTTGTCTCTGGTATCTGGTGGAACCTGTTGGATCATGCCTAGAAAGTGAATTGTGCAAAACTCCTCAAAGTCCATTCTTCTGAGGTGTCCTTGCAGTTCAGGTGGCACTTCGGCAATGTTCACATGCTGTTCTACAAGCAGAGCAAACACCATGTCATACTGCTCCTTCGTGAAAGGCTCTTGTCTGAACTGATCATCCAACACTACTACATCTGATGGCCTCAGCCAGCAACCATTATGGCAAGCAGACCATATCACTGGCTCTGGGCAACACACAAGCCTTCTCTCAAATTTCTCAGCAAGGAAAGGTCTCACACTATCGGGCTTAGCTGCTGCTGACTGCTTCAGAGGGAATGAGCAATAATAGGTTTCAAGGAACTTCTCCATTGTCTTAGGGCTTGCAACTGGTGCTTGCTTAGTAAGTGAAACCAAGAGTGTGAACACAGCCTCAACAAGTGCATCTTTCATGAGCATTATATTCCAGGTATCGAGGGCAGAGCCTTGAACACCTTTTAAGAGACGTCTGTCCTTTGAAACATCAAAAAAGGCATTCACAACATAGTTTAAGCTTGTTTGAATGGGCAAAGGGAGGTAGCAAGACACTGTGCCTTGGGTGGGTGTAATGGCAATTGATTGTCCTTCCTTCTTTACTCTGACAGCTACCTCAGCCACAGGGACTAGGCCTTGAGACTGGCCATCCTGACTGTTTGCATGCCCCAGACTGTCTCCTTTCCCCATTGCAGAGCACACCTCCCACATTACCTCCTGTGGCTGCTGTCTTCCCATTCCCACAAAAGTGACAATCTTCATCATCTGGGAGCAGGGTCTCACACTGTTGAAATGTTCTCGTGGAATTCTGAACTGTCTTTCTAAGGCTCTTCCATCAGCTTCTGTTCTAGTGATCTGAAACAGTTTCTGCATCTTGTCAATATTGCTTCCTTCGCTGCATTCAAACAGTTCCACTTTGTTCACATTTTGGAGGAACAGCAGTAATGTGTCAGCACTTTGAAGCAAGGAGTTCTTCAGTGATTCTACTGTCTTTGATCCCTTAGCAAACACTTCAGAGGAGATTTCACTGACTATGCCCTGCTGACGAAATGGGAACCTAAACAGTGTCCCATTAAATCCATTCTTGTCGGTTCCAAAAATGTTACAGCCAAAAACATCCTGATAGGGAGCAACCTGATCACAGAAATAATTCTTCAACCCTTCTCTCTCCTTCACAAAGTCAATCTGCATACCAGGCGCAGTAGGTTTCACACGATCCCCAAGGTACTTCAGGTGTGGGTCAAACACCTGTAACCACCTTCGTGTGATGAAGCTGGGGACATCAGTGAGGTGGTATGTGGCACAGAAACCGACTCCAAAGCGACCAATCTTGGTGTGGTCCTGCTTCTTGGTGGCACCTGCTACCTTGCCAATGTTCTTTAAGTCCTCGTCTGAGAAGGTCTTGTTGTTGTAGGCATACAGAGCAGGTCCTTGCCACTTGGCCATGTCCCTTGTCAGCAGCTTCCCTGTGCTGTGTGTTCGCCAGTCAATCAGGAACTTCACTTCTGTGGCTCCTGCATCATCTGCATTCTGAATCAGTTCCTTGAAGACATCAATGCTGTCTCCATAGTCTTCAACCAACTCCTTGATCCTGTGTGTTATGGACTCATGGGGACCGGTGCACTCATAGTCAATGCCTAGAGGTTGCGAGGGAGCAGCACGAATGCTCAGTGACATTACTCCAAAGAATCGGGCAACGTCTGAAGTGACTCTGGGATGAATGAAGTTTACTGCTTGATCTTCTTCAGGTATGTCCAGATAGTGATCATGGTAGGTGAGGTCTTCTGACTTGTGAAGCCTGCAGCTCTTGCTTGGGAGGTACATGTCCTCGATGTAGTCCACCTCTTTCTTGTTCTTCAAGTGGTTGGCAACATTCATAACAACTTCCAAATCTCTGGCATGTTCCTGGACTGGTTTGCCTGCAATCTCCCTGACAACCTGTACTCCATCTTCAACTGTGAGTTGTTCCTTTACTCCACTGGCATGCCACATGTTCTCATACCTCTGCAAGCATTGCAGATCCTGGCAAGAGTACCTATGGGGTGCTAGGGAGCAGCCCTCCAAGGGCTTCAGGGCCACCTTGGATTTCTCAACAAACTGGCACTGTTCGCTGTTCCAGATACAAGGGCGAGTCCATTGGAGAAAGCACTGTGGGCAATTATGGCTCAAGAATGTGTAAATATCCTCAACCATGGTATTCACTGACAACTGCCCTCCAGTAACAGAGCCTAACATGTTGGACAGCTGGGTTGCCAGTGCACTTGCTGGAAGACTAGTGATGTTGGTGAAATGCTGGAGCACATGTTCAGCACTGACTGAACGAAAGTAGCCAATGCCATCAACCTTCTCAAGCCTCCTCACACTGTCTATATATGTGTTGTCAAGGATGGGGCACACAGATCCCACCAAACCCGCCAGATGGAACAGATTACTGCTTGCGCAAACCTCAGAGGGAGAGAACAGCTGTGCTGCCCCACTTCCAGTCCAGTGCAACTCTTCATTGTAGCCACTGGGACGTGACTGTTGGCAGAACAGGAAACTCTGTCCCTGCACACATTGCAAGAGGTGCTGAGATTCTGCATGTTCGGCCACTGCACGAAGAATGAGCTTAGAGCGCTGATGGGCTTCCTTCTCCGTCCCGTGAGAACACAGAAACTGAACTGACTGTGATCTGTCTTGCAGAAAGGTTCCAAAAGTGTCAGTACTGTGTGTGACAGTATACCATGTTCTCAAACCAAACTGTCTCAAATTGTGCAGGACAGGATTAAAGTCAACAGATGGAAACTTTGTTTCACAACTGTGGAAGAATTCTTGCAACTTGCTGTCCTCAGGGTCATACAGAGTATCCACTCTGCACAGTCTGCTATTGGTGTCCGGAATACATGCATTGTGCCTAATGAACTGTTCTAGTTCGTCGCTGTTCTGTGGACAAGACATTTGTATGACCCACAGAAGAATCTGGTTCCTCGCTGCTGTGTCATACTGAGTGATGGCATGATTGAAAATGTGCTGTTGTACAAGAGTTGCAAACGTAAGCGGTGGTCTTTGAAGGACTGCTTCACACAACTGCTGATCGGCTTCACTCACATTGATCATTTGAGATGGAAATGTCACGTTTGTGGGAAATGAAATGGAGTGATGTGGGAAGATAGCCTTACTGTAGTAGTTCAGTGCCACAAAGCTCACATTTTGATTTCCCACTCCAATCTCGTACACTGGTAGAGACTGTAAAAGAGCAATCTGCTGATCATTCGGTGAATCCCCCAAACCAGATACAGCTTCTGCAAGGTACTTTCGCAAGCATCTCTTCTGGCCATTGTCAAATCTGGCAACTGGCCTTTCTACATTAGGAATCAACGGCAGAGCAGCAAAGAGTGTATCAGAGGACAGCACTGGGAGGTACTGGTTCAGTTGCCAACCAAATGGTGCATACAAGTGGGAGTCATTCACTACAGTGCAGCCGAGGGCTTCAGCAATGCTTTCCATCTGTGCGGGGCTGGTAGATGCCTTCCTCAGCACTGTACTTCCAGAGCTTTTCAAGGGATACAAGGTGACTGACCCGTTGTTCTGCACAGCATCAGGCCCTACAGCTGCAATGAGTGGTAGCCCTGCCACACTGTGTAGCTTCCCATTGTCAGCAATGTATCGCCACACACTGGACAACCATGAGGCAGGAGGCTGGTGGAATTGACCAGGGTTCCAAGTGACACTTGCAGCATTGGGATTTTGGCACCAGGTCTGAATTGAAGCCCTCAAGAGATTGGGGCAGATTTCATCTGAATTTGCCATTTGCAGTGAGTACTGCTTGTAACCAGCCATTTGAATGAAGTGAGCTTGGAGGTCAGAAGGGAGACTACTTGACACAATGTGACTCTCCAGACCATACAAGACTTCACTGGCACAGATATCATTCCTTGGGAGCACATAAAATTCCTGACTGGAAAATGTGCCCACAATCCCTGCCTGCTGCAAAGGTACTAGGGGTAGGCCCTGCAAGTTGTGGTGCCCGTTAGACAGCACATAGCGAAGAGTTTCTTCCAGTAGAGATTCATTCCCTCCTAGGATTCTCTTGGCTGCGTTGGCATCTCCTCTCAGATATTCCCTTACAACATCTGGACTGATCATCTTACAACCCAGAGCAGTACAGTTGTCCTGAACATTTCTGGGGAGGCACACAATGGGACAGTTCAGCTGAAGAAGCAGATTCACTACAGACGTGGGTACTGATGCATCCAGTGGCGCAAAGTAGGCATCACAAGCTTTCACCCACATGCCATCGCTGGCAGCAGTCCAGAGAACAGGGAGCTGAGAGAGAAGAGGCTGAACACAGCGAATGAGATGCTTCCAGACTTCTTCTCTGCATTCATTCATTACAGGAAGGAGTGCAAATGGGTCGGCACCCGTCTGGAGTGTGGTATGAGCTAGGGGAAATCCCTGATATGATGTCAGCATGCATCTAGCTGTCATGAGAATGGCATACGAAGGAGCAATGAGATGCTCTACAAGGTGCTTGTTCCAGTTGGCTTCAGCACTGTTGTCATCGGCATCAGGCCAACGCACTCTCCTGCGGTTGTCTGAGAGCGTGAAGTAGCCATGGATATGAACCGGAAGGCCAGTGGAAGTGGTTGCAGACATTGGCAGGAAGCAGAATGCAAAACCACCATTGCTCAGTGTCGAGGGGGGATCATTCCAATCAATTGCCCTTTGGTAGCGTGAGACTGCACGGGCTACCTGGTTCTCAACTGAAGTGCAATCTGCATGCAAGCATGCTTCATTTTGCATAAAAGAGTCTCCTACAGCTATGGCAGTAGACAGTGGAGCTGCCAGACCCACCCAGGGGATCACCTTCAGCTGAGAGGCTAGCTGTTTTACCTCTCGGTCTCTGACCCCAATGGTACTACACATCAACCAGGAGGAAGTGCCTGCTGTTCCGACGGTATTAGCAAGTTGGCCTGCCACACTGGCAGTGCACTTGTTGAGATACGTCTGTGCATAGCCTTGGTCCTGATTGAATGCAGTGCATGCAGATTTACACCATGCCCTGCTGTCTTTCACTTCGTGGCTGTTGACTGTGATTCGCAGCAGGGGTTGGCCAGGTGCACAGGGGTTTCCGTCATACAGCTCAATCTCAGTCACATGGTTGAGGAAGAGAAGCACTCGATGTGCCTCTAAGGCAAGGGAATCATAGAGCACTCGCAAAGCTTCTCCACGGGAGTATGTACGATCAGATATACTTGAGCGAAACTCATTATTGCGAAATGGAAAGCGAAACAGTGTTCCATTGTACCGAGAGTTGGCTGAGCTGAAGCCAAGGATGCCATCTAATGCTGCCACTTGACCTGGGTACTGACGGAATTCTTCCATTGTGAATCGTTTGCCTGTTACTCTAGCTTCTTTGGAGTCGCGATGGTCGAGTATGGTCTCATGAGGATCCATCAGACCAATGTGGGTACCACTAGCAATGATTGGCAAATCTACATTGCAAAAGGACGTACGTATAGTGCCACAGTGATTCACACTTAGGTAGTTTGTGACAAATGTAGCAGGATATGTACATAATACACTACGTACAGCTAGTACACAACATATCATATTCATGCAACAGTAAACATACGTACATATTCAACATAAATAACATTTATATGCACATAAAGCTGGCACAATAAGCATTTTTACCAATAATTGTATTGCATTTGTTGCTGTTGCCATAATGTGGAATTCTATATATCAGCAAGGTCTGGACTGTGTAGTGTTTAATGGGTGTGTAGGAAGGTACGTAATTCAGGGTAGGGAACATCCCCCCTGGTGCCTGTTCCTATACCTATGCACACATAATGGGAGATTCTTGGCAGGAGCTGTATAAATGAAGTGAGGGCTTCTCAGCTGGCTCAGGCATGAGAAAGGGTAGTTCTCGAATACCAGCTTCAAAACAGGGTTGAAAACCTTGCCGACGTTTTGACCAGATGCTCTGGCCTCCTTCAGGGCGAAGATAAGCTAGCGCAAGCACCTATCATATTTATAGCCTAGCATCTCATCATGCGCTGTCACCGGAAGTCGAATTAGGCGGTGTCACCGGAAGTTGCGGGTTGCCTCCGGTCGACCCTGGCTGCTGTGCCTTTCAAGGCGGCCACCCAACATCCAGGTAGCTCCAGCCCACCATCCCTGTTGAGATGGGGGTGTTGCAGCCGGATGTGTATTGCCTCCTTCAGCAACAGCTCCTTGTTGGTCCTGGCTTGGTCAATTACCTTGGCCTCCTCCCACTTGTTCGGGTGGTGGTTCTCCCATGCATGTTCTGCAAGGGCCGACTTCTCCAGTGCTCCCTTTTGGCACGCATCCCGGTGGTCCTTCATCCTCGTCTCGAGCCTCCTCACTGTCTCCCCAATGTACTTCTTGCCACAGCTGCAGGGGATTTGGTATACCACCTTGGACCTCTTCTCCATCCCCAGGGTGTCCTTCACCCTGGTTAGCATGGAGCGGAGGGACAGTCCAGACCTGAAGACAACCTTCAGGCCGAACTTCCTGCAGACCCGTCTGATGTCCTCACTGACTCCTTCCGTGTAGGGGAGCATCACCAGTGGAGGTCTGCGTCCTCCCTCCAGCAGCGGTGCCTCGGTGACCTCCACATTCCGCCTGGAAGGAACAGATGAGGAGCGGATGAAGGAGCTGTGGTAACCATTCTGCTTTAGCACCTCGGCGAGGTGGCACTCCTCCTTCTTCAAGTTGTCCTGTCCGGTGATGATGCTCCTTGCTCTGTCGTACAGACACTTGACCAGTCCTCTCTTGACATGAGATGGATGGTGGGACTGGAAGTCCAGGTACCGGTCTGTGTGTGGGGGCTTCCTGTAGACGGTGACATCCAAGCTGCCATCGTCTCTCCTCTGGAGCAGGGTGTCAAGAAAGGGGAGGCTTCCTTCTCTCTCTACTTCCACGGTGAACCTGATGGAGGGTCGCACACTGTTGAGGAGGCTCAGGAGTCCTTCCACTGTGCCCTTCTTCACGATGCAGCAGGTGTCGTCCACGTACCTCTTCCAGAGCCGGGGTTTGGAAGGTGTAGCCTTCAGTGCCAGCTCCTCAAAGAGCTCCATGTACAGGTTCGCCACGACTGCAGAGACTGGGGAACCCATTGCTGCACCTTCCCGTTGCTCATAGAACTCTCCCCCGTAGCAGAAGTAGGTTGAGGCATGCTTGAGGTCAACCTACTTCTGCTACGGGGGAGGAGGCCACGGTAATTGACCAAGCCAAGACCAACAAGGAGCTGTTGCTGAAGGAGGCAATACACATCCGGCTGCAACACCCCCATCTCAACAGGGATGGTGGGCTGGAGCTACCTGGATGTTGGGTGGCCGCCTTGAAAGGCACAGCAGCCAGGGTCGACCGGAGGTAACCCGCAACTTCCGGTGACACCGCCTAATTCGACTTCCGGTGACAGCGCATGATGAGATGCTAGGCTATAAATATGATAGGTAGCTTATCTTCGCCCTGAAGAAGGCCAGAGCATCTGGTCGAAAGGAACTGTATAATTGACATGCTTGTAATTACAGAACTACATTGGTAGTGAGTACTTTTGAATCTAGCAAAATTCCTGGCTAGACAGTTACATATAACTTGGAACACACTGACATACATGATAATATAGCTAGCGGGTCATCCAAAATACAAGGCACACATTACATACATACAAGTTCATGCATGGACATAAATGTGATTGCATACATTTGTTTTATCAAAACACAATCTGATCAAACAACATTTTCACCTGCAACAGCATTTTTCTCAATCAATGCAGTAATATGTCACATGTGGCTGGGCATAATGGCAATGGCAATGGCTGCATAGATACATGCAAAGTGACACCAACTGAAGACAATATATATGCTGACGAGATGAGTTCTACCAAGAGTACAAGCCAAGAACTTGCTGCACAGCCACCATGAAACTCCAAGGATAGAGTTGTAGAGCCATGGATAGCAGTGATGTTCTTGAGTGGTCCAAATCTACATTTGCTATCCTGGTCCTTCTTCCCCGGGCATGCATGACTGAGTATGTTTATACTATAGTCATGCATTACATAGGGAAATGTAGTAGTGTTACCATGCCCACATGTGATATATGCATGGGGACACTGACAATGGAAAAGACACTGGGAAGACACTGTTGCAGGTGGATATACGCATAATGCAGTTGCATACTCTTATCTATATCTACTCTTGGCTTGATGAAGGCCTATATGGTGAAAATTCGTCTAGTATGGTAGACCCTCTCTGTTGCCAGGCGCTTACACCATGGACTAGGCCATAATATCCTGCGGACTGTAGCAGTGACCCTTTTACTGTAACGTCCTTGAATCAATGAGGGAACCGTTAATGAGCAATACCGCAGCCACTGGAATTCATCAACAATCTATATCCAGGACGTTTTGATCCGTAGATCTTTTTCAACTGGTATACAACTGACATGACTAAAGAAAAATCGTTTCTTATGTAGGTGAACATGACAGTAGATGATGTGTGACTTAAACAAGGGGGAATTTTTAGAGTTTAGACTAGAGTTAGAGTTAGAGTAGAGTTTTAGAGAATTTCAGGTTTTTTACCACTTGAAAAAGATCTACGGATCGAAACAACCTGAATATAGATTGTTGATGAATTCCAGCGGCTGCACTATCGCTCAATAATTGCCCCCTCATTAACCCTATGCTGTTGATTCTGCTACATTATATGCCTAAGATCAATTTGCTTGTTAAAACTTATATGCGTATATGCATACGGTATACGACTCCCTAACTGAAAACGTTACTTGCCATAGCTGCACGAACCTGTCAGATGATGGACTGACTGAAAGCCAAGGCCAAACCGTCCAACTTTCAGCAGATCCTCCTCTTTCTGGCTCTGGTGCATCTTGCCAATGTTCCTCCAGTCGTTTTCACTGAAGACACTGTTGTTCCAGGCAAGCAGGGCTGGACCTTGGAAGGGAACAAGGGAGGGCTTCCACAACCCGCCGGGGTCTCTGGGGTGTTGGCGGGAGTCAATGAGAAACTTGACTCTGCTTGCTCCAGCGTCGTCAGCATTCTGAATTAGCTCCTGTTGAATGGAACTGTCAGTTAAAGCATGTTATACAAACCTGCAATGACTCTAAGAGTTTCCAAGTGGGGACGTTTTGACATGATTTAACAAGTACGGACTTCTTTCACTGGCAGGACAGCTAACGTACCTTCAGAATTTGTCCACCATCGGTATATCGCTGGAGCAGGCTCTTAATAAAGTCTGTCAGTGGAGGTTGTCTTGTTCCAAAGCTGTCATCATCACTCATGCCTGCAAAGAGAGAATGGCAGAAGAGTGAATTGATCGACTGTTATACATACACAGCTCGGAGGTTGGTTGGCGGTGGTCTGGTCTTGGACAGGTGCATGCCCTGCTGTCTTTGCCATTGGCAGCTGTGATTGGGTCGGGTTCACTTCGCTGAGGCCTACTTCAACTGCTGCAACAATTTCTGGGACTGGAATGCGTCTGGGTGTTGGGTGTGTTTTACCCTTGACATCGGCCTATCTGACTACACAGCTCAGCATTTGTGCACTGTGCATATGCTCCTGTATTCAGTACTGTTGGTAATTGCTCTACTTACCTTCTCTCAGCATATGCAGGCTGGCTTCGCATTCCCCCGGTGTTATCGCTCCTTGCTTTCCATGTACTTTCTGCTCACTGTAATAGCTGCTGGTCACACACAGTCCACTGGGACACCTAATCAGATCCTTGTATTTGGCTGCATACAAAATCCTTTAGTTTAAATGCTACAATTTGTAATTATGCATATACAAACATAATTTTACTGGCATATCAACACACCTTGCAGTTCTTCTACTACGGAAATATCTATTGTTTCCATACACTTCACAACCTTGTGGAAGGTGTCAGATCCAACACGGGCTAGTAAGATGTACAGCAGAGCATCATGTTTCATCTTTTCATCCAGAGATGCTAGGGTCTGATATTGTTCTGTGGTCAAGATGGCCATGTTCTTAAGGCCAGAGGTCAATGAGGTCACACTTAAGTCCTGACGATGTGCATCAAGGACAGCGACAATGGCACGTCTCTGCACTGCAGGCATGGATGGCAACAATGATAGTTACAAATGGCAAGTTCAATTACACAATATAAGTGTGATGGCACAACCAATAATACACAACAGTATAACGGTAAAGTAAATCAAACATTACAACAGTATTTGATCTGTGTCTCCTTACAATGTACAGTTTGGAGTGAGATGTCCACCTACATTGAAAGAGCCATGGGAAATCTGTCACTATACGGTATCCACATTGCCCACAATATATGCATCATGCCCATAGAACGTACGTACTTGGACAACATGCTCTGAAGGGTGGCTGTCGAGGTAAACAGCCTCCACACCATGCTGGATAAGCTCTCTTTGGACAATCTCTCGGCACAGTGCCAGCTCAGCAAGAGGTAGCATATCTCGCACAATCCAATATGTGATTACCATGGAGCCATGTCCCCAAGACAGTACTTGCAAAAGATGGTCAGGGACACCAAGCCGGTGTGCCAGGAAGTCCCTCTCGGCCAACAGGTCCTCCACTCGAAGGCCATCTGCATTCAGCCTGTATTTGACAGTGAGTTCTGCCATGCTCCTTGGGCACTCCTCTCTACAGGATTTGAGTTATTGATTTATTAGGTGCAACTTGTAAACATAAGATTATAAATAGTATTATAAATGTATATATGTATGTACATAAAGCAGTGGGGTCTACAAATAGATAAACACAAAATAGTGCAATTCTATAGTAGCAATGTATACGTACATAAATATATGAGCAATTAATGTAGCAATCATGGTCTGGTTCATACTTTCTTACCGCTGCTGGAGCTCTGCAACATGCTCCAGCTTCTGCAGCAAAACAGTTTTAAGATGGTCTTGATAGCACCTTAGTTGCTCTTGGACACTATTTAGGGCAGGCTGGAAGTGACCAATGACTTTCTTAAAGAAGTCATAACTGTTCCATTTGCTTAAGTGGAAACACACAACCCGTGCCAACTCTGAAAATGTCATAGCATCCCTGATGTCATCATCATGGCGAGTAGCTCGAGGCATATGTATGAGAACTCCTTCAATGAGATCAATGCAGTGGTCCTTCACTTCATCCAAAGTAGGTGACCCCTGCCTTGTGCAGACTTCAACGAACATGCCTTTTATTTTGACATATTCTTCCATTATATCAGGTACAATGGCATGACTTCCAACAGCAGCATCAGAATCTAAGCGTATGCATGGAACCGAAACAGAAAGCCAAATCCATGGTCTAATTTTATGTATATAAGCTGGATGATATGCATGCACCATGTGTACATGCCACATATAAATATACAAAGAGTGACCAAACATTATGGCATATTATATTTATACATATTCAACTATTATTATTATTCATTTATTGATATATTCATTGAATGGCTGATAAATGACGGTAGAAGGCAGTGGAATGCACCCTATTTGGATGAGACTCTCCACTAGCAACATGGAGACTCAATATTTCAAACTTTGCCATTACATCATCGTGGATGCAGAAGGCTCTATCGTGCAAATTGACGATCGCGGTGAAGTTGTTGGCTTTGTACTATGGCTTTAACACTAGCTGGCACTGTGTCTTGGACTCTCAAATAATGCCAAATAATACTACTACAGTGAACAGAAGTGTTTGAGCGGCACAAGGATGCAAACTGGTGAACAGGGTACAACATTGCTGAGGAGTGTAAGCTTGTGAGAAGGAAATGGTCCAGATATTAGCAAAGGGGGCCAGTTTCTAACTCCAGTAGGGTTGCTGGTGCCATACCCCCCCCTCTCCCTAAGAAATTCAAGGTAGAGACATATATAGCTAGCTTACTTCACCCGGGGGCAGCCTGGGGGATACAAAACTGGGGTGGGGATGAAGACGTATACCGTGACACCGGCATCGGCTGACCTCGTGTCTCTAATAGACGATATGCAAAGTTACGCCCACCGCCCACGATAATTGAGGTCGCCGGGGTCAATGGTGAACGACGGTGCGATTTAGTATGGCGAACATCGCGGAATCAGGACAGCGGAGCAGCTTTTCGCCGTTTTCGGCTACAGTAGCTGAGTTAAAGGCTTTCTTGGCAGAAAACGACCTTCCTACAACGGGGAGGAAACAAGAATTGCAAGAAAGAGCAGTAAACATCCTCGAAACAGAGGATTTACTATACGCGATCGAGGCATCGGCATTCGTTGACCTCACGATCCCTTCTGCACCTATCTTCGGAGACTTACCGGCGGATGGGTGGACCTCGGAGGACCTTCCAGCAATAAGCGAGCAGTTAGTTAAGGACTACCTACGTAAGATGGGTGGTTACACAAAGAACTATCGCACAGGAGCCCGTTTGACGCGCGGTGGACATGTTTCTCACATCCTACGGAGCGAATCTCCACCCTTCACTTATCTCAAGGCACGCTGTAAGCCAACAATGCGACAGAATCCGCCCTACTACGACAATTTTCTAAAGCTGAGTCGTTCTGTAGATGATGGCACCATTACTATACAAGGAGCCAACTGCAGATGCCCGGCTGGAGAAACACAAAGCTGTGTACACATAGCTGGGTTACTCCTAACTCTAGCAGAGGTAACACAAACTGCATGCACCAGCCAAGTCTGTTTATGGTCCAGACCTCATGGCAAATCCAGCAAAGCACAGCTATCAGCAGATCTCGACTTTGGCCTGGCAAGCTCCACAGGGTACCAGCCATATTGTGGAGCTGTACTTGATGCTTTGGCACTAGTACAGGAATTGCAAGTTAGTGGGCTTGCTGTTGGTTTTGGAGATTTCATCACAATGGAAGGTGATAGACAAGCTGTATCAAACACAACCTTTATGTCATCATGTGATAATGCTCTACTAGTCGACCCCTTTGAATACTTATTAACACTTGACAAGGATGGTTGGGAGGTGAGTGATCTTGTAGAAGCTCTCAGAGTTACTCCAGAGGAAGTGATGCTTGTGGCTGAAATGACAGTGGGTACAGCTTGGGCAGGGTGCACCGTACAGCTTCTAGTGTGCGAAAGTGGCCCGCCTAACTACATATGTTGGTATATAATAGCTACAGTGCTTACCAACACCTGCAGCCCCTTTTAGTTTTTTAGAAACCGCTTTGAATCCTTCATTCTCCAGCACGTCGCAGAAGTAGTCGAAATCCTTAGTCTGTTTCTTCAGGAGAACGTCAATCAGTTCGTCGACTTGTTTCACTTTGCCGCAGATCTGTTGGTCACTGATGGTAGTGCTCTCCACGTCTGTGAGGAAACCTCCTGCGTCGATGTGGAGTCTCGGAAGAAGTTGGCTGACATTTATGCCCGTCCTCAGAGCGAGGTGACACTGTCGTATGGCTTTCCGCCTGCGATCATCCATTGCTGGGCGGGGTCACGGTCTCGCCCCAAAATTGTTCAGATCAATTTGAAGAGGCGTGTCATAACTTTACGGCACGCCAAGATGCTATCTTAGTGACAAGATTTAGTCATACTTTAAAGGTTCATTGCTGCGTATTAGAGTTGATGAGCAGGAAGATACTGGAGCAGATCACAGCAGAGAAATAATTCAATACAAGACGTTTCGATCCGGAGATCTTCACCAGTTGTACAAAACTTAAGGAAAACGCAACTTATATATAGGGCAACTACAGGCGAGAAATGGGGACAGAGTGACATAATAAGATGGGGACGACGCAATGTGCATACTGTAATTACATATCGATGTCTGCTTTTGTCTTGCACATTCGACGCAATCACGTTCTTTGCCAAGGAACACAAGTTTTTTTAACACTGTGGACAGAACTGGTGGAGCAAGGGCCATGTGATAGTGTGCAATGCAATATTAATCTGTTTGCAAATCTACATTAATGTACAGCACGACATACTGCATCATACGCATATATATATTCATATAACATGCATATGACAGTAGCTATATCATGCACTTCTAGGCTTCGAGCATAACATTGCTGCATGCAATCAATATAATATGATTGACACGGCGACTTTTATATATAATATTATAGCCTCAACCTAGACCCCAATTGCAATGATCCAGACCCTATTAAGTCATTGATTCTGACATTTTAGCACAGTGCTGCATGGGGCAGTGATGCCCTAGTGTGCCTTGACACATGGTGCACTTTAATACTAATTAATGATATGATATTAATGACATGATAGCAGCAACCTCACTAATGGCCGGACATGCATGCATGATGTATATAATATGTAATGCATACGTGTGTACGAGCTGCCTTGCATGTCATGTCATGTACATGTGCCTATATACATGTGCATGGTGTGCAACTAAATGAGGTTCATGGCATAATCAAATATATAATATATATAGTGCAGGCAAAATGCATGCTGCCTGTAAACGATAATCTAATGATAACAATATTTATAATTATTTGTCCAATCAAATCTTGTACATCATTAGCTATAGGTGTGCTCTGTATAATTAGAATCATGAAAATTGTACTTAACACCATGGAATATATAATCTACATACGTAACATATATCCATGTCCAATTGTTGTCTACATCTCCACCTGTCACTGCAGTCCCTTCAGGCCTGCCAGAGCCCTTTCCAGGTTGGCCTTCTCTGTCTCCAGCTCCAGCTTCTTCTCCTCATTCACATCACGCACCTCAACAGGTACCTACAACACGGAGACCATCATCCACACAGCAGTCAGCATGGCTGTCAAAGGCAAGAACCCATCCCATATCCCCTACCATCTGTAACTACTGTAGACGGGGGGGGAGTGATGCAAAGGATACAGTCTGAGCTTGAGACTACAGGAGGGCCATGCACGCTTGGTTCACATCACAAACATTAAATGCTTAGCTATTTTACTCCATGCCATCATTACACGCCATTTGACTAGCTGTAACTCCACATGACATGCAGTCTAGACAGGCTGCAATGGATGTGGCATATTTAGACCGAAACATGTCAAGAGGAGTCGGTGGAGCAGTAGCCACCCTTCCCTTTGTCCACAAAGTACAGCTGCACTGTTCAAAGCATCTCCAGCTGTCTAAACACTATCCTCCTCCAAAATGATTGTTCGCTGTCAGAAACTAATAATAGCTCCCCCTTCCACCACACACATGCACTCAAAGGTATACAGCGGAACCTCTCTATAAGGGACACTCTGAATTACGGACACCTCTCTATACAGGACAGTCAGCTGGGTCCCAATGGAGTCCACTACAGAGAGGATCCATTGTATACGTGTGGTTGCTGCCACTGACAACACGTCATCATAACAGGGGCTGTCAAAAACTAGTCTCGTCCTCAGCCCAATTCTGATAGCCATGCCTTCAAAGGGCAGAGGTGGTCTGACATCTTTAGCCAAAAGGATTGATGCTCAAGTTTGCCTCGTACTCACAATGTCAAATAAACTACTTAAATAAATAAATAGCTACAATTTATACAAGCACGAATTATTTTCACAATGTTGTTGTCGAATAAATTAACATTGCGAGCCTTCTTCACTGACACCCAGGATTGGGACAAAATGTTTGATTCATTTGACAATGACATTGTCCAACAAGTCTCTGGCTAATGGGGAATAACCTTAACTGTCAACCTAGCAGCCTTGCCACACTGATTGTAATTAGGCATCTGCAACAGCTTGTGACAAATCAAGATAAATGTGTCTATGGCCAACACATGACAGAAGTCCCAGCCCAGTGTACTGAGTGTAGTGCTGCTTTTATCGCAACACAGGGAACCGACCTTCTCTTCATATCCTTCGATGTTCATGCTAGCAACCAGCTTGGCCATCTGCCCCTCCAGTTTCTGCAACTTCTCTTCGATGCGGGCCACCTCCCGTGGTACATCAATGAGACCCTTTAGGAGGACAAAGATCTGGCACTTGTTCCCAAGAGTCTGCATGGTACAGCCCTCGGGATGTGGAAGGGCAGTCCCAATTGTCAGCCTAAAGGGGATATAAGAATATTGTGTATAAGTATGGGCCAACTGAGACAGTGTGTGTGTGTGTGTGTGTGTGTGTGTGTGTGTGTGTGTGTGTGTGTGTGTGTGTGTGTGTGTGTGTGTGTGTGTGTGTGTGTGTGTGTGTGTGTGTTGTGTGTGCATGTGTGTGTGTCTGTTGGTTTGTACATCTATACAAGCTGGTCAGTTCCCAAGTTCCCCTTTACTTCAGACAAAGGTCACAAACACGGTATTTCAGTCCTTGGTGGCCGATCTTTGCAGCAGCACCGTTAAACATAAAGTTGAAATTTTGAGATCTATAGATTATTTTCAATAATGGCACATCAATAGATGCTTGGCTCTTCTCACCGCCACAGCAAGTCATGATGCCATGCCTTCTTAAGCTACAATGTCTCAGTAGTATGTGCCATTGAAAAGGCATGGCAGTTATTTGGCCAATGAACAACAAGGTCCTTCAGCCATTAGACAAGAGCATTTAACCCATTATGTGTGAACTTAATGTTACACGCTTTGCAGTAAATGGCAAAACAAAATGGCGGCGCACGAAAGAAATTTAGTATATTTACTTTTGGTACTGTTTGACCATTTCATACGCCGAGTTACCTTTTTGACACTGCCATTCAGGATGGTATTGAGTGGGTTTTATGGCCATTTGTCACTGCTCAGGATCTTTGCTGCGACGAAATAAAGAAGCGCCTTCCCACACCTTTGGCAGCTCTCTACTGGACTGAACAGTGGTAGCAACGGAGGCGCTGTTCAACACTTTCACACCAAGAACATTTGCAGCTCCTCTCATACCTTCTGTGCGCAAACTTGGATTTCTTATTTCACCAAGAAAGTAAGCACGTAACTTTGTGCTCGGTTAAGTTGACGATTGCCTGCTGAAGACTGGTCCAGTACACAGCAAAGTCAATTTCGAGTGATATACATAGCAATAGTTCAAAAAAATGCAGGAAGTTTTGACCTGAAGGTCTTTGTCAACTGCACAGTTTTGTGAACTATTGCGCTATGTACGTATATTGCTTGAAAATGACTTTGCTGTTCATTGAGAATGTACGTAGCTATGGGCCTTTACCAGACTACTGGTCCACTAGTGTGTCTGTGCATGTAAACAGAAAGCCCTGCCACTGGTTTGGTTACTCTGAAAGTCATACATACGTATTTCACTCAGTTAACTACCAGCAGTGAAAAATGTAGGCACAGTGCAGTTGTTAGTCATGATGTCTAATGTTGTCATTGGCAATTAAGGGGCAACAATTTTAGGATCACTTGAGACGTCATCGGCGTGTAAAGGGTGAAAGGATTAAAGTGAGTATGCCATTTGCATGAGTGTTTCACCGCTCACTGTTGGCAGCCACCAAGAGTGGTCATGATGGTCTCGAATCTCTTAAGGAGTACTTCAACATCCGCAGTTTGACAGCTTATGAACACTGCATAGAAGATTGACTTGCATGAACAAAGGCAGTTACGTACAACTTCTTCCACATGCTCAGTGTCTTACCTTCAGGTTTTGCTTTCGGAGGAAGGTAGTCTTGCTTCGCTGATCGGATGATACGAATAACATCTTGGATCAGTCTCATTTGCTCTTCGCCAGCCTCATCTCTCCATGGTAACTGAAGGCATACGGAGAAAAAAAGTAAGAAAAAAGAACGCTGCGAGCAGGATTCGAACCTGCGCGGGGAAACCCCATTGGATTTCAAGTCCAACGCCTTAACCACTCGGCCATCGCAGCTGCTCTGCCTGAAGCGTGCTATTATTAGTATTTAAAGCGGCCTCCTCTCGAGCGTACAGGTCTATATACATGTATGCGTACGTACCTTGGATGGGAAAGGAGTGACACAGGTTGAAGGCGGTGCATCAGCAGTTCTTCTAGGGAGTCTTTGAAAGAGCTCTTCCGACAAGTACGGCATAAATGGAGCGAGGATCCTCAAGCCATTGTCAAGACAGATGTACAGGACATTGCGTGCCACAGCCTTCTGCTCTTCGTCCTTCCCGTAGATGACGGGCTTGATAGACTCCTGCACACACAATGCACCACATACAGCTGTGCATGAAACTTGTAACAGTACACACACAATACACCACATACAGCTGTGCATGAAACTGGTAACAGTACACACAATACACCACATACAGCTGTGCATGAAACTTGTAACAGTACACACACAATACACCACATACAGCTGTGCATGAAACTGGTAACAGTACACACAATACACCGCATACAGATGTGCATGAAACTGGTAACAGTACAAGATTCCTCAAACAATGGCACACATGTCGAGTAAGAAGACAACAGCTTGTAGGCTGCAGGACATCACAGATCAGAAGAACGGTGACAGGAGAGAAAGGACCAGCAACCGAGCCCGTACCCGTGACCTACGCTCTAACCTGGAGTTTCAGCCTTGCAAGCCTAGAAGCTTACAGTTACTGCACAGGAAATAACAGTTTGAAGTAGTAATGTACATACATACGTACATAAACATGTTCAGTCTAGTCTGTTGACTTTGTGGTGTCACAATCAGTGAAACTCAGCATGACTAACTGTCTTCGTGTCCACTAGTGTGCCTCACCAGGTACACGTCACACAGCTCATACAACCAGAAGTTGTAGATGGCTGTTGTGGCAGCAGGGAAGTCATACTCAGCAAATCCTCTGTTGACCTCATCCACAGCAAACGTGCACCGGCTTAGAATCCAGCGATCAATGACAGTCTCCTTGCCAGTTGTCTGGGGGTGGAGAGGGTAAGAGAGGAGGATGGCAAGAGAAGAGTACACCTCAGCAGTAACAACAGACACGGCAAAGGGAGCAAGGGGAGCAGGGGGAGCCAGGGGAGCAAGGGGAGCAAGGGGAAATCTGCTGAGTACATGTATGTAAAAGATGTGTATAAGATGTACTTTATCTCTTGGCTTTTGCCCTCCCCACAACACCCACAAAACGGACATGAGTTGCTGTGAACATGTTGTGGTACACTTTGTAATGCAGTTGAAGAAACAAAGGTTTTGCTTTTCGGTTCTGCCATGGTTTAATCAGGGCAAAAGCAGTGTGTGTTGGACACAGGGGCTTGTATGTCACTACACCAGTGGTGGACAGAGAGGTTTGTCACACTGAGCCAGCACTCCCTGGTGTACTTTGGGCACGACACAGATACCAGTGTGTGTGTCTCTCAGGGCAAAGGCTGTTGTCCCAGCTCTCTTACGTACCTCCTCAGTGGGAGTGGGCAGGTAGCCTTCACCAAGTGAGTTGAGTGAGAAGCGCATGGCATTCCAGATCTTGTTGCAGAAGTGGCGGTATCCAACCACCCGCTTCACGTCCAAGTTGATGTCCCGACCTGGAGGTCACAGATGGGCAAGATAAGGTAAATTTGACCAGCAATTAGCACCATCATCACTGAATGGATGGGTGGGTGGTGGGTGGATGAATGGGGAATGACAAAGCCCGCAGTGAAGTGCACATACGTATGTACGTATGTCAGTAAAACTGACTCCACAGGACAGTGCGTGTGATGATGTTATGTATGCACAATACTTACGTACCTACTTACTTACTTATGTACAATGCCATGCATACATTGATTATGCTAGTAGCACACAAATTTATCCTCTGTACTGTACAAAGCAGATGTGTGCGTGCGTGTGTGTGTTTGTGTTTGTTTGTTTGTGTGATGTGTGTGTGCGTGTGTGTGTGCGTGTGTGTGTTTGTTTGTGTGATGTGTGTGTGCGTGTGTGTGTGCGTGTGTGTGTTTGTTTGTGTGTGTGTCCGTGTGTGTGTGTGTGTGTGTGTGTGTGTGTGTGTGTGTGTGTGTGCACGCGCATGTGTGTGCATATGTGGGTGTGGGGGATGCAAGTGTGTGCATATGTGGGTGTGTGGGATGTGTGTGTGAGGGTGTGCTGACCTTGCGCTGTGTATGCACAGAGAGCAAACCGCAGTGCATCAGTGCCACACTCCGGGATACCATTGGGATAGTCGGCTTTCTACAGAGCAGCAGCGGGGAGGGAGGGAGACAGGGAAGGAAGGGTGGATAGATGCAACCATCACTTCCATCTCTTCCCACTAGGATATACTTACTCTACACACCCTTTAGTACACATACACATACCTATGTATGTATTTAGTACACACACATCTATTAACTTCTGCAGCACAGTCTGACCATGAACGCCCTCATACTCATTCCAGATCCTCATCATCCATAACTTCCCATCACCCTCCCACCCCTTTCCCCACACACTCACAAATATGTATACGTATAACTCCACCTGCAGGTGCGTAAGCACTGTAAGAGTAGACTACACTTTCCCACTCACCTGTCCAGCCTTTGCCCTGCCAATCTCCTTTGGGTCTAGGTTGGTGTCCTCCAGCATCTTGTGCAGACCCTGAAGAGGGTATGGTACACTAGGTACACCAGACCCATTCACATAGTCGCACAGCCTATCGACATACCCTCCTGCAGACACGGCCACCCACAGACACACCCACTCTCAGAAATACCCACTCTAAAACACACCCACCCACAGAAATACCCACTCTCAGACACACCCACCCGCAGAAGTACCCACTTTCAGACACACCCACCCGCAGAAATACCCACTTTCAGACACACCCACCCGCAGACACGCCCACACATTCATATACATACAGTGTCCTTCTAGTCGGCAGCGAATGTAGCTCAAGGTCTACCACTAGGTACGTGTGCGGTGCAGTGTGGTGTAGCCAGGAGCCTAACCTCCAGTGAGATGCCGTAGACCACATCCAGTGGGTCAATCACATTGCCCAGGGACTTGCTCATCTTCCTGCCATGAGCATCTCGGACAAGAGAGTGGAGGAAGATCTGCAACCAAGAGGGCCACATAAGAATATGGACAATGCACCCCAAGAGGTAGGTGAGAAGATAAACAAGGCGCATACAGACACGCACCCATGCCCATACCCTATCACCCCCACCCTCACCCCCAGCCATACCCATGCCCATACCCTATCACCCCCATCCTCACCCCCAGCCATACCCATGCCCACACCCTACACCCCCACCCTCACCCCCAGCCATACCCATGCCCACACCCTATCACCCCCACCCTCACCCCCAGCCATACCCATGCCCACACCCCATCAACCCCACCCTCACCCCCAGCCGTACCCATGCCCACACCCCATCAACCCCACCCTCACCCCCAGCCATACCCATGCCCACACCCCATCACCCCCACCCTCACCCCCAGCCATACCCATGCCCACACCCCATCACCCCCACCCTCACCCCCAGCCATACCCATGCCCACACCCTCCCACCTCCATCTATCACCCCCACCCCAACCTACCTACAGCCACACAATACACACACACACGCACACACACACATGCACACACACGCACACACACACACACACACACACACACACACACACACACACACACACACACACACACACACACACACACACACACACACACAAACACAAACACACTGCCAGTCCATCACCTCAGGGAAAGGCAGCTCTCCCATGAGCTTCTGCCCAAAGAACACCATCCTGGCCACCCAGAAAAAGAGGATGTCGTAGCCTGTCTCCAAGAGGTGGCCCGGATAGAAGAACTTTAGATCACTTGTCTGAGGAGGGGATGGAGAGATGAGGAGATAGGGGAGTTCGGGCAGCGTGGAGCTGTTTGCTGACATGAAGGAAAATAGTCTTGTGCCCAACCCACTTCCTCTAGATGACCATTTGGACGGTGATCTGGGAAATGGTGTTTGCATTCTTTGCACAGTGACCTCAGAGTCACATGCTATCACAATGAGGTCAGCCTACGGAGTGTGTAGAACGTACATACAGTACGTATGTGGCTGTGGGAATTGTTTATTACTGTATCTCTGATACCTCTGCACACTGATACCCCAGACACTGCAGAGCATTAGCTACAGCTTCCCCTATTTCTGTGGTGGAGTACACCATATTACCTGTGGTGCAACTCATTGCATAATATTGGTATATATTTTTGATGATCTCATTGGACATTCCAGATTCTTGGAGTGAAACGTCACAGCACCAGAATGTGGTCACAGTTTCCCAGACTACCTTCTGAACGGCAGACTAGACTGGCAGCTTACCTCATCTGGCCATCCAAATATGGAGAAGGGGAAGATGGCTGACGAGAACCACGTGTCCAGCACATCCTCATCTGTAGAGGGGAGAGGGAGACAAGGGCTTCACGGAGGGAGCCTCTTTAGGTGCTTGTATGGTACAGTTGAGTCAACAGCAGTGCATCACGAAGCACTGCTCATGGTGTCACAAGTTTGCAGTGAGTTCCACTCCATTCAGCACACTCACATGCTGTGAAGTGCACAAACTACAGATGCTCCGAGAGGAGGCTCTAACGTACATACTGTACCTCCAAAGTGTGCTTACACATGTACGTTACGTACATGTGTACACACACGTATATTTGCAATGGACAAGTACGTACATACATACGTATACGGTATAACTCATGCTGTGCGTGACACACACACACACGCACACACACGCACGCACGCACGCACGCACGCACACACACACACACACACAGTGCCCCACCTTGTGCGAGGTGCAGCTTCTCCTTGGGCTGCCCAAACCTCTTGCTGGCGAGCTCCAGAGCCTCAGCCTCGCTGCGGGCCACTACCCAGTTCTTCTCTCCCGTGTCATCGTCTGGAAAGGGGGGAGCCCCACCCACAGTCACATAATAGGCGGGGACGCGGTGGCCCCACCACAGCTGACGAGAGATGCACCAGTCCCTGGGGGTGGGGCAGGGAGGGGGAGGAGGAGGA